>CAHIKZ030005332.1:1052500-1332113 GCA_903632075.3 Acanthosepion pharaonis | reverse complement strand
TTTGATATGTTTGTATTTACATCTTTGATAATGGCTTGAGTAAGATCCGCCTGTCAAGAAAAAAGAATACGGACGTCCTAAAGCGATAAGTTTTTTCATTTTTTTACACTTTATTTTTTTTCGTTTCTTTCTTTCTTGGTTTTCTTAATTGCCTTTTGTTGACTCGGTATTTTTTATTCTTTCTCGTTTTATCCCCTCCCGCATTTTAATTTGCCGTTTTTCCTTTTTGTTAAAACTATTATTGTCTTTGTTTTTTCCCCATTTCGTACTTTTATTTTTGTTCTTAAATAACAAATTTTGTCCTGTGAGTTTTTACGCCGTTAGACTGTGGTGGGTTTTTTCCACCATGGTCGACAACAACAATTCAACCTTCCTAAGACACCGGTTCCAGACCCGGCGTCGCCTAACAAATCGGCCTGGGCAGAAAACAGGCCGGCCCAGAAAGATGGCAGCTTTTATGCTAGCCAAAGAAGTGTATTGAAGAAACATTCAAAGGCAATGAGTTCCTCACTATTAAGGAGGCCCTAAGTGCTGTGGAACCGAGAACAATTTCCCTGCTGACTTCGGACGTGAAAACAAAAAAGTTATTTGGAGTCAGCAGGGAAAGCATGGAAGAAACTCTGAAGGCTCTGCACATACACCCAAAAGTGCTGGCGAGAAGAACTAACGCCCTATGGGACATTCTTCTCGTAACAGAACAAGAAGCCAGGGATTTGGCCGGGAAGACGTTGTCGTCCAAGACCCTGAGACTTCAGACAGAATACATGGGCACCCGCAGGACAAGGATTACCGTCCATGGGGTGCCCGTGGACATTCGAAGACAGGATGGGGGCCTTCTTCACCAAGTATGGAGAGGTGAATGGAGTAAAAGCCCTCAGAAGTAAGGCTGGAATTGAGACAGGGGACATGGAGCTGTAGGTAACTCCTAAATAGAAGTGCATTTAGGGACATCCCCAACACGTTGACCTGCCGAGATAGGAGGATGCTGGTGGTGGTGGAGGCAGGAAGCCTTGGTGCTGGTCCTGTGGTGTGTCGGGCCACATGGCGAAGGAGTGCCCCAGTAAGAAGGGGCACACAAGCTGCACCACAACCGGCAGCTGCAACAGCAAAAAAAGTTACTGCAAGTCGACCGGAGGAGGGACGCCTAAATCGGACGGAGAGTGGAAGGAGGTGGTCAGAGGCAAGAAGTCTCCGAAAGTTTTACCTCCACCCCCACAAAAAAGAGATACCTCAGCCGGTAAAAGTGAAAGAGGTGCAGGCAACAAAAGAAGGCCAGCAGCAGCAGCAACAACAAAACAACAACAGCAGCAGCAGCAGCCAGAAAGAACGGAAGCAACAGAGGCAGCCAAAAAGATCAGCAGCAGCAACAACAACAGATGGAGGTGGACAGAAAGCCCCCACCTCGTGCTTCATCCTGAAAAGGTGCAGGGAGGAAGACGAAGACGACGAGGAGGAAAATAAAAGACAACAAAAAGAGCCTAGCAGTAGTAGGGCGCAGGAAGGCATGGAGAGATGCAGGTCGCTCTCCGTCCCTGCTTCCCCAAGAAGATCGGTTGCAGGAGGCGCGGGTTTCGTTTTTTCGGCGGTTGGGGCCTTTCCTGGTGGATTCCAAGCGCTTAGTTCTAATGGGGGACTGGAATGCCGTCCTGGACCCCAAGATAGATCGGGGCAGGGTGCTGGCGGGAGAAGCGTCGATCGTATCCTGGTCGATCTGAACAAAATTTCGGTCTCGTTGATAGATACCGAGTCGATCACCCCAGGGGAATATGTGGACGTGGGCTCTTAACTGGCCTTGTGACAAGGTAGTTAGCTACCTTGACAGAATGTTAGTGAGAAGGGCCGACATAGATCTGTTAGATTGTCCCACCTTCCACTGGTAGGCTATACGGACCACAAACTCGTTTGTGCCCGTGTGGCGTTAGAACATAGGCCTAGAATGGCTGGCTACTGGAAGTTCAATCTGTCCTTACTGGACAGGCAGGACTTCCGGGCAGCTGACTAAATTAGTGCAGCGGGGGAGCTAGTGGGGCGGTTATCAGGAAATAGGTGGTGGGACAGACTTAAATGTAGAATTAGGTCCTTCACCACTGATTTCAGCAAACGGCTCGCCCTAGATAGAGCTGATAAGGTGAGGACGCAAAAAGCTAGTCATGCCCGGGCGGTGGCTGGGGGGGATCCTCTAGAGATAGCCGTAGCTAAGGAGGCTCTGCAGCGTTTGAATAGCGAGCGCTACATGGGCCAGGTAATAAGGCATAGGTTAAGCAAGATGTCTTCCGAAGCCGTGAATATGGGCGCAGAGCTGCGCAGGGAAGAGGTCCGTCGAGGTGGCGATCGTTATATTCGTGAAGTCAAAACCCCGGAAGGCGCGCCCCTTCGGGCCACTGACGACATGTGCGAGGCGTTTCGGCGGCATTTCGAGCCGTTTTACCAGGGAGCCTGATCTTCGTGAGGACGAGTTTCGCAGCTATTTGGTTGACTTTCCTCGGCTTTCGCCGACTGAAGCGGCTAGCAGCGAGGGAGAGGTTACCGAGGGCGAGGTCTACGCGGCTTTGAAGAAGGTCGGCAGAGGCAAGTCGCCCGGTCTGGATGGTCTGCTCTATGAAGTGTACTTGAGGCTGTCGCACATCTTTGTCCCGATTTTGACGGTCGTCTTCAACAACTGGTTCCGGCAGGGGTCTCTCCCCGACCGTTTCTCCAGGGGTGTGATCACGCTGTTGAAAAAAAGGGCAAAAGGGTGTTGGGGGGAAACTAGACGACTACAGGCCCATAACTCTGCTAAACACAGAGTTAAAGATTATGGCCAAGATCCTGCAGGAGCGCTTGCAGTCAGTTGCCGAGTCTCTGTTGGGTCCCGAGCAGACCTGTTCTGTGAGGGTCGAACAATTCAGAGCAACCTGCATTTGATCCGCACGATCATAGAGGGTGTAAAAGACGACGAGTGTGCCGCGCTGATCAATTTGGATCAGTCCAAGGCATTTGATAGAGTTGACCATCGCTACCTTGCTACTGTCCTGCAGGCCGCCGGATTCGCACCCGACTTCTGCCGCTGGATTAGCCTCCTGTATCGCTCCCCAGTGCTGTGGTACAGGTGAACGGAAAGCTGTCAGGCGCTTTTTGCGCTGTCTAGGTCGGTCCGTCAGGGTTGCTCACTGTCGCCCCTACTTTACGCTTTGGCGTTGGAGCCTCTCCTTCGCCGGCTGAGGGACGGGGCGTGCAGGCCGGCCCTATGCGGAATCGCCGTTCCTGGCGGGGCTCGAGCCAGGGTTTCCGCGTACGCCGATGACGTAACTGCTTTCGTGTCGTCCCGCAGAGGCATCAGGGCAGTACAGAAGGCGCTTGATCGGTACGAAAAGGTGACAGGGGCCAAGATTAACCGCGACAAGTCGTCCGGCTTGCGGCTAGGCGCCTGGAAGGGGTCGATCTTCCAGGGCCCTTCGGTTGGACGGACGGTCCTGTCCGCATTCTCGGAGTGTGGTTTGGACCCGACCTCCAGCTGGAGAAGAATTGGTCTGAAGTACGAGCAAAGGTCTACGCCGCCGGTCAGACTTGGCGTCGACGGAGGTTGTCCGTGAAGGGCAGGGGCGGAGGTGTGTTACTACATACATTTTCCCTCTTGTCCTTTATCGATTGTCCGTACTTCCTCTCTGTGACGACCACAGGACACCGCTCGAGCGCGCGCTAACCTCCATTCTATGGAGGAGACGCGCGAATCGGGTCGACAGAGAAGTCTGTGCACAACGTCCGTGTCATGGGGGGCTGGGAATGCCACACTTGCTGAGACACAAACGTGCCTCGAGGTTGGCTTTCCTACGCCGCGCTTTGACAGGTGGAGATCCGATTATTGAGGGGATTGTGAGGGCCGCCTTCCCTCGCCTTACCATCAGTCCCCCAAGCTCGCGGGTGGATCGCCGTCGTAAACCCCCGGTTCAATCGGTTTTCTTTCGCGAGTGTCGGTCGGCCTTGTTGGCTGTCCCTTGGTCCAGTGACCTTTCTCGGCCTAGAAAGGACTTCTATCGTTTGCTAGTGGAGGGGTCGCGAAGGATCCCCCTACGTGAGGATCTCGACATGTCGGATGATGAGTTTCGCTCTCACTGGTCTTGGGCGCCAGCGGCGGATTACCTCAGTAACCCTGAGTTTTCGCTTACCTGGCGACAGGCTCGGAATCAATTTTGCCTCTCAACGACATGGCCTTCATATGGGGCTTGGCGGACTTGCCAGACTGCGATCAGTTTTGGCCTTGGTCTAGAGGAAACAGCTTCGCACGACTTCTTCCATTGCCCCCCCCGTGTCCGCCCCTTATGGGACCATGACGGCGAGCTGACGGCTCGTCTCGCTCCCCGAAAAGCTTGTGCCCATGGATCGCCCATACGCGTGTGACAATGTGTCGCCCCCATATTCCGGGGTGAAACGGATGGTGTTTCTCATGCTGCTAGCCACGGCCCGAATGGTGATATGGACGACGCGAGAGGAGGAAGTCTTGCAGGGTAACCGTCTTTCTCATCAGGATCTGATCCGATTCTTTGAGCATCAGCTCAAGACGAAGATTAGAACTGATAGAAAAACGCTTGCATTCGACAGTCTTCAGCGAAAGGTGGGTGACTGAGGCGAGCTTGGTTCGTGTGAACAGGGGCTAGCCTTGATTTTTCTGTTTTAGGTCAAGCCTACGTTACATCGGGGTGGCTTCCTGTGGTGCCCTCCCTTGGTTAGGTTAGACAAGCCTTGGTGTACCTAGTTAATGCGAGTAAGTGTTGTTCCCGGCCTGCCCCCATCCACATTTTTAGTTATGATCCAGCCTGAGAGTCCCAACCTCCCAGTTTGTTTTTTGATCCCCCACTTTCTATCTCGACTGGGTCAGCTTTATACTTCCCCCATGCCCGTATGATTTTTTATCACCTTTCCCACTCCCTTAGCGAGAGAGCTGCTGATTTTGTTCCAATGGGCAGAATACAGTGGTCTCCCTGCATTTTGAGGGTTGGAATGGCCCTACTAACATCAGTTAACTTTTTTATTTTCATTTATGTTAATATTTTAGTTTGTTATTGGGTTCACATCCCCCCCATCTCATTTTTTTTCATCTTAGAATTTTTGTACATATGTGTTAGGATCATTATGTCATGGGGCGCGTTTTGTAGGTCTCCCTAGAGTGGATGTGGTATTATGGTGCAAGGAGGATTGATTGATGACGGACGAGTTCTTATGGTGAATGAGTAAATTGTAATGTCTGAATGGGTCGTGAATCAAATTAGCTAGGTATAAGATAGTTAGTGAAGATCAGACTTACCCCTCCCCCTTTTCGGCCTTGTGCCACAATTTTGTATTTTTACAAAATAAATCCCGGTTATACCAACGGCTTTCCTTATTTCATTCTCAATTCACTCTCGTGTAGTCATGTGTGACGTCATGAGATGCGGTGATATTTTCGCTTCTAGCGTCTTATATGCGCGTGTTCATCGTTGTTAGTGATTCACTATGTAAACAAAACAATGACAGACTATATCATCACTGTCGTGTCCGTATATTGTTTGATATGTTTGTATTTACATCTTTGATAATGGCTTGAGTAAGCCGAAAGCTTAGATTTTATTAAAAATAATGGATAAATATTGTGAATTTCTTTTTCGGTTAATGATAATGTTACCAAACTTATCAGAAGATACGAAAAATTTTACATAAAATAAATAGACAACACTTGTCTATATTATTTAATGAAACGTGTATATATATATATATATATATATATATATATATATATATATATATATATATATGTGTGTGTGTGCGCGAAAAGAGATTAATTGAAATAGAAAGTATATAAAATAAACATGGAATAGTATATATGTTGAATGGATGGAAAATTAATGTCTCGATCATGAAACCTGGGTAAAAATTTCACAATTGACGATTTGTTCATGAATTCTCCATAATAACGGTCTGATCACTATGACACGGTTTGACCGAATCCTTATGAGTGCAATTGAATAGACGATGCTGTAGCGGAAAATGCGTGTAAGCAATTTGTGCTCGTGAAAGCTTGTAATCATTGTAAGCGAAGTGTACTGATATTCATTAAGGAATAAAACGTACAATTTCAAACATAGCAACAATTAAGTAAATGCCATAAGAATTGGAAATTGCTTATGCAGACACGCACATGAAGACATACTTTCAATATTAATAAGACATAGCAAATTGGGAAGATTTTTCAGGGTCTGGTAAACTGTCATATACTCATACTCGACTCTCCCGTCGAATTCGACTTAAGAAGGTCAAGCAGATCAGTTCCTAGGAAACTGACAGCCTGACACAAGTACATGAGATTTGATTATAGTGGTGAAGGTTTTGTGCAAAACCATCCACATTTTTTGAAGTGCAGAATACAGAGACTTGGTGCACTACGTGTCTCAGATTCCCCAAACGACCCACCGCATGTTTTGAATTAAGAGTTGTCCCTCTCATAGACCAGTTGCCATCCAAGGCTATAGAACCCAGTCTGTTCTGCTATTTACTCATACTCGTTTGGAATACATCGGATAGCTCTATTTGCAGATATTTCAGGATAAATCGGTACCCGAGGAAATATATATATATATATATATATATATATATATATATATATATATATATATATATATATATATATACTTTCTTAATATATATATAGAAAAAGTTTCAAATTAAAAATAATAATATTTTATTTTATGAAAGTATTTATTTATTTATATATATATTTGATATTTCAAATTGTCCTCAACTGTTTGTTACAAATAAATTAAAATTACTGTTTGTTAGCAAGTAGCGTCCTTTGTGAGACGTGGACGTCACATGATATGGAACGTCATTGTTCGGATATTCCTAACTTAAATCTAACTGTCATAAATATTTTAGATGTTGTTTAAAAAAAACTTCCACATTCACACGCAGAAAAAAAGAAACATATTGGATTTTAAAATTAAATACACATAAACTAGGGTTGAATAGGGACTTAGGTGTTTTAAATCTTTATACATATTTCAATAGTTAAGCAATTTCTTTTAGATATAGTAAAAAATTTGTTTTAAACAACATTTAAAATATTTAAGTCAGTTAGATTTAAGTTAGGAATATCCGAACAGTGACGTTCCATATCACGTGACGTCCACGTGTCGCGAAGGACGCTACTTGCTAACAAACAGTAATTTTAATTTATTTGTAACAAATAGTTATTTGATGAAAATTGAGGACAATTTGAAATATCAAATATATATATAAATAAATAAATACTTTCATAAAAATAAAACATTATTATTTTTTAATTTGAAACTTTATATATATATATATATATATATATATGGGTTTATCCAAAATACTTTTATAAACTTCGGAGCAGGTTCCTGAGGAAAAAACAAAGTAAAATGTGCATATAAACCTATTTCCAAAAGAGTATCTTTGTATATCAATATAGCAACACATAAAAAAGTTCAAAATGTCCCCCACTTACATCGATAAAAACGGATCATTGACTGGCGATGTCGAATGGTTTCGAAGGGCTACATGACACATTGATAAAGCGTTACTGCATTAATAATGTCTGCTGCATAAACAAATTGCTATATGTGTTTCCACAGATAAAATCCTAAAGGGTTGAATTAGGGGCATAGTGCAAGCCGGCATTCTCATACCTAGCCATCTTTCATGATATGTGTCAGCCAGTGCATCGCGAACAATGTGTCTAAAATGTTCTCGAGCCTAACCATGCATGAACTACATGACTCTTCCTATTATCAGCGGTAGATCATCGATCAGTTCTACAAATGTGTTCGAAAATAAAGTCTCTGTAGACAGCTCCTGTAAGACGTGCTGGGAGAACATACAGACATACCAGACAGTCTGCGACAATTCCACACCACACATTAATCTTAAAATGATCCTGGTGTCTAGTCTGTATTGTACTATGAAGATTCAGTTCCGTCCATAAATTGTAGTTGCATAAATCTTTTATTCCATCTCTTCCAAATGTTGCGTGATCCGTAAACAAGACTGAAGAGACAAACAACAGATCCGCAGTTTCTGTATTAAACCATCGGCAACGGTTCTCCTGTGATGAGTGGTCAAAGGGCTAAGACCCTGAACACATTACAAATGATGCAGATACAGGGACATCTCTTGAAGTATCCTCCTTAGTGTGCTATGAGAAGTACGGCATTCTAGGTTCACTTGATGTAACTAGATCGTCACAGACATCCTGTAGAATGTGTTCTTCGTGTTCAGGTGCACGAGCGGATCTCCGTTTTCATAGATCATCGATCCTCTCTCAGCCACGCGAAGATAAAACATCAGCAAAGGTGTGATTAGTCGGCTGTCTTCGGTCTGGAAACGCAATCTGATAAAGCCGTGCAGGCTCGGGCGAATTGCAATTCGCACGGCCGTATGTAAAATTCATATCTGTCTGCTCACGTTTTGAATATCTTGCTATTTTTAAAGGAATAACTTCTCAGTTAGCTCAGTACTACACTTGTTAAACGTTGAAGAAAGACTAGCCACAAAGGTACACGAATGACAAATGCAATCTCGTATCCATGGCCATAGAGAACAATCTGACAAACTTATTTTAGCCTAAAAAACGAAGGATTTGTGTACATATTCTTCTACGGACTGTTCTCATTGTTTTGCGTGAGTAACACGCCCCGCACTGTTGTAAATATATATATATATATATATATATATATATATATATATATATATATATATATATATATATATATATATTTCTTCTTATTATTATTATTATTATTATTATTATTATGTTATCAATTATAGGCATTTAAGAATATTTGTAGAGATTTCGTAGTTAACAGAAGCCATTGTTTTATACAAACGGCATCCCATACTTAATACTTCTCGTTTTCACTCTCGCGTGGTCATGTGTGTTGTCACGAGCTGCGATGCGATTTTCGCTTCCGCATCTCGTTTAAACGACTTTGTCGTTGCTTTGAATTTTTTCACGCAACAATAACGGACTATCATTATTCTTCCGTCTGTGTATTATTTGATATATTGAAATGTAATTATCATCTTTGATAATGGCTGATGCAAGCCGAAAGCTTAGATAAGATTTTAACATATATCAATATGGTGATTTCCTATCGTCTTTCAATGATAATGTTATTAAGCTTATCAGACAATATGAAAGGAACTTACTTAAAATAGACAAAACTTGTCTATATTATCTAATGAAACATGTATCAATAAAACATTGCTGCCTAAATATACAATATATATATATATATATATATATATATATATATATATATATATATATATATATATATATATAAAAATTTTGAAAAAACAAACAAAATCCTTAAATGTAGTTAAATGAAAGAAATGTCGACGTCTGACGTTTCGGTTTATTAAACCTTTTTCAAGACAATATTCATAAAAAAAAAAGGTTTAATAAACCGAAACGTCAGACGTCGACATTTCTTTCATTTAACTACATTTAAGGATTTTTGTTTGTTTTTTTTCAAAATTTCTTCATTCTGTCGGATTTATATCCATTTACACTTGCTTATATATATATATATATATATATATATATATATATATATATATATATATATATATATATATATGCAATCAGTAAGAATAACTAATGAATATATACAAAATGCACTAATAATAAATTAAAAGTGATATTAAGCTAACATCTCGATATATATACTATGAACTAATAGCTTTCTGTCCTATGATATGTTTTTATTCAATAAGCACCAATGAAATTACCATTAGAATGAACCGGAAGTAACTGATCTCGTTACCCATAATGCCTTAATGACTAACATGTATAAAAGTCAAGCTATCATCGAACACACGTGGTTCTGAGATTGCGTTCAAACATGAAACAGACTGAAACTGGTGAAAACACTTCTTATATTTACATATGCTCTCTTCCGTATATTTATAGCTTATAAATATAGCATACCTGTCCTTTTACAGATATACGCGATCTGAAACATTTCCAAACGCACTCATACAAAGACACACACACACAAACACACACACACACACATATATATATATATATATATATATATATATATATATATATATATATATATATATATATATATAATGGCTTACAGGCCATGAAAATGTTTCCTATTTTGCTATGTCTTATAATATTGAAAGTTTTTTTTCCCCATATGTCAGTCAGCATATATGAATTCCAATTCATATTATTGAAATTTGCTTTTGCACGGAGACAGTGTTTTTGCCTCCTGGGTTCGCTATTGTCATGACACAGACGCTTCCATTTTCTCTCATTTTTAATGGCGACAGTAAAGCTTACAGACATTACATAAGAGTATTATACCAATACTCTTTTTATATATATATATAGTAAAATATATAACAGCGTAAAGAAGCTTGAGAGGATGTGATCGCTAACATTATGGTACGGGAAACATTTAGTGACTCAACGAATCCATTCATGTGCGGATTTAGGTTCTTGCAATTTAATATTCAAAATATACAGATTTGGCGAGAAGAAAAGATTAAACAACAACTGCAAGAAGTCAGAATGCATGGTTGTTAGCAAAACGATCAGACCAAATTGCGTATTTCAAATCAGAGCTACAAAAGTGCTGAAATTTAAATATCAGTAGACGGATAGATAGAAACAAACTGAGATAGACAGACAGATAGATAGATAGATAGATAGATAGATAGATAGATAGATAGATAGATAAATAGATAGATAGATAGATAGATAGATAGAAAAAAAGAAGGATACTTAAATAAGAAGACTGCTAGATAGAAACATGATGAAATACACAGATAATTACATTCTGAGAGAACTAGAAGTCGTGTCAGGATTGATTATCGGCGACTTAATAAAATAAGGAATGCATATGACACAGAAAGAAAGCGACAAATCTCCTACAGACAGTAATGCAGGAAAGAGAAGAAAAGCATTAAACTTTAAGAAGACAGAATGCACAGTTTTTACAAAAATGATGAGACCAAAGTGCGAATTGCAAATCGGAGATACAAAAAATCAAACAAGATCGGAAATTTAAATACTTGGCATGACGAAAAGTGTGACAGTGAAAGCAGATGGCATAATAGAATAGCCAAGGAAGCAGTTCAAAAGCAGTGTATTTAGAAAAAGAAAAAAAGAAAAACTTCGCTAAAATCGTGGAAAAGATTACTAAACAAGAACCTGATAACTTTCTTCCTGTAGGGCAGTGAGTTTTATCCAGTCTCATCAAAGTTGAAGAGGAGAATTGAAACAACATAAATGTTGTTCTACAGAAGGCTCATGGGGATGCCATGGACAGAACATTTGAGCAGCAATGAAGTTTTGGAGAAAATAGAAACAAAAAGTAACTTAATTTTAACACATCAGGCAGAGACAGCTGAGGTTTCTGGGGCACATAATGTGAAAGTGGGACTTGGAAAGCTGACACTCATGGGACAGATAAAGGGCAAGAGAAAAACAACACTTATATTGAAATGCTTGTTTTGCAAAAAAACGTCCATAAGTACAACGGAAAACTTAAAAAAATTAAAATAAATATAACGAAGCGCGTTACCGCGTGTTTCTTTAAACCAAAATACACAACTGAATTCTGACACTGTTGGAGATTATTTGAATGGTCCGCCAGTTAATGACCCGACCGGAAGAATCAAGTGCGGAAGATATTGAACAGTTTTTATATGTTGCTGGGTGGGTGCACAACTATGGCCTTTTGAACGTACGTTTTGATACATCCTGTATATATACTCGACTTTCTCAAGCAGATCAGTTCTTCGGAAACGGACAGCCCGACAACAGAACATAAGATTTGATTATAGTGGTGAAGGTTTCGTGCAGGACCATCCACAAATTTTGAAGGGCCGAATACTTAGTGAGCTTGAGTAAATTGATAGCGGGACGCGGCTTAGGAGAAATAACAGAAAAAGCAACACATATTCAGAGCTACAATGGACAGGAAATTATAGAGAGCTATATCCTAAGGATGGACACGGTACATATAGAATAGGAATTGCTATAGAAATTGTTTTTAAACACAGAATTTACTGATTAGTTTTTTACGGTTTATCAATATTTTACACGTTATTTGAAATAAGAAAATATGCTTGGATTTTATAAATTTTATGGAGATAATATTTATTTTCTGATGTAAGTCGTACTAATAAACCCAGAGCTAGGGTAAAATTGGTGTAGTCATACCTTTCCCATGGGTAGTTTGAAACTCAGCTCTCTGATTTCCAAATCAAAGCTGTTACCAATTAAATCACTATCGTCTTTTACCAAAGAGTCCGAACTATGGGAATGACTCGATCATCGGAATTAAACTAAATCAATCTGCTAACTAGGAATATCATTCTGCCTTAATAAATCAAATCGTTTTTCGTGAGATGTTATTAAGCAAATATATTAAATAGAGCCTGTTTTCCCATCCATGAATTATCTCTAGATGTTCCTAGGTGACGTAAAACAGGTATCAGGTTCGCGTACTGTTTATTTTGTGACGTGACAGTATCAATACGACAGGCAACGATACAGAGAACAACTATTTGGTGTTTTCTCGGCGTTACTTCACACATAAAAAAAAAAATAATATGCTAGCTAATCTAAACGTTATTCCTAAAAAAAAAAAATATGACTTTGTTAAAAGAGTTGTAACACGCATATAAAGACAAACTTTTAAATAAATAACAATCAAGTGAGTAAAAGCAAGGATAATAAAATGACGTCACAGTAAAGAGGGGAAGCAGAAAAATATGACAAAAAATGCCCAATCGTTTTAGGTCCATACTCTCCAGAGTATCTTGAGGACAAGTTTGTATAAATATACAATGTTAAAGAAAATAGAAGGCAAACAGGATAAAACACACACACACACATATATATATATATATATATATATATATGTCTGTGTGTGTGTGTATATATATATATATATATATATATATATATATATATATATATATATATATATATATATATATATATATGTGTGTGTGTGTGTGTGTGTGTCTGTGTGTGTGTGTGTGTAATGTAAATGATTTCAAGCAGAATTCGAACTCGGCTCTCCTTCCTCAATTAAAAAAATAGAAGGAAAATGTTTCTATCCTGTTTGTCTTCTATTTTTTTTTAACATATATATATATTGAGGAATCGGAGAGCCGAGTTCGAATTCCAGTCGAATCCATTATATTCACTTACGTGCTAATACCCTTGGGAAAGGTATGAATCCTCTTCTTCTCCCTCCAGCTATGGGTAAATAGCAGGAGAGACTGGGTTCTATAGTCTTGTATGGCAACTGGAGAATGACAACTCTTAATTCCAAACCTGCGGAGAGTCGTTTGGGGGCCCTGTGGTACGTAGTGCACGAGGTCTCTGTATTCGGCCCTTCAAAATTTGTGGATGGTCCTGCACGAAACTTTCACCACTATAATCAAATCTTATGTTCTGTTGTCGGGCTGTCCGTTTCCGAAGAACTGATCTGCTTGAGAAAGTCAAGTATATATACAGGATGTATCAAAACGTACGTTCAAAAGGCCATAGTTGTGCACCCACCCAGCAACATATAAAAACTGTTCAATATCTTGAACAATATCTTATATCAAATAATCTCCAACAGTGTCAGAATTCAGTTGTGATTGTCGTTTTAAAGAAACACGCGGTAACGCGCTTCGTTATATCTATTTTAAATTTTTTAAGTTTTCTGTTGTACTTATGGACGTTTTTTTTGCAAAACAAGCATTTCAGTATAAGTCACCTGAACGGAAATTGATAGAAATATAAAATGGCATTAAATTTTATATGCAATTTAATATATTGTTTTTTTTGTTTTGTTTTTTTTTTGTTGTTTTTAATTGCAAAACGCTAGTTGACAGAGAAGAGTTATTGTGCATGATTACTGGGATCAGTGGAGAATATAATTAGTATTATTGTGACTTTTTTTGCTTTTACATCTTATTTATAGTTAGAAAGCATTGGATAACGGTACAGTTATTTGAAGAAGAATTATGTTCTTTTTGCTTTACGTTAATATTTCGAATCGATCGTCTAATTTGTTCATCAACATTAGAATAAGAAAAGTCATTATTACTGAGAAATTGTTCACTATTTTTTTCTTTTTTGAATTCATTGTAGAAAATATTTTCGTGGAAGTATTAACTTTTGCATGGTGTATCAAACTTTGTATATTTTCTTTTTGTAATAGTCAAAACATTCACTTTTCTAGGTTAGAGTGCAATTGTTTATGCTGGTTGTTTTTTTATATGGGGGTCGTAGTAAATGTATTATTATTAGTTTCTATTAATACATTAGAAATACGGATTTTGTTATCCATGTTAATAATATATCATATAAGAAGTTATTTTTAAAAAAAATTTGGATTTCATCTATGGTTTTAACTAAGATAAAAATATCATCTGCATGTCTTAGATAGTTGAAATGGTCTTAAGATGTGTGAAATATATTATTTCCAAGGTTAGCCACGTAGAACTTACTAAGAACATAATACTTCCTCAAATGGAATATGTTGGGTTGAACGGAAATAGATGCGTTTTAATGGTTGTTGTGGAGAATTTTCACAGTGGAGGCTTGTATTTCTAATAAGTCGTCCTAAATTAGGTCCGACGTACAAAAACGTTAGTTCTAAATGTCCGAAACTCGACTGACGCGCTCAACACCATTCGGTATTTATCATTTCACCCACGGAAACGAATATGGCACAAATTGTTTTTTTTCTCTCCGAGCCCGTAGGCTCGGCCAAAAAAAAAGCCGATTAGACGGGTTCAGGCCCAAATCTAAAGTTGGGTTCCTCTCCTAATGCAGAGAGTTCGACAGAGGCGTGCGCAGTCAGAGACCGCGAGACGCCATTCGGTATTTATCTTTTTCACCCACGGAAAAGAATATGGCACAAGGCCGGTTTTTATGGGTTTCCCCGGAGCCCGTAGGCTCGGCCAAAAAAATAGCCTTTTGAAATTATACGGGTTCAGGCTTTTGTCTACCTCCCCGACGAAACTTTGCCCTTCGGCAAAGCTCGTCTTTCTCTCAATCAAAGACCGCGAGTCGCCATTCGGTATTTATCTTTTCACCCACGGAAAAGAATATGGCACAACTTGGGTTTCCACCCTACTCCTAAAATAGCCTTTGAAGCCGATTATACGGGTTCAGGCCCTGTCTACTTGACGAAAAAAGCCTCGTCTTTCCTCTCTGCTAACGCAGAGTTCGATTCCGCAGTCAAAAGACCGCGAGATGCCATTCGGTATTTATCTTTTCACCCACGGAAAGAATTTTTTTACTATAACTCGGCCAAAAAAAATAGCCTTTTGTTAAACGGGTTCAAACGAAACCTTGCCCTTCGAAATTCGTCTGGTCTTCGCTTACGGAGTTCGACAGGAGGCGTCCGCAGTCAGAGACCGCGAGATGCCATTCGGTATTTATCTTTTCACCCACGGAAAAGAATATGGCATTTTTATGAGCCCGTAGGCTCGGCCAAAAAATAGCCTTTGAAGCCGATTAGACGGGTTCAGGCCCCTGTCTACCTCCCCGGACGAAACCTTGAAAAGCCTCGTCCAACGCAGAGAGTTACGTCCGCAGTCAAAGACCGCGAGATGCCATTCGGTATTTATCTTTTCACCCACGGAAAAGAATATGGCACAAGGCCGGTTTTATGGGGTTTCCCCGAGCCCGTTAAAAATAGCCTTTTTGAAGCCGATTAACGGGTTCAGGCCCTAGTATACGAAACTTTGCCCTTCGGCAAAGCCAACGTCTGGTTCCTCTGGCAGAGAGTTCGATAGGAGGCGTCCGCAGTCAAAGACCGCGAGATGCCATTCGGTATTTATCTTTTCACCCACGGAAAAGAATATGGCACAAGGCCGGTTTTTAATGGGTTTCAAGCCCGTAGGCTTTCACAGTTGAAGCCGATTAGACGGGGTTCAGGCCCTTTCCTTTCGGCAAAGTCTGTTCCTCTCTGCTAACGCAGAGTTAGGAGGCGTGCGCAGTCAAAGACCGCGAGATGCCATTCGGATTTATCTTTCACCCACGGAAAGAATATGGCACAAGGCCGGTTTTTTATGTGGGTTTCCCGAGCCCGTAGGCTCGGCCAAAAAAAATAGCCTTTGAAGCCGATTAGACGGGTTCAGGCCCTGTCTTTCCCCGGACGAAACTTTTCGGCAAAGCCAGTCAGGTTCCTCTGCTTTGACAGGAGGCGTCCGCAGTCAAAGACCGCGAGATGCCATTCGGTATTTATCTTTTTCACCCACGGAAAAGAATATGGCACAAGGCCGGTTTTTATGTGGGTTTCCCGAGCCCCGTAGGCTCGGCCAAAAATAGCCTTTGAAGCCGATTAGACGGGTTCAGGCCCCTGTCCACCTCCCCGGACGAAACCTTGCCCTTCGGCAAAGCCTCGTCCGGTTCCTCTCTTCTAACGCAGAGAGTTCGACAGGAGGCGTCCGCAGTCAAAGACCGCGAGATGCCATTCGGTATTTATCTTTTTCACCCACTGAAAAGAATATGGCACAAGGCCGTTTTTTATGGGGTTTCCCCGAGCCCGTAGGCTCGGCCAAAAAAATAGCCTTTTTGAAGCCGATTAGACGGGTTCAGGCCCTGTCCATTTACTTTGCCCTTCGGCAAAGCCTCGTCCATTCCTCTCCAACGCAGAGTTCGACGGGAGGCGTCCGCAGTCAAAGACCGCGAGATGCCATTCTGCCAGACTTGCCATAACACTTTATCTATGGGAGAGTCCATTACCAAAGAATAGGTAGTATAACAATGGTAAATAAGCAAATTGTGATAATGAATAGTTCGCGAATCAGATTAGCTCGATGGAGGATAGTCAGTGACTACCAGTCTTTCTACACTCTAGATTCGGCTCTGTACCACAAAATGTATGTAAATGCCTTTAAATAAACATTCAAATACAGATTGGAACCAGCAGTGTGGTTATGTTTAGTGGTTTGAGAAATGTAGGGGTAAAAGAATTTCTAACTCACAAGGCTTTGTAAAAATTTGAAACCAGTCGAGACTTGAGAGTCCGAATTAGGGAGTTTCGGACCAAATTTAGCATTAAGTCTGCATTTTTGATTTGGACTGGGTTTTGTAAAGTTGAAGCATGTCAGGCGGAGTCTGGTACTTTCTGGAGCGATGCAAAGAGCTGACCATTTCTCCAGTGCCTTTAGCAATGGACAGTATATACAACTTGGAGTTCAGATCCAGTGTTTAACTGATCGTTCCAGGCAACGAGCCCCATTGAGAGTAGAGACATTCATCTTGACTGATGAAAATTTAATAGCTTTGTTTTGGAGGTATGGAATGTTACAAGCTGGTCCGTCTCCTATTAGTAAGAGAAGTGATCAGCTATCACGTTCGGATCACGTGCATTCTCTAAGTCCAATCGCAGATAATGATACCTGAAAGGACTTTGCAATCAGTTTTTCAAAAGGGAAAGATGTTTTCGTGATTTGACCTGAATGATATTCCACTCGACACAAGATCCCCGTTTCAGCTGATGTCAGTAATGATACCGGAATGTAAAACATTGTTCCACCCCAGTTCGCCTCTTCTGTGCAATATGTTGGAAGAGCATATGAATATTAAATATACATAAACGCTCAGCCTAAATTGAAGAATAAGAGCGAAAAGACAAAGTCTGTTAAAAGGCTACAAAACCAAAAGAAGAATGGCAAGCTGTGAATGACAATATCATGAATAACGTAACGTTAAACACTATTTACATGTTTGCCATTCATTATTCATCTAATGTCAGATTGTACACCGAATCTGTACCTATCACGAAGATGATAATGATTATTACTTGTACTAAAAACAAAATATTGAAATCTTCTACGCGTATCTTCGTATAAAATATTGAATTTCGTTTGAGCAAATATATATATATATATATATATGTGTGTGTGTGTGTGTGTGTGTGTGTGTGTGTGTGTGTGTGTGTGTGTGTGTGTGTGCATATAAATATAAATAAATATAAATAAATAAATAAATATATATATATGTGTGTGTGTGTGTGAAAAGTGTGTGCATATAAATATAAATAAATGTAAATAAATATATATATATATGTGTGTGTGTGTGTGTGTGAAAAGTGTGTGCATATAAATATAAATAAATGTATATATATATATATATATATATATGTGTGTGTGTGTGTGTGTGAAAAGTGTGTGCATATAAATATAAATAAATGTAAATATATATATATATATATATATGTATATATCTATCTATATATATATATATATATATATATATATATATATATATATATATATATAATTTATATATTATATGCGCGGTACTTATTAAAAGCGTTCAATATCAGAGATAGAGCTAACATATTTGGTTGGATTGATGTGAGTTTGTGACCCTGGGTTTCATGCTTTTGCGATCGTCTGACGCAAAAGCGTGAAACCCAAGGTCACAAACTCATCAATAACCAAATATATATATATATATATATATATATATATATATATATATATATATATATATCAAATATGTGGTGCAGTTCACTTTATATTGCAATGACTCATTCATACAAAAAGTAGATTAGTAAAGTTAATAATATAAAATGGCGAAAACTCTTCGCAAACAAAATTTTAAATTTACATTACAGTACGAACCACTCGATGAATGTTATGATACATGATTTTAATAGCTACAGGTTGTATAAGGTCTTTTTTTAATCTACTAGTACTTTCAACTGTACACACGGTCATCCTCAGGCATCGAAATTATTTTGTTTTTAGGAAATCCAGCTAGCATCGGAGTCAAAATATTAAATACGAATCGAAATATGTTTTTTTTAGAAATGTGTTATTGTTTACGGATAAAAAACTTTCGGAGCGTGCGGTCGCAACTCTAGAGTTGAATTTTTTTGAAAATTTAAAAGAGTGCGATTTTACTAATATGGCAATTTGAATTTTTTTTTTTTGTAGGAGTTTATCAGTCAATGTGGCATGAATTAAATTGTTTAATAAATAGAGTAATTTCTCAGCTGTTATCCCGGCAATTTGCACGTCGGACTAGTTCATTTAAATCAAACATGTGGTGCAGTTGAATTTATTTACTTCTTGTATGAATGATTCATTGTAATATAAATTGAACTGTTCCACATATTTCATTTTAAAGAACTGATCCGACGTGCAAATTTTTGGGATAACAGCTGAGGCATTACTCTATCCTATTTTCAAATTCATTTCCAAGTTATAAAAACTTTAATAAAATTGTTATCGTACAAATAAATCATCAGAAAAGTACGTAAAGAATCGCCGAAGATAATCGCAGTAATGAAAACTTCGCAATCCAAAATTTCAGAATTACAGATCCATATCCATATGATATGTTAGGCTACGGCCTCTAAGCGTAAAGTGGATAAACTTTAACACAGTGATACACTGAAATTGACATTTATTATATCGAAAAAGGAGATGAGCAATTGAGAGTTGTGTCCCTTGAAAAAGTGTGACACTCTGACATTAGCATTTATATATAGGAGAACGACATGAGCTATTGAGAATTGTGTCTCTTTAACTAAAAGGTGCCACACATTGACATTGCCATTTATTAAAAAGACAAGCTTAAAATGGCTTCATCGGGCTGCGTTAAAGAACAATTATACAATTTGTATATTTGGAAAATAATTGCGAAGCTGCATGAAAACATTTTAGATTTCCACATCCGGGGTAGATACAAATCGCTTACTTCCGTTCTCAACACTTGAACAAGCAAAATAGAGCTGACCATGAGAAAAGCAGTGTTCCATCAGATGATTGTCTTTGGGACATATTGATTGCATTGCATAGATCACTCTCTATGGAAATTGAAGTCTTTTGAAACAAAAGGAAGATCTGGAGGAATTGAGAGGATTCTTGGAATTAAAAAAAAACTTTCCCCCATTCTTGGCCCAGTAAGGATCTCTGTTTACAAGCATTTTCTTGATAATTAATCTTGTTCCATTACAAAGTTTTGGAGGAAGCTTATTTCTCAATAGCATAATTGGAATATTTTCTTTTAGTTCCCGCTTGTGCGATGATACTCCAGGAGTATTCAACAATTTCAGAAATTCTGTTAGATAAATCACTGCTTGCTCTTGTTCAACCAGAGTTTCAATGGAAAAGTATTTTATGTTTTCTTTTGCAATTTCTTGGAGAATTTTCCAGTTGGTGCTATCGACAATTACCAACTGCAACAGTAAAGCAGAACATATTCCTGCCTCAAGGTCAGCTGTCATTCTAACTTACATGTTTGATTTCAGGCTGAGTTTTTGAACATGGCTGAATATTTAATAATTTTTCAGGAAAGCATTTATTTCATCAGCTAGAGTTCTTCTTGCAGTGACTGGTAATGTTTGTCTAAAAACACCAGAGACTAGCACAGTGATACCTCCCATGATTTGTGAATTCTGTTTAATGCATTTGAGTGTTTTGTCCAGGGCTTAAAATGCTCGCTTGTGTGTCAAGGTACACTCATCCCAAAAAATGAATGTTAGCAAAGTTGGTTCCCCTTTTAAATGTTGCAAATAAGGGTTTCAGTTTATTTCAAACCCAATGGAAAATTTAAGGTGATGTATGCTGTATGCTGTACGTCCTCCAGGCTAAAAAGCGTATCAGCAATTCCAGATGATGCTACTGTTAGAGCTACATTTCTTTGGAGTCTCACTGCAGATAAAAGAAGTTTAGTTGCAATGTTTTACCAGTACCTCCAGGTGAATCCAAGATGAAAATCCCTCCATTGTTGTTGCTGATGCTATCAAAGACTTTCTGATACACTTACGTTTGGCCTTGGTTAAACAGATTCTCAATATTTTGGACAGGTTGACGCAATTCTTGTAAACTGTTTCTTTCAACATTTCTCTGTTGATTTGTTCAGTCTTTCTGTTTGGCTTTGGCTGACCGAAATATCTGAGATCTCTTTGAGCCAAGTTCATCACTTTGTCTTCAATTTCATAGAGAGCTAAATTTGCAATCTGAGGATTCAATTCTAATCCTGGATTAGGAAGTTTCCTTTGAAGAAGATGAGATATTCAAAAGTCAGAGTGTTGTGTCCCTTCAATTGAAAAAGTGTGATACCGATATTTCTGCATTTATTATATAAATGAGATATTTAAAAGTTAGTGTGTCACTTTAATTGAAAAGTGTGACAGGCATTTTCACATTTGTTATATTGATGAGATATTTGAAAGTTAGACAGTTGTGTCCCTTTATTGATAAAGTGTGACGCACATACACTTTTACCTTTATTATGTTGATGAGATATTTGAAAGTTAGACTGTTGTGTCCCTGTAATTGGAAAAATTAGACTCGCAGATATTTTCGCATTTATTATATAGAAGATGAGATAATTAAAATTTAGAAAGTCGTGTCCTTTTAATTGAAAAATGTGATACACTGACAAAAAGACATTGCCATCTATTGCCATATATATATATATATATATATATATATATATATATATATATATATATATATATACTCATACGTTTATTATCCCAAGCACTTTCGGCAACATCTTTAGTCATTTCCAAATGGCGGTGATGGTGGCTGTGTTGAATCAAAGGGCGTTTGACAATTCGCGTGGATTTCATTTTGGTGGAAAACTCTGCGCGACGGAGAGATCCACACACTTGGGCAGAAGCGCCTTTCTCGAGGCTCAAAGTAGATTGATATAGACGAGATCTGGCAAACCTTGTTGCATCTGTTAGATGCTTCGTCTGTCATGATCCGCCTTGGTTACGCCAGCCAGCCTGGCGTTGCCCTATTCTGCCAATTTGGACCTTGAGATCATGTAGACCTTTGCCTATTCCGCGGTTGGGGGCCTTTAGATATTGCTTCCGTTCGTTCTAGTCTCACATCCTCAACCTTAGGGCCATGGGTGACCTTACACGAGTTGGAACTGCGAAGTGCTTTTCTCTTGGGATCACTATGGTATGAAAGTACTCAACCATAACATACAACCATATCTATTTTACTGTAGATGTCGGACTGCACAGTTCGTTATCAAATGTACCACTTTGAATTTTTATAATTTGATTACAAAAATAGAAACGAACAGAACAAATATATATTAAATTATTATTAAATATATGAAAACATATTTTTATAATTATTCTTACTAAAAATAAATATTTAAGAGATAATGACAGAAAAATATTTTCTACTGAACAAATAGTAATAAATAATCTTACGAGTCAAAACGCTTTTCCAACAAATTTGAAAATTCGTCCTCGTCCATAAAAAAAAAATTGTGTTACTGCAATCAATAAATAAGACAAGAATAAAAGAATAGCATTATTGGCAAATGTTATTAAAATGTTTGAACGATAAATGATAAGGAAAAATCGAAGATACTGAACCAATAACCAATGATAAACAACAAGAATTTGCCTACAATTTCTAAAATGACGTGCTCTTTTATAATAAAAAAGTGAAATGTTACATTTGAATATAAATATACAATTATTAATGCCAGTGTATAAGTAATTTAAGAAATAAAATGCATTAAATGTTTCGAAATATTCCTAGTTATAATAGACATTCTTAATAAAGTTAATTTGCTAAAAATAAAACAAATAAAATGTATCGATGTATATAGCGAATTCTCTAAAAAATAAACAAATATTAGGTTGGTGCAAAAATAATGACGTAATAATGTTGTTTTTTGACGTCTTTTTTAACGTCAATAAACGACATTAATACACCATTATTTTTGCACCAACCTAATACATATTTTAATAATTAAATACTGTAAAAGCAGGATAATATAAGAAAATTATAATACGATAAAGAAATAGATATATGAGAATAAATGGATATTTAAAAGAATGAAATGCCGCATCGCTTTCATAGGGTAATGAAAAAGCAGCGAAACTTCACTCCAACATCAGCGAGTTTTTCAGGAAATACATTGACTGATATGTAAAGTGCATTTTTTGTTGAATTATTACCGCTCTCTATGAAGCATTGGATTATTTGTAAATACAACGAAGAAAATTATAATGAACAAGAAAAAACATACTTCATTACAACGTTACATTAATCTACACACTTATTGATATGGCTACACACACAAACACACACACACATATATATATATTATAAATTAACTGATTTAAAATATGGTTTCTTCGCTACACAGTAATAACCATGTTTCAAAAACTGAAGCTAAAAACTTCAAATTTAATTATAACATTGAATTAAAACCATTAGGTCTGTTTCATCTTCAACAAAATTCGCTTAAAGAGGAAATAGAACTAATGCTTTTAATTTAATTATATAATTTCATTTGAAGTTTTTAGCTTCAATTTTTGAAACATGGTTATTACTGTGTAGCGAAGAAGCTATATTTTAAGTCAGTTAAATTATAATATTTATCCTCTGTAAATTTACATTGAGCAATGTTTTGTAAAAATAAAAATAAAAAATGTCAATAAGAACACCGGATTATATATATATATATATATATATATTTATTCATATATATATATATATATATATATATATGCATTTGTTCATGCGCACGTAAATATATATATATATATATATATATATATATATATATATATATATATATATATATATAATATAATTTATATGTCTGCTTTGATAGTCGATCGTGTATTTCATCTACAGTTGATAAAAAACAAGTGTGTATAATTTAAACAGGCTTGTAACTAATGTATCTTGTACGTATTCTCGGTAATAAGAAATAGTCACCCTTATTTAAATTGCAGTCTGTTGTAATTGAAAGATTGAGAAAAACTGAAAACAAATTCTTTGAAAAAAGGAGAAAAAGAGGCGACTTGATAAATTTTGGCGTAATATTGCCATTCCTTAGAAAATGCCTCTTAGTAAAACGTTCTAAAACAAATCTTTCTTTCTTGTCTTTTATACTTGAAGTAGAAGGGATAAAAAATACTTATTTTGTCTTGAGCATTATTACGAACATTACTTGTGCTGTAGAAAGTGTTCTATTTATGTTCTTACATAAAATGTATTTTATATTGTCCGGATTAATTTCGTTCCGATAACCTGTTTTATAAATCAATGCTATTACACTGACCAACACAATTCTTTTGGCACATTCTGTTTTTGCCAAGTTGATTCTAGTTTTAAAGATATTGCCATGTACTTTTTCGTGCATGTGAATCTGTACAATATGATATTCACGGGATTGCTGGTGCATGGATATTTTAAAAAATCCCACATATATCATGATATTTACGCTATTAATTGGTAACCAAATAATGTTGAATAAATACATCGTTTTTAAGTTTTCTGATTGTATACGAATAATTAATGTGATATTTACTTACAGCATACTACTACTATTTTAACAATACAGAAAGATCTAGAACATTTTCCAGTAATTTCCTGATGTATTGCAAAAGATTAATAAAAAAAATATAAAATAAAAATATGATTTCCCATCAAATTTTAAGCTAAAATATGTAATTTAAGCTATTAGATCTTACAAGCCCAATATAGAAATCTGCCCAGGTAATTGTACATCATCTGAAGGAGGCTTCTCTTATATGACTTCGCTTTGAGAGTTTGCTGAGTGTAATGACGCATAAAGACCCAGAAGCAATCGTACATTGTCTGGGCATTCCATCGGTCTTGTTACCGCTCCTCCATAGCTTTGATGTCTTGGTGGAAACGTTCTTTCTCTGTTTCGCTCACATAACTAAAGAAATCTGTCTTAATGGCTAAACACGTAATGGATTTTGATACTCATTCTTGTTCCAATAGCTCTACAGTTTTTAGCATCCCTTCAGCTAGTTTCTAGGTACACCCTTGTGCAGATTAATTGAAACAACAGCGTCACTTTCCTTTCTTCCGATATGCGGTCAGTTTTAGACCCACTGGAATGACAGGGTGTTATCAAGTTCTATTTTTTCCACAGATTTAGTCATTTGCAGTGGTTTGCTGTAATATGAATTTATTTTCGATGAATATGATGGAATTTTTTTGGCCTTGAATAATATTGCGTCATCCGTGATTGCATCTGATTTGATCAAGCCCTGACATTATTGTCTCGGCTGTCAATTAGTTGCCCTACGGCTATTGTCTGCGATGGACGTTACGCTAAGGAAGCGTACGAATAATCTAACGCTGCACGAACACACAGGCAAGCCTTACCAGTGAGCAAATCAAAGTACTGTAGATTGTCCCGGAAATCCAATCAAGAATCTGTGATCAATCTAAAAGGAAAGACTTCGTGGAATGGACATATGAAGTACTAACATGTGCACTGGGTCATATTTCATTGGAAAAAAAAGTAAATAACGGAATTATTCGTTTTGTTTCAATTAATTTGCACAAGGGTATAGATACCCGCTTCCTGTTTGCCCAGGAAGACTTTCACAACTATGTCTACGCAGCAGCCACAATTCCAGTTCTGTGTGAGACATGTTTATCGTTAATCAGTTTTCTTATTTGTGTCCAAACAATTTCCAATTTCTCTTTCCCGACCAGAAAATTCTGAGCATATATATATATATATATATATATATATATATATATATATATATATATATATATATAATCTTGATTTAATAACTTGTCATATAGTGGAGGCAGGATGATGCACTCACGATTAACCGGCGTTTCTTTTATGATATTTTTTGTCCTCACAGCACAATCTGCTTGCGATAGGCCAATACTTTTGCCAATGATAATCGTTGGTTCTGTTGTCCCATAGACAAAGGAAACATGGATTCTTTATAAAACCGCCTTCCCGTCTTAATAAGAAGATAACCATTTGAAAATCCGCACATATCATCCACATATGTTAATCATAAAACAGATTATGTAGAACATACTTTACACGCGTGTAGTGCTCCTTCGGGATTACTGAATTGCCAATTGGGATACAAGGAAACTTACCATAATTGAGTTCCAATAGAAACTTCAAACATCGTTTAGAGATATCAATAAATAAAGGTCAGACAGATGGATTGTACTAAGACAGTCCCAAAGAAGTCATTGGATGTTGTTGCAAAACAGAAAAAAAAACCCAAAAAAAAAAAAAACGAAGTAGTTTCTCGTCTCTGTTACGATAAAATATTATCTTAACTTCAGTGTCATGAACACGATGAGACTTAAGCACAACATTTAACCTATTTCTTTTGACAAAGCTAGATCTCTACCCAAGCCATTCAGCTCTCTTTGTGTGAAAAGCTTCAGTTTTGCATTCTGAAAAATCTCCCAAATACGAATGATAATACGACTGCTGTTGCTGCTGCTGTCGTAAGCTTCATCTATTGCTTCTGCATTATGAATAATTTCATCATCTTTATCAAAATTAGACAATGAAACTGTTATAGTGGAACACGCCTATTCTACAGTTAATAGACTCTCCCACCTATAATAAGTAGGAGTAGTAAGAGTAACGATTCAGTCGCTTGGTCACTCAGTCGATGTCGGACGACAGTTAGTCGAATACTAAACTATCAGCGACCACAAGTAGATTTACTCTGCGTCATACCTTTTATATGAATTTGCTAACGTTTTGTACGTCGAACCTATTTTAGGACCGACTTAGTACAAATACAAGCCTCCACTGTGAAATCACACCATAACAGAAACAAAAGCTGGAAAGGGAAATGTGCAACTGGACATTTTCTAGATTTATTATCAGGATTGTACCACGGCTTCCTCTGATATTTCCATCCAGATATGTTCACCAATGTAACAAACGTCATTATAATTTTGGGCTCTTGTCGTACCAATGGTACACCAACGTCACTAAAATGATTTTATTTTGGTTCCGCAAGCGAAGGTTTTTGTGAGGTGCTCATGTCTTATATTGATCCACAATCGCTACAGAGAAGTAAGTTTGATATGCTTCACTGGTGAAATCTTGAACATTGAAACAACACTCTTTTACAGCGTATTCACCACCTATGTATCAGAAAATGACAAGGACATCGTGGCAAAGTTTACACCCATAATTATATGATTAATGTTTTGTATACTATAAATATTTAGACACTACGTCACCTGCAGTCTGATAGACAAATCTTGTCTGCAAAATTGGTAGCAGCAGATTTGCTGGATCTATCTGGCCTCTATACATTCTTTCAGCAAGAACAATGCAAACGAAACAATGGTATTAACAGTTTCTCCTTAATAACTAAAGAATTATACAATTTTAAGGAATGTAAACTGTTAGATAACAGACTGATAAGATAAACATGAATATAAAATAAAGGAGCAATTGTATTTTGGATACAAAAAACATTCTTTTTTTTGTCTCACCTTACTTGATTCAGATAGATGAAAGACGATTAACATCAATCCACGTACGTGTGTTTAAACGACAGACATTTTGTTTCGCTCAGTCTGAAAGAATTGTATCCGGAAGTAATTTTCTGTACTCCAAGTGAAGAGTTCTCTTCGGTATGTAGAGTTATCTCTTCTAACGTAAAGAAAGCGACGAGCAGGGAGAGCAAATCTCGCGTGTTCGGAGAAAAGTAAATAATTGAAATTTCATTATATCAAATATCTTTAAAAGTAGAGCCAATTCAACAGAAGTAAGAAGATTTTTGGATTCAGCGACCCTGATTTACCCTAAAAAGATTCTAATATCTTGTGCTTGTTAAAAAATATTTTTTATTGGTAGCTATAATGATTGACGTTATATTTAACGTTTTCAAGATCAAAGTTGACTGGAAAAGAAAAAGCCGGAAGAGCGTTCTCCAGTGTGAGAGAAGAAACTGATAGCATAGAAGTTACACTTATATCAAACAATTTTAACTATCAAATTAAGAGACCTATCTACCAATCTAGCAATGCGTTTGAATTCCTAAAGCCTATGTACCAAAAAGGAAAGAATATCAGAATATTTACTATGTAAATATGTATAGAAAAGGCACAGGGAACCTACATTGAAAAGAGACCAAAATCCGTGATGCAGGGATGAGCATGTCATGGCGCTCCAAATCTTCATATATTTTGTTGCGCAGAGCCAGGTACACGATGAATTCTACAATTTTATGGAATGTAAACTGTCATCTCAGACATATACGATAAACAAAGAATATAAAATGAAAGAGCAATTGTATTTTGAATACAAATACTTATTTTTTTGTCTCACCTGACTTGATGCCGACAGATGAAAGACGATTAACATCAATCGACGTGCGTGTGTTTAAACGACAGCCATTTTGTTTCTCTCCCTGCCTGAAAGTATTGTGTCCGGAAGTAATTTTCTCTTCTCAAAGTGAAGAATTCTCTTTCCTTTGTAAAGTAAATTATCACCCCTAACATAAAAAAATTGTCAGGTAGAGAAAGCAAAGCTAGCATGTTCGGACAAAATAAAATCATTGGAATTTATTGATGCCCAATATTTTGAAAAGTAGAGCCAAATTTTTAGATTCAGCGACCCTGATTTACACTAAAACGTTCTAACATCCCATGCCTTTTGAAAAAAAATGATAAATTTCATATATATAATGTGTGTGCGCGTGTCTATATCCGTGTATCCAGATTGCGAATGAAACAGACTATGATTATATTTAAATTCATTTCTGTCAGAAGCAAATTGAAAATTTAAAAGGAAAATGGGCGGGAGAGAGAGAAAGAGAGAGAGAAAGAGAGAGGGAAAGAGATGGAGAAGAACTTAAAAAAGCAAACTAAAAATTGAAAGCAAAAGAGGCGGAAGATAGAGGGAGAGAAAGAAAGAGAGAGAGAGAAAGAGAGAAGGAGAAGAACTTAAAAAAAGGAAACTTCAAAAATTAAAAGTAAAAATAGGCGGAAGAGAGAGAGAGAGAGAGAAAGAGAGAGAGAGAGAAAGTGAGAGAGAAGATCTTAAAAAAAAACAAAAAAACTTTAAAATTAAAAAAAATAACATTATAAAGATATTATCCCTGACACTGGATATTAATGCGTAAAAACCTGGAAACCAGTAATTAATGCCGGTTATTTTAAAACATAGAAATAATATCTGGTCATTTTTAAGCCTATATCTATTAGCAGATTTCTTTTTAGAAATTAAAATTATACATTTTTTAATTGGGATTTTATGGAGGTACCCCAGAAAGGCGCCGTACCTTGAGCCCCTATTATAACTTAAACTCTGCCCAGACCTCAAGTGGAACGCGTGCATACGATCCATCGCTAAAGAGAATGGAAAAAGTCTTCGGTTCCCTGTAACGATCCTTTAAGTATCGGGGCTACTCTTGCTATCCTCTAACGTTGCAAGAGCCAGATCAGGCCAAAAAATGAGTACTGCTTCCATATAGGAATGGTTGGTGCCTAGTCTTCACGTTTTACTCTTTATGGAGCCCAAGAGCATCTCCTCAGCTTTGTGGTCGATGAATTGTTTTCCACTCTGCAACCCCTTTCCCCCAGGCGAGACGTCTCAAGCCTGTCACCGGTCTATCGCTATTTCCATGGTCAGTGTTCAGATGAACTACATCAACGTCATACCACGCACATTCTAGCGAACCACCCTCAATCACTTCATATCCCTCTGGGGAGATGTAAATTCCATTGAACTTCCCAGGAACAACTGCCTGTTGGAACCGGCTCCCAAGAGACTTCTTCCCCGATCGCTACAATGTTAATCTGTTCAACTCGAGGGTTAATCATTATTTTCCACACATAAACTCTTATTCTTGTTCTTTAACTCTCTACCCATCATGACACCCGTGCTTTGTACAGAGAAAACACCACTGTGAAAATTAATAATAGATCAATTAATATAAAAAAAGAACCCCACTGAAATGACGATTGCGAAACAGATAAAAAATTATAAAGAAAAATCATTAAAAAGAAAATTGTAAACAGATAAAAAGAACAAAGAAAGCAGAAGGCATATATTGCAAATGTAAAAAGCTTAGAGACTTCTAAGCAGAATTCTAGTTATATTTATTCACTAGGAGATGGCTGAGAAATAAAAACACTTTAAATTTGCTGATCAAAACACTCACTCGTTTCCGACGGTACGTAGCCATTAATAACTTATTTACGCCACTTCGTAAATATCAAGTGCCAACGTTGGTTATATTTTTAAATGATTTTAAAGGCGGCACGGGTCGAGCTAGGAATAAGGGTTCTTGAAGATTGGACGATCTTCAACTTAGATGTCTAAATGAGAAATCGCATTACTATATACGAGGATATTAAAAACATCTTGTTTGAAAGTTCAACTCTGATATCAAGTGATTTCAATACATTGTATATAAGATTATGTTGAGAAAAGGATGACAAAAACTACAAAAGAAAGTAGAAATAGATCGTTATATATTAATAATTAAGGATGCATCTGACAGTGTTTTTATAATATGAACAGGGATACATTGCTAACATTTTAAAAATCTGTATTCTATTTTTAACAAATGTCGTAGCTTGTGGAAATGCTAATAAATGCTCATCCGTAAATATTCTCCAAATATACTTTCCCGATATTTTACGACCGTAATAGTTAACTTAAGTAATGTCTAATATTCATTTAATATCTGTACATACAACTTTTTTTTTGTGCGTCAATGCTATGTCATATCTTATAACGACAGTCAATGTTTCACAATAAAATTAACATTAACTGGTAAAATATTCATGATATGATAAATATTTCACGAAAATTATTCTTCAATTTTTGACACATGTTTTCAATGACGTATTTCATGGTGCAATATTTTATTACGCCACGCCAGTGTTATTTGTCGTAATGCATATACCTATCTACCAACCAAGGCCAACGCTATCATAGAATCATCGTAACTCCACGATACTTTCATTAGCTGCATATAGTACGTTTTTCGGCATTCTACCCCCATATATATATATATATATATATATATATATATATATATATATATATATATATATATATATATATATTATAATAATGGACTCTCCTGTCGGTTTCGACGTATGAGGATCTGATAGCTAAATTGTTTCAGTTATGAAATTTTGTGGCACTTAAGTCCCGCTGGTGATTTAAAAAGGGGCTGCATGTGAAGCAATAGTGAGGATTGTGGGATGAGATCAATGTTAGATTGGCTGATCTTTTAGATCCTGCTCTCACTTCTTGAAAACGATTCAGATAAGCAGAGTTCACTAAAACACGTTGATCTCCATTTTACCTTCTCCAAGGCTAAGCGCTCAAAGGGTGTTATATGGTATATTGACAGGCGACACACACACACACACACACACACACACACACAAATATATATATATATATATATATATATATATATATATATATATATATATATATATATATATATATATATATATATATATATATGTATATATATATAATTCAGTTTTTCATACTCCTATAATGGCTTCAAATCAAGGAAGAAATGCCCAGTCTTTTCTACTGTTTAACTAACAGCTAAGGGAAAGATATGATTTTTAACTTTTTTCATCTGCGCGTATTTGCGTATGAGTGAATGTAAGGAACTAGACTATAATTCGAACTCGAGTCTCGGATTTTACACTCCGTGACGCCATTCATTATACCAACTGCAAAATCCAATGGTTAGATATAGATGTACTTATAAAAGTACAGTTATTTGATTGCGGATATTTAAATACTGCACAGGGTCGTTCTAAAGATATAACATCTAAGTATAAACAAGATAACTGAACGCTAATGAGTGATGAGTACATCGTGTTTGGAAATACAGAAATCGAATACAGTGTAACCCGGATATAAGAGAGTTGTCGGGACCGGAGAAGAAGTCTCTTATATCAGGGTTTCTCTTATATCCGGGTTTGGTCTATTTTATATACATTAACACTGGCTCTAATTTGGGACCAGAGAATATCTCTCTTATATCCGGGTTTCTCTCATATCCGGGTTTCTCTCATATCCGGGTCTCTTATATCCGGGTTACACTGTATTTGAAAAATAGAAAAATTGAACATCACTCCAAAATGGAAAACGAAGAGAAATAAAGAAACAAGTTAACTTGCATAAAAAATATTGTAGCTTAAGAAAAATTGAACTGATTAGTAACAATAACGCCATTAATAATAACACAACGATTGAGGACAGCGAGATTTAAGAAAAGAAAATAAGAAAAGAAAACAGTATTTGAGAATGTTAAACATTATTTCAAAAGTATGTCTGTTAGACAATACTGTGTTTGTTTTTGTTTTTTTTTCTTTTATTAAATCGTGTTTTTCACTTAACGGTTGAAAAATATTGGAAGAGTTACGTCAATCTTTTTTTGTGGCACATGGGAACATCAACAATCCCTGTTGTAGTTGGATCCAGGAGACTAATTTATGGGATTTCTGGAAGCCCATGCCTTAAAAAAATAAAAATAAAATCTTCTCACGGGTATAGCTCACACCTAAGAAAGGGCTTTGTCTATGTCGTTTTTTTTTCTTTTTTTCACTGGAAAACGTCATGATGACATTTCTAACCTAAGGACCCTGAGCAGGATCCGAAAACAAATGAGTACACATCAGAAATCAAAGAGAATAAAATGACAATAATAATATTCTATGGAATTTCAAGTATGCGAAGAAATACAAGCAATACACCTACTGCAAAGGCAAAGAAGCTAAGAAATAAGGTAAAAATCAATGCAATGGAGCAGAAGCCGAAAGGATGGAAAGATGAGATACTGCATGGTCAATATTCTGCCAGTACCAAACAAGTTGATTTAGACAAACCTCATGCCCATCAGTCGTTACATGGTCCAGATTTAAAAACTGAAACCGGAGCATCTCTAATTTGCTGCACAGGAACGATGTTTGCTAACTGGAAATTATCAAGTATACATACTGGAAAATTGCGTTGACCCAATATGCAGATCCTGTGATGAATATAAAAAACACCCAAATAAACAAAAAAAAAAAAAAAACTCTGACCATCTTGTATCAGGTTGCACAGTGTTAGCACCCACTGAATAAAAAACTTGGCATGAGAGAGTGGGCCAATATCTGTCCTGTAACAATTTTATGTGAATTTACAATACACACAGAACAATCAGAGCTAATCGCCCAGACATCGTGATCAAAGATCCCAAGAACAGAATGTGCTTTCTCATTGATACGATAGTTATTGATTATTATTATTGTTGTTGTTGTTGTTATTTTGTTTTCTGACAGAGTGTAAGTTTTTGAATACATCGTTTATATTACTTTAGCTGAAAAACACGGCAAACATCTCAGACAATAAAGACTCTCCTGAGAATATACCCAGTTCCCAAAAGTGTCGATTTTTGAATGACTCCAAGTTACGATAGTCTTCCCAGCTCGTCAAAAAATGTCACACAGTTTTAATGAAATTAATCCCAATGCGCGAATCGCCACTGGAATCAAATAGACGTTCTCTTTTCGAAATCCAAACAATTTTGCTATCTCAACTCGTAAATTAGAGAAGGTTAGGATTCCTTCTAGAGTCTACATCAAATTCGTCTCCGCCTGTACTTGTAGTACAAAATTTATTTACTATTTATTTATCTTTCCTCAGTAGGAAGAAAAAACGTTTGCCTATCGTACAATCCACGTTGGTCCCCTGTTGTTTTCAACGGGCGTAAATGTTTATTTCTTGTTTCGTGTTTAGGAATGAATTTCCGCTTCTTTCTAAAGTCTTTTAATTCTCTTTTACTCCCAGGAGCCCCTTGCTATCGATGGAAAATGCGTGTGATCTTAGGATGTTTTATCCTATTGTATGTTTTTTTTTTTTTTTTTAAATGTTGAATTAAGAATGTCATGATGCCATATCTGATCTTAAGTCTTTAGTTGGGACCCGGAGGGAAGTGAGTAAACAACAGAAATCAAACGAAATAATAATAATAATAATAATAAAGCCAACAAATTCAAAATCGCGTTTCAAATGGGCGCAGAAATACAAGTAAGGCACAATAGAAAAGGTGAAGCTTCAAAATACTTAAAAGAGAAAACAAAGACAAATGCAACCGATCAGATACAGAAACAATGGCAAGATAAACCTCTTCATGGCCAATACACTGCCCGTACCAAACAAGCTGATGTAGACAAAACCCGTACCCATCAGTGGCTATGTAGTGCAGGGTTGAAAGCTGAAACTGAAGATTTTATCCTTGCTGCACAGGACCAATGCTTGTTAACTAGAAATTATCACGCACATATAGTAAAATATTGTGTTAGACCAAAATGCAGATTCTGTGATAAATATCCAGAAACGATTGATCATCTTGTATATAGTTGCACGATATTGGCACCCACTGAGTATAAAACCCGGCATGACAGAGTGGGCCAATATCTGAAACTGGAAAATCTGCAACTTATACGGGAAGGAAACTGAAAAAAAATGGTATGAACACCACCCAGATCTGGTTACGGAGAAAAGACCGGTTACAATTCTATGGGACTACGCAATACACACTGACAGAACAATTAAAGCCAACCACCCGGGCATTGTTGTCAGAGACCACAAACAAAAAAGTGCCTCCTTATTAATATGGCAGTCCCTGTTGACTGCAATGTATCTTTGAAGATATTCAAAATCTGTCAGAATACAAAGACCTCAGAAATGTGTCACATGGGAACATCAACAATCCTTGTTGTAGTTGGAAACCTCGGATTGGTTGGAAAAGATTCCAGTAGAATAATTGAATGGATTTCTGGAAGTCCATACCTCAAAGAAATTAAAAAAAATTATCACAAGTACAACACACACTTTACGAAAGGCTTTATCTATGTAATGTTTTTTTTTTTTTGTCAGTGGAAATAATGACATTTCTAAACTTAGGTTTCTTGATCAGGACCCGGAAAGAAATGTGTAAACACCAGAAATCAAAGGAAATAATAATAATAATAGGACCAGTGCTTCCTAATGAGAAATTACCAAACAGACATACGGAAAAAATGTGTTGATCCCAAAAGAAGATTCTATGGTGAATATCCAAAAACAATTAACCATCTTTTACCACAATACATCCACTAAATAAAAAACTCGGTATGGTAGAGTAGGCCGATAACTGCAATGGAATATATGCAACTTTTATGGGAAGGAAACTGCGAGAAACGGGTATGAATATCACCCAAACCAGGTTATAAAGTTAGAGCATATAAACATTTTATGACATTTTACAATACACGCAGACAGATCAATCAATGTTAATCGCCCAGACATTGTAATGAAAGAAAACGTGAGAAGATTATGTCTTCTCATTATCATGGCGGTCCCTACAGAATGTAATGTATCTGCGAAGAGCTTCAAAAACTATCAAAATACACGGATCTTGAAGAGGAAATCTTAAAAATGTGGCACATGAGGACATCCATAATTCCAGTTGAAATTAGATCTCTCAGATTTATTGGAAAAGTTTCCGATAGACTCCTTGAAAGAATTTCAGGTAGGCAATGCCTTAAAAATTACAAAACATTGTACATACATGTAAGTATATTTTATATTTTTTATGTAGGACATGCGCGTTGTTTGTTTTTGTCGACTGCACAGTATAGTCGGGTTAGTTGGGCACGGATAGACTCCCTGAAGGAATTACTGGCAGTTCATGCCTTAAGGGAATACAAAAAAAAATTGTACTCATAAGTACAATTTTTACAAATAGCTTTAATGTGTGTGATTATTCTTGTTTTTTTTTTCTTCTTTTTTTTTGTTTTGTCTTTACAAAAAGCATCAGTGAAAAATGTCATAAAGCCATTTCTGACCCTGGGTCTCCGGTTGAGACCCGCAAAGAAATAATAATAACAACCCCCCAAATGAAGGAAAAATAAGAAAAGAGTACTACAGGCATGTACGTCTGGTACAAAATACTGAGCTAAACTCAAAAAACAGAATATCAGCCATATACACATTGGCTATCCCAGTAGTGCAATACAGCTTTAATATCCTTAACTGGACCATAGCTGAAATTAATCGAATGGACGCCAAAACGAGAAAGCTTCTCACTTGCTATCGCATGCATCATCCCAAAGCTGATGTCGATCGTCTGTATGTGCCCAGATCCGAAGGAGACAGAGGCTTAGTTCAACTCGAACTGTCCTGCAAAACTACAACAATTGGCCTACAAAGATACTTGGAAACTACAGAAGACTGGATGATGGTATGTGTCAAGGAACATGAAAGTAGTAAGCGTCTTTACTCCGTAATAAAAGAAGCCAACAAATTCAAAATGGACTTTCAAATGGGCGTAGAGATGCAACTACAGCACAATACACCGGCTGAAACTGCAAAATACTTTAAAAAGACAGCAAAGACGAATGCAACCGACCAGATACAGAAGCGATGGCAAGATAAAGCGCTTCATGGCCAATACTCTGCCCGTACCAAACAAGCTGACGTAGACAAAACCCGTACCCATCAGTGGCTACAGAGTGCAGGGTTGAAAGCGGAAACTGAAGGTTTTATCCTTGCTGCACAGGACCAATGCTTGCTAACTAGGAATTATCAAGCACATATACTAAAATATTGTGTCAGCCCAAAATGCAGATTCTGTGATAAATATCCAGAAACGATTGATCATCTTGTATATAGTTGCACGATATTGGCATCCACTGAGTATAAAACCCGGCATGACAGAGTGTGCCAATATCTGCACTAGAAAATCTGCAACTTCTACGGGAAGGAAACTGAAAGAAACTGGTATGAACTCCACCCAGACCCGGTTACGGAGATAGGGCCTGTTACAATTCTATGGGATTACACAATACACACTGGCAGAAGAATCAAAGCCAACTGCCCATATATTGTTATTAAAGACCACAAACAAAAACGGTGCCTCCTTATTGATATGGCAGTCCCTGCTGACTGCAATGTATCTTTGTAGATATTCAAAGAGCTGTCAGAATACAAGGACCTTGGAATAGAAATCTCGAAAATGTGGCATATGGGAACATCAACAATTCCTGTTGTAGTTGGAGCCCTAGGACTGGTTGGAAAAGATTGCACTAGATTAATTGAAGGGATCTCTGGAAGTCCATGCCTTAAGGAGATACAAAAATTGTTCGGACAAGTACAGCCCACATTTTACGAAGGGCTTTATCTATGTAATTTTTTTTTTTTTTTTTTTTTTTTTTTTCAGTGGAAAGTGACATGATGCCATTTCTAACCTTAGGTCTCTGGACGGGACCTGCAAAGAAATGTTTAAACGACAGAAATCAAAGAAGATAATAATAATAATAATAATAATAATAATAATAATAATAATACGCAAGAAAGGTTGATTGATCAGTTCGAATATATCTAAAGAAAGTGATGTTACGAATGTCAACCAGAGAGAAAAGATGAGTCGCATGAAATCATTTTCATCATATACGAACAAACAGAAAATATGCTTTTTATTGACTATGGTTTTAGGGGGTCATAAATAATTTACAACAGGGAGATTAGAACTATCTTCCCGGAAGATTTGCCAAACTCGTAAGTTAATTCTGATCTCCCCTTGCAGAAAATTCTTTATGACTCCAGTAACTGTAGGTAATAAAAAACAGATTTTGTGCTTGTACAAATCCCTATGAGCTAAACATTCTGCAAAACGTTGCTCATAGCTTTTTCCAACAAAATAACTGTGTTTTTATTTATTTTATTTGACAGTAATAAGAATAGTATAGAAAATGCCAAAAGATCGAAATTAGCATGTAAGGAATCTTTCATTAACTTAACTATATCAAGTATCGACAAAATGTTATCCCACTGGGAAATATTTTAACAGACGATCGAAAATTGACACAGAATTTCAAATGCTAATCAAAATATTAAAAAAAAAACTCTCATTAGAAACAAAGCAATGAGCGCATAACATCTATTTAATATCTATCCTCCTATGGCGAAGTACATGCTGATCAATTTACTCACAGGTGAAGGTAAGACTTGTTGCAAACGTGGTGTAGTTCTACAGAAGAATTCTTCGAATAGCATGTACAGAACACGTGACAAAAAGGAGGTTTTAATGAATATATTAAAGAAAACGATACTTGTATTTAAATTTCTACAATACATAATGGGGAAAGTGAGTAGGGGGAATTTGACTCCAGAATATAATGAAAGCAACAAGCGCAAAAGGAAACAGCGTGTAATATATGTAACAATCTTGTTCAAAAGAATTTTAGATAGGGGATAGTAAAGAGACAAACATAGCTGAGGAATGTTCGCTGTTATATAATGGATTAGATATTAAATAGCAATTTTTGTTCCTAAAGATATTTTCATCTATCTTTATACATTGCTTATATTCTGAAAGACATTGCTTTTTCAACTATTACTATACCCTGAATATATAAGAATAGCTTTGTTCATTTTCCGGCGTAATTTACAGTGTGTGCGGCATAGAATATTGGTATTATATACTAGTATCTATTTTAAGTTAACTGATGTATTTTGGTTGTTTGTGTTATGAAAGCCAATATGCGTACGAATGCACGAAGGTTTGAGGATAATTGACAGGATTAATCTACGAGAGTGAGTATTACTAGTTTGTTTTGGTTTATTTTGTTTAACGGCATATCAACTTCAATGGGTTATTTAATGCCGACAACATTTTTAGGATAGATTCGTAGGAATACAATATGTATTCTTTGGCTTAGATTGGTTTGGTTTATTTTGTTTAACGGCATATCAACCTCAATGGGTTATTTAATGCTGACAACATTTTTAGGATAGATTCGTAGGAATACAATATGTATTCTTTGGCTTAGATTAGTTTGGTTTATTTTGTTTAACGGCATATCAACCTCAATGGGTTATTTAATGCTGACAACATTTTTAGGATAGATTCGTAGGAATACAAGATGTATTCTTTGGCTTAGATTAGTTTGGTTTATTTTGTTTAACGGCATATCAACCTCAATGGGTTATTTAATGCCGACAACATTTATATGATAGATTCCTATGAATAGAGTATGCATTCTTTGGTTTATTTTGTTTAACGAAATATCAACCTCAATGGGTTATTTAATGCTGACAAAAATTCTTATTGTTGGTAATATTTTGTTTTGTCAAAAATCTGTTTCTGTTAATATTTTTCCTTCAAAATTGTATTGCTGGCAATAATCATTTTCAAAAAAGTATTGCTGGTAACTATTTGCCCATAGTATTGCTGCTGGACGTAGTTTAACGTCCTACCCAGGACGAGTGTGTAACTAGTATGAACAATATATTAATATATATTTTTTTGATTATTAGCTTGGTATTTTCAATCTCGATACTCGAAATTATTTTTTGAAAGAAGGAGAACTATGTTTCGCAAGAGAACAACAGCATTTTAAAATAGATATCTAATATTTAACATTTGCTTTTTAATATTTATAATAGAACAAAACAGTTAATACATTCATTTTCTAATGCTAGGAAACCCTGTGACAATTTCCTACACATGACATTTCTTACACAATGCCCGTATATTTGGTAAGTTTAATTTCCCAAAATAACAGAATATTGCTAACAATTCTGTCTAACATTGGGAGAACATTTATTTCTTGATAATTCTTGAGGCGGTCGAAATGGCAGGCCAAAAATGAATTTTTTGCACAAGCATATCATTTTGATCCGAAAATGCAACAGCTTATTCGAAAAAATATAAATATAAACATACATACAATTTCATTTCAATGTCATAAAGTTCATTAAAACAAAATCTTACTTGTCCGGTATATATATATATATATATATATATATATATATATATATATATAGATATATTTAAGTAATTCATTGAGTCTGATAGAAATCTCAACAGAATGCAGAAAGCACTGGACGGCCGTTTCGTCCTATATTTGGGACTCATGTGACGAAGAGATTGCAAATCAGACTCAACAAAGCTCCACCACGGAATATGTGAGCGAGCGGTGCTTTGTTGAGTCTGATTTGCAATCTCTTCGTCACCGAACAGTTGGTATGATGTTTGCTTGACAACCTGTCAGGGTTTCAATTCTCAGTAGTGGATGCGCACTGCTGATGAGTCCCAAATATAGGACGAAACGGCCGTCCAGTGCTTTCTGCATTCTGTTGAGATTTCTATCAGACTCAATGAATTACTTAAATATAATTATCAACTCCGCCTAATGATTTCTATCATATATATATATATATATATATATATATATATATATATATATATATATATATATATATATTATCTGGCCATCTAAATCCCCAGATTGCAACCACTTAGATTATCATGAATGGAGCGCTTTGTGCGAGAGAAATCATTTTAACACCAAAGATGAAATGAAGGCAAGATATTATGGCAACATTCACCAATTTAAACAAGAACAATGTATGCTCGGCAATTTCCAGTTAGGAAGCATCGTTCCTGTGCAGCAAATAAGAGAACCTTCAATTTCAGCTCTTAAATCTGGACCACGTAACGACTGATGGGCACGGAGTTTGTCTAAATCTAAAATGGTACGGGCAGAGTATTGACCATGAAATATCTCATCTTACCATCGTTTCGCCATCTGGTCCATTGCATTGACTTTTGCTTTCTTTTTCAGCTTCTGTGCATTTGCAGTGGATCTGCTACTTGTACTTCTTTACATACTTGAAATGCGATAGAGAATTATTATTATTATCATTTTATTCCCTTTGGTTTCTGGTGCATACACGTATCTTTCCGAGTCTCGACCAGGGACATAAGGTCAGAAATGGTAACATGACGTTTTCAAAAAAAATTGCACATATTTCATATAGGTAAGGTCTGAACGGTAATTATATGAAGGAAATATATATATATATATATATATATATATATATATATGTATGTATGTATGTATGTGTGTGTGTGTGTGTGTGTGTGTGTGTGTGTGTGTGTGTGTGTGTAATATATCATATATATTATATATAGTAATATTTATATATTATATACGCGGTACTAATTTTCTCAGAGATAGAGCTAACATATCTGGTTGGAATGATGTGAGTTTGTGAGCCTAGGTTTCACGCTTTTGCGATCGTAGATAGATAGATAGATAGATAGATAGATAGATAGATAGATAGATTTTATATGTATGCATACTAATAATAATATTCATCTATAAATATTTATCTCTATGTATATTTACTTGCGAACCTGAGCATCATGGTATTTGAGGTCTCGTCGATATTTTCTTTTAATTTATTTCTTAAAGAAATACAAAAATTTGTTCTCACGAATACAGTCCACACCTTTCGTAGGGCGTTGTCTATGTAAAATATGTTTTTTTTTTTTTTTGTCATGATGCCATTTCTAATCTTAGGTCCCTGGGCGGGACCCGGAAAGAAATGAGTACACATCAGAAATCAAATAATAGTAAAAATAACTCTGAAAAAGAATTTTATTTTGAAACTATGGTTCGGTTACATTTTGTTTCTAACTTATGCAGTGTGCTGTATGATTTATATACGGTCATTTTTGTAGATTAACGAATATTTTTCTCTTACATTTTAAAGTCGAACAACAGTGTGTGAAGTTTAGCTATGGAAGTCAATCTCGCATAGTGTAATTCCTTACAAATCGGGACATAACATTCATCGAAAAGTAGATAATTTATTATGGTTTAACGTGGGCTTTAACTTTTGCACGCTACTATGTAAATATTGCAATTCGACGGTACATATTGAGATAAACAATTGGCTTCCGCAGCCCGAAGTGCCAATTAAGATGCAAATCGAGTGCATGTGATTTTTCCTTTTGTTCTCTTATAGCTTAAGTATTCTTTAGTCTGCCTCACATATAAAAACTCCAATATGAATAGAACTAATTCTACTGCCGTAAAACATAGGATTTAATACAATGATAAAATTATAATAGCAGATATTAAACAATTTCTGTCTTCTAAAATGGCTAAATTATTAAAAAGAACTGCATGATACAATATTCACTACGGAGACATCTTTCATATTCTTCGTCTTGGACTAGGAAAGTTAAATAAAATCTCCAAAATACTTCTTTTTTGTCGTATTCAGTGTAACATGTCTAAAAATTGACACTTTCGCAACGATCGTTTTGACGTACCGGCACTCACATGAATATTTTTGGTTGTGTTAGCAATCACAAATCATTGCAACCAAGGGTTCGGACGTGCTGCCAAACTTCTGATTTTGCCAGAGAATGCGCTCCCTTCCCCCTCCTCTCTCTCTCTCTCTCTCTCTCTCTCTCTCTCAGACCCTAACAAGTTACGGGTCAGTATAGCTGCAGTTTAAACCACAGGTGCTTTTTGTGGGTGTTGAACTAACACAAATTGTATATTGTATAACAGAGATTAGCTTGCCGTCTTAGCAATCAGGAGCTCAGAAAAGTGAGCCAATATATATTTATATATATATATATATATATATATATAATGAGAAAGAACAGTAAGATTTATAATCTTGTGTTCTTATGAATAATTTTTATTTTTATTTAAAAGAAAACAATGTTCAATAAAATTCAGTAGTGCCTAAATTTACTAATTTAAAAATATGGTTCCATCGCTACACAGGAATTGTCATGTTTCAAAATCAGAAACTAAACTTTAAATTAAATTATAGAATTAAAGTTAAAATCTTTGGCTCTGATTCATTTTCAAGTGATTTCTGGGAGAATTTATTTTTAAAATTACTGGGTTTACAAGCGCATATTATTAGTTGTCAAGGTTACGAGAAATGAAATCATTATTAATATAGGGTGGTAGGGTATTCGTTCCCCACGACAATATCTGTATCAAATCTAAGCTACTTTCCAAATCAGGTTTATTTAAGGTAGGATAGAGATGCCTGTTCAAAAATTAAGACATCCTTTTTTCGCATGTCGTTTTTTTTTTTTTTTTTTAATGACATAGAGACTTTTGGCATCTTTATTTTGCTGTTTAATTTCTAATTTTATACACAAAGATTTTTTTCAAAAGTTTCAATATATATATATATATATATATATATATTTCCAAATGTTTTTATATATATATATATATATTTCGATGGGTAACTTGTCGACATTTTATAAATTTGTTGTTTTTTTTAAATTTTTTCGACTGCAAAACATATTATGATCAGTTGGGCACCATCTGTGGGAAAAAGTCCGATTTGGAAACATTTAGGTGTACTACTTGGCCGTCGGACTGGAGGCTCTAATACGAACATTACAGAGTATTTGCGTTTTAATCTGAGGGCAGTGAAGGGTATTCGGATGGAGTTGGATGATTTTAATAGTGATTACAAATCTACGGCAGCTCGTAAAACTCACTCTGATCGTTCTGATAAGAAAAGAACTAAAGAATGATTTGTTGGCGGGCATCAGACTCAACATATGGAGGCCGCTGGAAAATTCTATGTCTGGCAACAGGACATTGCGCCATGCAGCAGCAGCAGCAGCAGGCGAACACATGACCCCTAACATCTGGCCACATAACGCCCTAGACTGCAACTTCTTGTAAAAGCAAAGATGAACTGAAGACAGGGATTATGGTAGCATTCACCAATTTAAACAAGGATGACAGTCCAGAAGAGATGCAGAAGATTCCGATATCGTGTAGAGACCGTGGTTGAACGCAATGTCGATCTAATCTCATAAATTTACTCTTTAGTGTTTTAAGATATTTCTGTGTAATTTTGTTAAATATATGTTATAATGCGTTGTCAGTGTTATTTTCATTTAATTTAGACGACAATTTATCCATCGCCCGCTCTGTGTATATATATATATATATATATATATATATATATATATATATATATAGAGAGAGAGAGAGAGAGAGAGAGAGAGCAAGAAAGATTGAGAGAGACAGCGACAGAGAGATATATGTGCGTATCAAAAAAAAAGCTTTTGGACTAAAGCTATGTTTACGTTGACGCGAGTACACATGGACACATTTGTGAGAGAGAGAGAGAGAGAGAGAGAGAGGGAGAGAGAGAGAGAGAGAGTATGCTAAGAATTTTAAATTTATATATAATCATTCTTACTAAACTTATTCTTATATATAAACGTTATATACCGCACCCAAAAATATATATATATATATATATATATATATATATATATATATGTATGTATGTATGTATGTATGTATGTGTGTGTGTGTGTGTGTGTGTGTGTGTGTGTAGTGACTGAACTTATATCGGGATAATTGAAAATGCAATCTGATTGAAATTAAAATTGGAAAATGAGTCAAATCAAAAAATATTTTCATTGCGTTCATAACGTTTACAAACAAAACTGACAATAAGCAAAACCTACCTGTTTTTGAATTAAAATTATGTGTGAAATAAATTATTACATTAAAATTTAAAACCAATTTCTCATATTTGAAAGAATGAAAATGAATCATTTTACACTAATCAAGCAAAATTCCTTTAATATTAAAGTTTAATTATTTTATTATTTTGTTACTTCCTAAATACAGAAAATTGATCTCCATATAGGTTTTGTCACGCATTGAAATATATCTCGTTTATAAATTGATTTTAGAATTTAATTATATGTTTTGCCATATCTCAATTGAAACTAAAAGGCGTACGAATATTTTTTATTCTATTTTGCATTTTCTCTTTCTTTTCTTTTCTTTTATTCGTTCCTTTTATTATTGCTTTCGTCTGTCTTTCAATCTAATCGCATTTGTGTTCTTATCTTTCCTGATTTGTCATTTTTTCATCGTTTTTCCTTTCAAGTTATCTTTTAATGTTCGTTTTTCCTCGATTTTCTTGCTTTTCCTTTCAGTTTTTATTTATCTTTCCTTGTTTTTAACTACCCCCTCCCTACTTCTTTCTATTTACGGAAACTACGTCTCATATTTTCTTTATATTTATTCTCTATTACTGGTGAGTACTTATCATTTTCTCTCTTTTTTCTATCTTCCTCTCTATTCTTTCATATTATTATTCTGTATGTCTGTCTCTCTTTTATCTCTCTCTCTCCTTCTGTTTCTCTGTAAATTTACATATCTTGTTCTTTCATAATCTTATTCTCGCTCACACTTCTCTGGTCATTCACACTCTCTCTTTATTTCTCGCTATTTCTTTCTTACTTTCATTGAGTTTTTTCTTTCAAACTTTCTGTGAATTTTATTTTATTTTTTCTTTCAGTCTTTCTTCTTTCAATCATTATTTCTTTCAATCTTTCTATTTTTTCAGTTTTTTTTTCTTTCAAACCTTCTCTTTTTTCAATCATTCTTTCAAACTTTCACTCTTTGAATTTTACTTTCTTTCGATCTTTTTTCTTTCAATCTTTCTTTCCTTCAATCTTTCTTTCCTTCAGTCTTTTTTCTTTAAATCTTTCTTTCGAAATTTCTTTCATTTTTTCTTTCAATCTTTCAATCATTTTCTTTCCATCTTTCTTTCTTTCCATTATTTTTTCATTCAATCTTACTTTCTTTCAGTGTTTTCTCGTTCAAGCTTTCTTTCTTTCAATCATTTTTTTTCAATCTTTCTGTCTTTCAGACTTTTCTTTCAAACTTACTTTCTTTCAATTTTTTTCAAACTTTCTTTCTTTCGATGTTTCTTACATCCTTTCTTTCAATCGTTTTTCTTTCAATCTTTCTTTCATGCTTTCTTTCAATCTTTCTTTCTTTCAATCTTTCTATATTTACATCATTCATTATTTCAATCTTTCTTTCTTTGAATCATTCTTTCAGTCTTTTTTTTCTTTCAATCGTTCTTTTTTCAATCTTTCTGACTTTCAGTTTTTCTTCTTTCAGTCTTTCTTTCAATCTTATTCTTGAAATCTTTCAATCTATCTTTCATTCTTTCTATCTATCTTTCATTCTTTCTTTCGTTCCATCTTTCTTTATTTCAATCTTTCTTTCAGTCTTTTTCTTCAATCATTCTTTTTTTCTATCTTTCTGTCTTTCATGATATTTTTTATTCCATCATTCTTTCTTTCAATCTTTCTTTCAATTTTACTCCCTTTCTATTATTCTTTCGTTCAATGTTTTTCTTTCTTTCAATCTTTCTCGCTTTAAATCTTTTTTCTTTAAATCTTTATTTCTTTCAATCGTTCTTTCTTTCAATTATTCTTTCCTTCAGTTTTTATTCTTTCAATCATTCTTTCTTTCAATCTTTCATTCTTGTTTCTTTCTTTTAATCATTCTTTCAAACTTTCATTCTTTAAATCTTACCATTCTTTCAGTCTTCATTCTGTCAATCTTTCTTTCTTTCTTCTAATCTTTCTTTCTTTCTTCTAATCTTTCTTTCCTTCTTTCAAATTTTCTTTCTTTCAATCAATCTTTCTTTCAGTCTTTTTCCTTCAATCATTCTTTCTTTCAAGCTTTGTGTCTTTCTGTCGTTTTTTCTTTCAATCTCCCTTTTTCAATCTTTCTTTCTTTCTCTCAATCTTCCTTCCTTTCAGTCTTTTATCTTTCAATCTTTCTTTCAGTATTTCATTTTTCTGTCAATCTTCCCCTTTCTCTTCATCTCTCTTTCAATATTTTTTCTTTCCCTGTCTTTCTTAATTTCTCTCTCTCTTTCTCTCTCTCTTTCTCTCTTTCATTTTGTCTGTCTCTCCTTTCTTTCTTTCTTTCTTTCTTTCTTTCTTTTGTTTCTTTGTTTCTTTATTTCTATCGTCATTTCCTTCTTTTTGCCTTAACCGTCTTATTCTCTCTTTTTCGCTGTTTTCTCTTGTGTTCTTTACTTTGTATTTTATATTTACATTTTATCTTTCGCTTTTTTTTCTTATCTCTCGTTTCCCAGGCTATTTTATCAATATCATCTTCTTCCTTTAATTTTTTTTTCTTTCTTTCTTTCTTTCTTTTTTCTTTCTTTCTTTCTTTCTTTCTTTCTGAGCGAGATCAAACGCTATGTAAATATATTTATAAATGAAGATATAATCCATATTATTGCACAAGGTCTGCTTCTTCTGCCCGCAGTGGATTCGACGTCAACGCCGACTGCAAGCGCATTTCTAGCATTTTCTCTCAACAGCCGATAGCTGGCGCTACTTTGCATCTCTTTGAAGATTCTTTGTAGCAACTTCAAATATAATACGCCATGATAGGGAAAGCATCAAATCCAACGGGGATAAGAGTAGCGAGATCACTGCTTATGTCTACGGTTTGATACGCCGTCTCTTACGCGCTTCGATTTAGACAAAAGTTAGGTGATAACGGCCGACGGCACTGAACAGAAACGCTGCTGCAGATCCAATCGGATACCAAACAATCAGTCTGAATTAGAGAAATATACTCTAGTTGTTAGAGAGCAAAATATATTCAATAAACCTTTGAATTACAAGCGATGAATTTATTCAACTTCAACATGCAGCCATTTTACTTCGTCCACTTGCAAAAGATATATCTCTACTTACACTGCTTTGAAGTGTATGCTATTTTGAATGAAATTTATAAGGATTTAGGAATTTTCTTTTATTGTCACCCAACGTATAATTAGACTTATATTTAAATAGGCCAGTGCGAAAATCTTATGTACATATATTTCACGTACCTATATAAAGTGAAAAGACAGGCTCAATGTAAAGCCCATCATATATATCCCGTCCATGTTTTTTTGTTTTATTCTTTTGCATCTCGTTTAATAACTTTTTACAGAAAAGTGATAAACTGAGGTCAGAAAATATACATGCCACTTCTCAAATTACTGAAAATCAGACATTTTTGCAAGGAGAATGGTAACTTATTCGGCCCGAAATTCCTTAGAATCTATAGGGATAGAGAAGCCCATTATCTCCCTTTGGTGGAGATAAGTCACATGTGTCACATGATAGCCACTTAGTGATAGATTCAGTGAAGATAGTGGCCAATCAGTTTGTTGACAGCAGCTAAACTGAGCTGAGGCCAAATCTGCCTCCTCCAGCAAATGTCACAGTTTACAAGTCCATAGTGCCGTTTCCCTTTGAGAATATGTTTTTTTTTCAGATAGAGAAATAGGCACAGGCTCGTTGTTCTCAAACTGGGAAAGCCCAAGACACGTCGTTTTCCCCTTCATAAAATATGTCCTCGCCTTGGACATAGTAGATCAATCCGGACCATTTATATTTGACGTCCTAAACATGACCTCTCCAGAAACACAGAAGAATTTCTATATTCTATGTAATACCGTTCCTTATATTTTCTCCTTACACTCTGCTTTGCTGTGTAGATATATGTAATATATATTTCTTTGCGTGGGGCACGTGTATATATGTTTATATAATTTTGTGTACGATGTAGCATTATAACAGTCTCTCTGAGAACATGTACATAACCTACATAACGAGCTTGTGTCGATGGTTGGCAGAACATGGATTAGTACATGTAGGAAAAAGGAAAAAATTTACTAAGGGCTACAAAAGAAAGGATGTTGTGTATCGCCAACTTTCAGAAGGGTTATGGCACATAGGAGAAAACATAAATAACCGTTCTAGATTGATGAATTCGATTCTATTTAGCATATCAACATCAGACAGGGTTTTTGGGATATCTGTTAAAATATTCATGATGTCTTATTGTTAAAATAATTATACTTCATGTTTCATAAAACATTTCGAACACATACTCTAAAACAAGTATGATGCTATTAATATTAAAAGACATTATGTTTTAAAACTAGTTTTCTATATAACAAATCGATAAAAAGCATGATAGCCACTCAGGGTCGAATGTTACAGTTAAATTAGAATGGATAATGAAGATTATGAGGAAGACTGATAAAGATGACAGTTGGCCCTTGATTTGAAGAAATCAAAGTTGAAGAGTTCAGGAAAGAAATCACATGGGAGTTTATTCTACGAAATGACAGTTAGTGGAAAATTACGACTGGGGCTTTCTTTTTACATTTGCAATACGGAAGAAATGAAGATGATTCAACTCAGTGGATGTAGCATGGTGTGTTTTAGAGGCATATGTCTTGGCTTTTGGAAATAAGAATGGTGCTCATCTAAACATTGGCGATGGAATTATTGACAGAGACGCAACAGGGATGCAACGTTGTGTCTGTAGGAGTTTGCAGAGTAGAAAATAATTATTCCCACGCAAAACTGCGTAGTTAAGCAGCGTTGGGCCTGGCCAGTACATATATGGCTGACCGCTTGGGAATATAAGGTGCTGTAAGTTTGAATGTGCGTGCAGTGTAATGGATAATGAATTAAAAATCGGAGAGTCGATTTCCCATTACAGCTGAGTTCGTCATATTCATTTGCGCACAAATGACGTTTGGAAATTTCATTCTCTCGCCATGAGATAATTAGTAGAATTTGGAATAGAAAAATTATTATTTAAAAATAATCCTAAACTCTAAAAATGATTCTTGCTTTAAATAACCTGAAAAAGTTGATAAGCTAAAAAAGCAAATAAATCAATCAAAGACGACGTAATCGATCTTCAAAATGAGGATTGATCACCTCTGGTCCAGGTATAGTAAGACTGTAGCAAATTTAAGCGAAAATATCTTTTCGCGCCTAACGCTTTTGAGCCGATTTTTGGATCCAGAACTAAATAAATAGAAGCGTCCGAATCGATGCGAGGCAATCAGAATTCCATCCTGGAGAAATGCCAAACTAATCCATGCCAGTCAAAATCTTAACCAACTAAATTTTTCCCGGGCAAACTTCTCTGACTCGACTAACAGTATTTCGCTCTACCAATAACAATTGCTTACGATACTAAAGAAAGTGAAATGACACACTACAATAATAAGTATTCGTAAACATTCAATCAAACACCAAAACAAACTAAAAGTACACAACTCATACCAGCCTTGGAGCATAGTTTAAACAAGCATACGCATACACACTATTGGTTGAACTACCATAAAAGACATTTTTATACACGACTAAACAGTTTAATTTTACACACAAATCTTAGTAACAGTTTCACACACACTGAAACTTGGCATAAATACACTAAATAATTCAACTCAACCATCCACACTTATTCAACAATCTCTGATTTAATTGTGTATTTTTATTCTATATAAATCAATGTTATTGTTAAACCTTTAATTATGTCGTTTTCAATCTGAATTCTTTTGAATAATTTGCCATCAATGTTCATGTTTCTTAATTTGTTGTGGATGAATGTCTAAGAACACCAACATCACTACCCCTTTCGATATAATAACCTTCTGATACCTTGAAATACATTCGCCAGTCTGCAACAAGACAACTCCAGTTTTGGTCTAATTTAACCCTTGTAAGGATAAATTCACGTAGAAAACATCGATTACGACTCAGAGCATTTTGCTAGCCTTTTATCCAAGATTGTATGTATGAATTCCACTTAAGAGTTTTTGCTTAACCATTTGAGATCTTACCACCGATTTACGGGTGCTAGAGAAAAATGACGTAATGCCAAGACTCCGGTTGAACAGTGCTAGAGAAAAATGACGTAATGCCAAGACTCCGGTTGAAAGGTGGTAGTGAGAAATGACGCAATACCAAGACTTCGGTTGAACAGTGGTAGAGAAAAATGTCGTAATAACAAGACTCCGGTTGAAAGGTGGTAGAGAAAAATGACGTAATGCCAAGATTCCGATTGAACAGTGGTAGAGAAAAATTCACGTAATGCCAAGACTCCGGTTGAACTGTGGTAGAGTAAAATGTTGTAATACCAAGACTCCGGTTGAAAAGTGGTAGAGATAAATGGTGTAATGCCAAGACTCCGGTTGAACAGTGGTAGAGAAAAATGACGTAATGTCAATACACCGGTTAAACAGTGCTAGAGAAAATTACGTAATGCCAAGACTCCGGTTGAAAGATCGGTAAACACTTGTAACTATTTTTATATCTACCATGAAAAATTACATACCAATTATTTGCTAATTTTGACTCAGGAGCTCAGACAGATGGGTTAAAATTGTTCAGGAACGCTGGGCTCAAAAGATTAAAATAAATATGTTTTCAGCATTATATTTCCAGGTTATGGATGCATATATAGGAAATAACTATTTTTTTGTAATATAAACTTTTAGAAAAGCATAATTTGTAGAAATAATAAATAAGAAAGAGAAATTCTCAGGAAAGATGAAAATCTTAAAAAAATATGGAGATGATAGGAAGAACATGAAAATCCATTATAAGAAAATAAAAATAAAATAAAACTCATTATAAGACTGATAGGAATAAAGTATTGAAAAACGGATAGAAATTTAGAAAAGGTTGAGGAAAAGGTTTTAATGACTAGTTACGTCGCCAGACAATTTCAATCTAATTTCATTTTACAAGCAAAGATCGTAAAACCCTCGTTCATATCAAACCGACTAATTTATATTATGAAAACCATGTCGTGACGAGCAGCACTTTAATTTTCATCTCTAAAATTGTTTCGGGTGAAGTTATGTGAGAAAAGGCCATTACAAAAACGTGAGTTGATTGATAAGATCGTTGTCAGAGACTAAATCCACAGGGTTTTGTGCACGTCTCATTACGGAAATATTAGTACTTAGCACATTGTAAAGCTGCTAATTTGCGGTCCTGAGATCTTTATTGATCTATAGTTATTTTAATAATTTCATTATTGGCGTCACATTTATCTGACTTGCCCTGTTTCTTGAAACCGGATTAAATTACCTTTTCTAATTTATAATTTCATTTGCCACCGTCCAGAACATAATGGCGGTAGAGTTTTGTTTACTTCCAATTATTAGATAAAGATTCAACTCCCTGCAAATAGCATGATGTATCTTGGATATATATGGCTTTACTTTGTTTTGTTTTTTCTTTTTAGCTTATATCTGTAGAATAATTTAGTCAATCAACCGAATTATTTTTATGGATATATATGTACATGTATAGCAAATTTGCTTGATCCATATTCAAGCATTTCTGAATTCAGAGTTGCCCTTTCCTTAGATTGGTTACAAACTAAGTTAGATGCACTCCATCTCTCGTTTTATTAACCTAGAGTTGGAGGTGTAGAAAATTTCCAAGGCTATCTGGCAGATTCATTATTTATATATAGGTTTTGAATTCAGAGTTGTCCTTTAACAATAACTGGAGGAAGAAGAAAAGGAATGATATATATATATATATATATATATATATATATATATATATATATATATATATATATATATATATATGTATGTATGTGTGTGTGTATTCATACATATATATGTGTGTGTGTGTGTGTGTATGTATGTATTCATATATATATATATATATATATGTGTATGTATTCATATATATATATATATATGTGTGTATATATATATATATATATATATATATATATATATATATATATATATATATATATATATATATTTACTTGTTTTCCGTCGACACGTGTCTTGTAGGACGGCTAGTAAGTCTCACTTCGCCAAACACCTGCTCAGACACATTTGCGTTTATCTGACACTCAAAATGTCAACCAGCCTTATGTATTGTGATATGAGCTTAGTTACAGGATTTAGGAGAGTGCGCATAATCTGGCGTGATCAAGATATATATATATATATATATATATATATATATATATATATATATATATATACGCGCTCGCACACACACACACAGACACCTCCCACACACACTTACACACAAGCAGACACACACACACATATATATATATATATATATATATATATATATATATATATATATATATATATATATATATATATATATATATATATATATTTAGTTGGATTGATGTGAGTTAGTGACCCTGGGTTTCACGCTTTTGCGATCATCAGACAAACAAAGAATTTGTTTGACGATCTATGTATCTATCTATCTATCTATCTATCTATCTATATATATATATATATATATATATATATATATATATACATATGAGACAGTGTTTGAGAGCAGAAACAGAAAGGTAACTACAAAAGACTCTCAGATAATGTAATAATGGAAAGCTAAAAGAAAGGATTAAACATCAAATGCAAGAAAGAGAATGACTAATTAAAATAACCTGCCCAGTTATGAACTGTATATACCAAAATCAAGGACGAAAATAAAATTAATAACTAACAAATGTTTTAAAAAGAAGAAAAAGGCCATGACGAATTGGATGAGTGAAATTTTCCTTCCGAAAATAAGGAAATTTCGCTGGAAACAAAAGAAAATACTTATCGATTATATATGATCAGTCTTTCTATATGGCAGTGAATGCTGGAAATTCTCAGAGATGATGAAGCGACTTGATTCAACAAATGTTTGGTTCTACAGAAGGATGCTAAGTATACCATGGACTGATAATGTGAGCAAGTTTTAGAGAAAATGGAAACAATTAGAACATTTATACTCAGCATCAGAAAGAGAGAATAGAAATATCTAGTGCACATACTGAGGAAAGAAGGCTTAGGAAATGTTTCACTCTCAGGACGCAATGTAGGCACAGAGATTTAGGATGAAACGCATAATATACTTATATAATTGTGTGAATGGTTGGCTTACCGGGTCTTAGGAGATATAACAAAAAGAAAATATTTAATAGTAGCTGTTAATGATAGGAAATTGTGGAATTCCATGATTGCCCACTCCCTGAAGAAATATAAAAGGAGAGGAGGAGGAAAATGAAACAGAAAAATAAATAAGCATAATGTACCATCATTATGGAACGGCTATTACAATTGAACAAAAATCAAACAATCGGGTAGGGTGAATATATGATTAAAATTGCCTATATAGGATATTAATGGAAAATCGAAAGATACATGATCACCTAAGCGTGTATCACGCATGGCATATAAATGACTGAATAGCTGCTATATGATCATTAACAACGTTGCACATATCAACCAAAGAAAGGCGTGTTCAAATCTCACTGGAGATTAAAGTTTATTTCAGATCTATATAATTTAAAAAAATGCAGTATTTAACAGTAACTTTAACTTACTCAAATTAATAAAAACACAGAAGTACATTTCTCAAACATTAAATAAGTCATTACTTAACTACAAACTTTGCCAATTACTTTCAGTGAGTGGGTGTGTCTGGCATATAGGTTTTCTTCCTTCCTCTCTCGTATGGCGACTCTTATGTCTACATGCCATCGACCATCATGTGGTCACCCGCTGGCATCGAGTGAGGCGTGGATCCGCACCTGATTGCTCTGAGGAATTATCTCAACAACTCCAATAGTATCTTTTTTTCTATGGAACTCCCTTCCTTTTACTTGCTTACTTGATAACTATAAACTTCAAAGAATTTAAATGAAACATCAATCGCCATTTTATATCTTATTGAATCCTGTTCATATTTTGTCCTTAAAACCTTCATTTAATCTACAAGACGTTTTTTTCTAATTCCGCTGTCCAGTTATCGAGATAACTAGTCTTGGTGAATTGGCCAGGGGCAACTAGAACATTATTTTTTGCTTTTTCTGCTGCTGGCTTCTTGGCAACGTTCCTCTTTCTTATATATTTCCTTCGTTTTCGATTGCCCGTTTTTTTTTCTAATGTGCCATTTTTATTAGTTACTTGTATTTCTGCGGCATAATTTTAATTCACCTTTTCCTAAAGGATATCGCTTATGTTACTTATAACTATGCTAGGTCTACTGAGCATATGTGATGATTCCTTCAGGTCTGATTATTCTATGTTTTACTTGAAGTAGTATTTTTAGTTAATTTCACAGAGGTTGATGAGCATCATTTTACCTACGTAAATTTACGCAGTTCAATAAGCACCTGAGGAAGGCCGGGCGCGTAGAACAAACGGTGTAAGAGTAACAACAAAAAATGCGAACGTTTGTCCGATGGTAATTAATGCGGATAAGGCTAACCGAAAATACGGCAAATGAAACACTTTATTTTTCACGGAATCACACATGTCAGTTGTCGCAAAATAATCACTAGTGATCCTTCAAAATTAAGTTATTTTGAAAAATAGGAATTTATAATGTCATGACGGATCAAATAGAATGAAGCTTTTAGGATAGCCTATAATATTTGTGGGATTTTAAAGTAATGATTACCAATAGGAAATTTGCAATCAGAGAACCATATTAAAATCCCCACCTGAGTTTGCGGAGCCCACATTCGCACACATGCATCTATCTCTTCACACCTCAGCTATTGATTAAATACTGGATGGGGTAACTAAACTTGGATGAAAGCCAAGTTAAGAAAAAACTACTCTTAATTAGCAATTACGGACAAGGAAACAGGAACATACTCATCTATATTTTGCAAGCAGGCATGGGTATTTACAGATAATAAAAAAGACAAAAAAAGTATCTTTTAGGAGAGGCATAACTACCTAAAACCTGAACGTAACGTTGTTTTAAAAAAATATTACTATTAGTTTGTATTCCTTAGGCTTTGTTGCATTCGACAGAGAAAATCTGGCTCTTAATTCCTGATTCTGGTCAACGTACTCAGCCATATTTAACTAGATCTCGAAAATATAAAGAACTACTAAAGCTGGCTTTCTTAAATGTCTTTTTGTGTATGCCAAAACCATATTCTTGCCTGCGTACATATTTAATGAAGGGAGAGATGAAAATTATCGTAAATAGGGAAATCCAGCACTCTGCTGAATAAGAAACCAACGTTTTAAGAAAATGCTAAAGCCTAGAATCAGACGAAAATGAAAGCGAGGAAAATCGGCTGACGTCAAGCGTTTCTTACCTGAACGTAGGTCGTATCACGTTGGTCAGTGTCCATTCTTTGTTCCGACCAGCCTGAAGAAAAGTTCGCACTCACTTGGCGGGTTGCCCGACTTTCTTTGGCATACAGATTGTGACGTAGTCGTATTAATGTCCATATTAGTATAAAATCGCTGGCGATATGCCGACATGTTGAGAAAAATATATAAAACTGATAAATTATTTTCTTTTTGTAGGAAATTTCTGGCCATTAATAGACAGTGATTTAATTGAGTCCACGACTTGAGTTGCATGCAGTTGCAAGACCTACTTTGAGAAATGAGTTTATACAATATATTCAGAGTTTTAACGCTCTCAACTAATGTGTTATTTCTAGCATGCTACGATGTCCGTATTCAGTTATAAAGTTTTGTAAAAAGCCGAAATATTTTCCGAATGTTTATCGATTTCAAAACTTTTTTCCTTTATAAATATGTCTGCGGCATAACACCGAGAAAATACATTATTTTTTTCACAACAAATACAATCATAAGCTCCTTTTCTTTTTAATGCATCGAACCGAATAATCCCAGTGAATTGATGTTACATCACTCTGTAAAAGGTGATGGCACTCCATAGCTTTCTTTTAAATTCTTGAACTGAATCAATCTTTCTTATCAAATCGAGATATGAATGATGTTTTGAATGACTACTCCTCTAGATCTTTTTGCATGAATGCAGTTGTTCCCCTTGGCTCTAAACTTGCACATATATTGTTCCTAATTTTCACAAATTACTTTGCTGATATCATCAGTTTCCAAATCAGTATCTATACAGATGACACAACTATTAACTCCTATCTCATTAATAAGTCTGATCGGCTCGATAAAGTCAAATTTGGCGCTGACACCAAAAATGTCCTACAATCTGTGGTTAAATGGTGCAAGGAGTGCCTCAAAAATTAAAACGATCACTTTTAATCATGTTTGAGAACTCATTTTAGCTTCCATCGCATGGCTGATGCTAACCTCCAGGAGAATGACTCATTGCGCCTTGTCAAACCAACGTTTTCAGCTGACATGAAGTGAAAAGAGTATATTGAATTAATTGCAAAATCTGTAGCAAAGAAATCTATCTTACATATTTAGAAGTTTACCATCACTAGTTGAATACGTGAAAAGTCATACCATTCCCAACTGTATTAGTTTGATTTGAACGCAGTAGACTTGGTTGTAACATTAAATCGGCGCGTTGACTCTACACATTGATATTATATCGTCAACGCTCCAACCAAGTCTACTGCGTTCAAATCAAACTGATACAATTGGGATTGGTATGACTTTTCACGTATTCAGCTAGTGGTACCATCAATGGGTTGACTGTGTTCCTTATCTTGTTTGGAGAATTAAAGTCTGAACTGATAATCGTGTAGAAGAAACGGGAACACACACTATTATCTAGTTTTAACGTAATAAATGAGGTCATTTTTGGTTCTAATTTATGGAAATATTTGCTAAAAATCACCAATCTTAAATTTCCAGACACATTCTAGAAATGTTTTCTAGACTTTCTGTAAAAAGATAATGGACAACTCTTCTTCTGGCCCACAGAATTTTCTTTCTTGCTTTAAAGTCAAAAGACTATAACGACTTTACTCTATCCCATTTACTTAGGGAAACTGTTTCTATTTTGTCTCATTTTACGTTGCCATTGTCCTGTAGTTGCTTTAAGTTGCATTAACTTTGTTTATTTCTTGTATTATTTGCCACTGTTCTTCTTCCAATTTTTATTATTGTTGTTACTGAAAATCTCCTCAATTCCACTTGAAAACGCATGCGTATTCAATATCGTCATGGTATTTACGCCAACTCTAGTATTTTCCCCATGCCTAACTAGTATAGACGTTTCCTGCATAAGCATAGTCATGTATAACACATTAAAATGAAAATGGGTCACGTTTTTGGCCGTAGAATAAATTTTAAATTCACATCGCTAAAATGCCCTTACAAAAGTAAAAAAAAAAATGGATTACTGGCTGTTTATCACTTTTTTTTTTGTAGTTTGATTGATAGCGCACTTCTGTCCCCTTGACCGGAATCTGACGGAAAATAGAAAAGGCATCGTAGATTTTCTATATATATGTTTACACATGGCTCTTTGCTCGGATAGGTGGCTACTCAATATCTTGAGTGAAATATGGTGTTATAACCAATTTCTTTGGTATTACTGAAAGTCTCCAAAAGGATAAGAGAAATTGCATTCCGTACAAGTCAGGTGTAGAGATCTGTACAAATGTCTTTGAACTGTAAAATAATTTTGGACACGTAACATTAAGATCTATTCCACACCCTCAAAATGTAACCCATTTTCATTTTAACACATCAGACCGTTAATGAATTAAATTTAGTATATTATTGTTCGTTTAGTAATGTTCTCACCCAGTTCTCGTTTACCATGTATTACATCAGACTTTTCAAACATTAACAGATAAAAGAATGAAAGCCTTAAAGTGATATCTCTTAAGAAATTCTCACAGAATATTGTTAGACATGACTTGTGATCTTTTGATTACGCGTCTCTCGAATATATGTAAGTCGTTTGCTGGAAAGTGGTACCTAGTTTTTTTTTTACATATCATTTCGCGTGGGGTACGATCAATCACAGCGGAACATACGGTAATATATCATAGTGTTTTCGAAATCAATAACGTTTATAATGTATATGTAATAAAATGTAACGTAAGTTAAATTAGTTTAAATATCATTTCGTCAAAACAAGTAATCCCCTTCATTTCTAACGACTGGAGGCCATTTTTTTTTATTCCACGTTGAGAACACGTCAAAAGTAGGATAGAAGATCTTCGTGGGTTGCAATGGATTGCAGGTCGGAATGCAAAATAGGAGAACCGAGTTCAAATTCCATCCGAGTTTCTTACATTCACTTACGCACAAATAGCCTTGAGCAAGTCAGAAAATCTCCACTTGCCAAATATGGGTTAATAGCAGTTCAGGCTATGATTGGCAACAATTGTAGATATGGCGACCTGATAGAAATTACCTATCTCCCCGAAAGCGATGGCCTATCGTTGATATACATTGTTTAATAAAAACCCACAACGGCTGAAATTCTCCAGTTCGGGTGAATTTTGCCGCAGACGGAGAAAGCGTTTTTGCTTTTTAAGAAATGTGGGGATTTCCCTGAAACCTTTCAGGATTTCCCTGAAACATTTCTCTGAAACATTTTGAGAGAATATTGTTAGCTTCCATCTTTGTGAATGCCCTGCGACATAGAAATATTCTATTCATTGAAATAAATGAAAATTAATCGATGCTAAATCTGGTTAGTGTGATTATTTTTAAGTGAATGTGGCATAAGACCGAAAGATTGCAGCAAACAGTGAGGATCGAACTCACTATTCAGTCGTAATTGGAATCTAGTGAGTATGCAGTATGTGGAAGTACCTCCCGTGATAAAGAAATATTTGTTATTGACAGCGTTTTGTAGACGATGTGTTTTTATCGTAATGCTGTAGAATAACACCTCTTTGTACGATTCATCACTAAAAGTAAAATGGCCGGTTCTCTGTACCGCTCTATCAAGTACCTCCTTTCTTTTATCTTCTCTATTTACAAGAATCAGATTAGGCCGGAAATAGAAAACTGCTGCCTTATATTCTCCGTAGCTGTCCAGTCCTCACTCCCAACTCTCTCGAGAGTCCAAAATCATCTCCGGCTCCTTAAAAGCGACGAAATATTTTCTACTCTGGAACCACTTTCTCACAGACGAGACGCTCTATTCCACTTTTCTATTCACTATTCACTATCTTCAGATAAACTAAATTCTTCAATTCTACCAGTTCTAAACCTCATGTCTAAGACCCGCCCTACCAAACACATGGTAGCGAAACAAAATCTCTTATTTTATATAGCACTTGTGAGATGTAGGTTCTATTCAAAAACGTTCTTACAGATCGCTGCCTTGTGAAACCGACTCCGGAAAGCCTGCTTGCCAAATCACTACAATCTTAAAATGTTCAAGTCTAGGATTACCTTCTATCTTCCTCAGATATCCGCATAAAGTTTAGCTCTAACTTTGTAGCTCTCTACCACGAGTGGCTCCCGGGCCTTGTAAAGGGTGAACACCACAATTAAAAAAATAGTATACTAAACACTTTCACTTCCAACATAATTCTTAATTACCTCGTTTGTATCAATAAACATCTGCACCGATAATCTTCCTTTATTGCATTACCTCGTTATGGACGATACCTTTCATATATCACCAGTCAGGGAATTCTCTTGTTAGGAATATGATTTTAGTTTGGGCAATTGTTTCTCTTTTTGTTATAATCCTTGTTTCTTATTTTGTTTACACGCAAAACTCATTCTCATCGCCTGTAAGAATGAGATACAGGACTAAAAATAAGCATTTCAGGTCATAGACGGTGGAGCTTCGCATTCAGTTCCTAAACGTAATCTCATAAGTAACCTACATTCGCTATTTGCAAGTTTTCTCAGGGCACTTATGATCTTCGAGAATAGTGGAATAGGAAATAGGATATTTTATCGCCAAGTCTTTGGTGCTGGAGCCAAGCCAACAGACTCTTTTAAACGTCCTACATTCAAAATGGGTTGTCTTTTATAGCGAGGTATTTCAGATATGTCAGAATCGATATTTTTTATAAGTTTATACAACGGCATCCGTATACGCTGCCCAATCTTTTAAATATTAGTGTAGTAGTACTACACTTTTGGAATATATCTAGGAAACAGGGACGAATATATTGCTTTTTAGAAATCATAAAAGTTTGAAATGCACAATCAACGATACGCTGTTAGTTTGGTTTGGTTTGTTTTGTTTTACGGCATATCAACCTCAATGGGTTATTTAATGCCGACAACTTTTTTTTTTTTTTTTTCCTGGTAATATTTTTCTTTTGTCAAAAATCCATTTCTGTTAATATTTTTTCTTAAATGGTAATATTATTTTTTTCAAAAATCTATAGCTGGTAATATTTTTTTTCAAAGACGTATAGCTGGTAATATTATTATTTTTTCAAAAACGTACATCTAGCAACATTATTTAAAAAAAAATATTATCAGAGGCCTTGCTGTTGGATGTAGTTTATCATGTTACCCAGGACGCGAATAATCTGAGTGTTAACTATTTGCCCATAGCTGGGACCGTAACAGGTGCTACTAACCCGGGTCACCAGCAATTAAGAGGTGGTTCCACGATCCTCAAAACCTCCTGATCAGAGGCCTTGCTGTTGGGCGTAGATTATCGCCATACCCAGGGCAGGGATGTAGTTTATCGTCATACCCAGGAGGCGGATGTAGTTTATTGTCATAGCCAGGACGATACTCTGCTGGATGATATTGACAATAGTAATATTCACTGTTTCCCTATAAGTAAACATTTATTTTTATTGAGAGGAGGTTTCTAAGATCGACTGTTGCACACTTGTTAGAAGTGATGGCGGCTATCTTAGTAAATATGTGTTCGAACTCGCGTGAAACGAGAAGTTTTTGATTATATCATTATCTTCCCCTCGAGTTGGACGTGCTATCCGTTTTAGTTTTTGCTGTTGCTGAAAATCTTGAAGAGATATTGTTTCTGAATTTTATACATTTTTTTGATTTTATTGTGGAAATCTACGATGTTCGAACGTGGATGTCCGTCGCTAAGCTCTACCGGATTTCTTCCATCGAAGTCAAGTTTTAATCCGTATTTCTGTACCACTTTGATGTTATGCACGACATCTGTATGAAAATCTCGATGTGACGATACTATTTAAGATGTGACTTCTTTGGTTCTGTGTTCAACTTAGAAGATAGATATAGGATTGAAAGGATGATATTTTCTATTCTGGGCGCAGTTTCATATAATTCAGTTTGGCTTCTAACTCAGTTGATTGTTTCATAATTCATATAGGTAAAATACGTAATTACTTTCCGAACACATCAATATTACATTACTTTTTTAAACTTCCAGACGCAAACTGTTTTAGAAAACAGATAATCCCAGCTGCAATTTATATTTAGTTATTTCCCGTTGTTCAAATAAACATTAGTGTTTTATTCAATACAGATTTTTTTTTATCAATGTTTCTATTCATATCCTATTACCATTCCAGATCTTAAACTTGTGCAAGACAAAACCATAACAAATAAAAGCTAATATTTCAAAACATTACGATTAATTTTTGGATATAAGACATAAATGCTATTTACTGATAATATATATTACGTCTGATAAAAATTCAATAAGATTCATCTTTTTTTCTTATGCAGATTACTAAAATGCTGATGTATTAAAAAATATTGGTGATCAATATTAAAGATAAATAATTCATTCATTCTATTTGTTGACACAGTTAATTGCTTGTCGCTGACACAAGCGAGCATTACTTTGTTTTTACATATCATGATTTCTCGGAAAACACACACAATCCAGTTACGTAAGGTCACGCATTTACCATGTTTTTATAAAGAGATTTGCAGGCGGGAAATGTGAGAAAATACACTCTTGGAGTAAAATGTTACATTTAGCTATTTCAACAATAAAAGGCTGGGACATAGATGACAATCTAGTAGCACGTTTAAATTCATGTATTCAGGGCATCATGGAAAAAAAGGCCGCAGTTTTCATGAAAATATTCGTAGAAAAGACAGAGGGAAGAAAATTGCAATGTTACCGAAGTCAAGATGCCTGGACAGGATCGATTACATTACATATCCCTTTTGAATTTTGATATGGCAGTAGCATTTAATGCAAAATTGCAGATTTGTAAATGTGCAAGATGGATTCTGATGAGGTAATGCCAAAAATGTTACCCGTTAATTGCAAGGTACAACTATGTTATAGCAACAGTAAAGATCAGGACATTAATTTGACTGTTAATAATGTTAGCTCATCATTCCAGAAATTTAAGATAACCAGAACGTATAAGTAATATATGTTTTTTTATTGATAATTCTCTAAAGTTAAAATTGAAAATTTTCAAAACCGTTCGATACAGTGATACATTTATATATCTAAAGTTTGTAATATATATATGTGCGTGTGTGCACACACACACACATATATATTACAAACATTATATATATATATATATATATATATATATATATATATATATATTATAATTATTTTTTTTAAATATGATTCCTCCGCTTGATTAAAAACAAAACCTAACCTAACGTGTTTCTTTCCTATTTTCCCTACATATCTGCACACACACACACACACACACACACATATATATATATATATATATATATATATATATATATATATATATATATATATATATATATATATATATATATATATATATATATATATATATATATATTATTACGAACTTGTAGCATATAGATGAACCACGCGTTTAAAAAAAAAAAGAAAACAATCATTCGATGGTCCACAGCATCTCGTACAGGCGTTTGGTTGGGTTAATTCAGTTTCATAGCAGTCCTTTCGTCCCTAGTCGACCGACTTTGCTGTCTTCTCCATCTCAGTGGGCAGTCCATTTTTGGGATCGGGGCGAGTTGCCCAGCGACCTTCAACTGCCGCTGGTCAGAGGGAAACTGAAATCCTTTTTTAGATTTTTGCTGTCCCCAAAGACTGTCACGTGGGGTTCCCTTTGTCCTTGACCGGGTACGCAGGAGGATGGGGCGCAAATCACGCAGTGTTTGTGTGATGGCCAAAAGTTCAATACACGCTTAGTATGTTCTGATCACGTGAATCGCAGCAGGAGATCCTGATGGTGCCTAGAATTCACTTACGGTCAGCCGCCTGATAGCTGCGAAATTTTGGAACCAGGTCATTCTCGCGTCGCGTCACTTAAAAGTTCACGGGCTCTTGGCTTGTGGGTGGAAGAGTAGGTAAAGAGGGAAAGAATTTGTGAAGAGAAGAGGAGTGTATGGCTGATCATGAAACATATTCGCTCGCAAGTCGAAAGCATTGGATTAAATTTCTATTTTTATTTATTTCTTTATTTTTCTTTTATATCTAACTAATTTTCGCTTTATTTAAGATTTTACTTTGGGGTGCTTTTTAGCCTAACGCCTATGTGGTTAATGAAATCGTGGCTACGTGACAATATATATATATATATATATATATATATATATATATATATATATATATATATATATAAATAAAAGTGAACATAAAGTCAACACTTTGAGGCGACAGTCTGTTTCATGCTATATGCAATTCAGGCCACATATAGCATGAAACAGACTGTCGCCTCAAAGTGTTGACTTCTATGTTCACTTTTATATTTACACACGCTCCATCTCTGATGTTGAGCACTTTATCCCATAAATATAGCACACCTTAAGACTATATTTCTTTATATATATATATATATATATATATATATATAGTGTAACCCGGATATAAGAGAGTTGTCGGGACCGGAGAAGAAGTCTCTTATATCCGGGTTTCTCTTATATCCGGGTTTGGTCTATTTTGTTTAGGTAAGTACGGGAACAATTTGGGACCGGAGAAAATCTTTCTTATATCCGGGTCTCTTATATCCGGGTTACAATATATATATATATATATATATATATATATATATATATATATATATTCGAGTGTTTGTGAAGAATGACATTAGAAGACGCCTGCAAAATACACTTTCGTTCATTTTTCTCTAGTGTTTGTAAATAAATATATTCCAGTGATAGCGGGATTTGTGGTTTTGATAACTTAATTATATCTCAATGGCTACTTAAGGTTTAACGAAAATTCAAATATAAAATCTCGTTTAAAAGATGCTTTTGAAATTATTTTACGAGAATTCACTTCAAGTAAAAGCAAACTATTGATAACGAGGCAAATGCTATGCAAGATTTTTAAATGTGATGAAGACCAAATCTGCTTTACACCGAAATTTATTATTTCAGAATTAGTTTTTCTTTATTTTCTTCCTTATTTACAAGTGTTATATTATTCTACTTTTTTTTTCACTGTTTGCTAGAAATTAATTGATTCTGTGATTTTAGTTGGTTGCCGGCAAATTCCTCTTCCCGGAAACCCTTATAAGTTTAACGACCTATGTTATTTTCACTTTTCTTTTTAAAATGCTGCCAGTGCTCTTCAAATTCGAGTATCTGTGCTTGTTGTGAAGGCAGTGATGATATAATTTTAATATCTTCAACATGATAGTATTGGAAACCTAGCAGGTATTTTCCTTTTTTTTTTAAATTTAATTTAATGTTAATTAAAATTAAAATTAAATATTCAGAGGTAATATTGTCTTTTATTCTATATTTATGCTCGCACCTGAGAAAATATATATATTTTTCTTTCATTTTTTACTTTAATTTCAGTAGATAAGACTTCATCGGTGATATCTATCTATTGATCGAAATAACAGTTACAATAGCTCTCATGCTAAGAGTGGTCCATATTTAAATCTTACTTAACGTTCTCAACTGACATGAAGTAGAAAGTCTATATTGAATCCATTGCTATGCCAGCTGCTAAGAACGTTTAGTTCACTGTGTCGTGCGAGAGAATTCTTCTATCCAGAATCTATGATAGATATCTATAAATCTACCATTCGTCCATAATTAGAATATTGCTGTCATATCTAGTGGCTCTGCTATTTATCCTGTGGTCCTTGGTAAAGTCCAAAAAATCAGCAATATTATCGGCCTTAATCTGGAGCTCAGCTTCAGTCGCTTTCCCGCCGCAGTAAGGTTTCCTTTATGTGTCCTTTCTGTAAATAATTTCATGCCAACTGTTCGGAGGATCATTTCGCTCTAGTGCCTATACTTTTTGAATTTAAGCGGAAGCACTAGACAGGCGTCGAGATCTCATCAATTTAGAGTTGAGCTGGCGAGATGTTCTATGATAACAGTTTCTTTTTCTCGCACTTCTCCCTTGTGGAACTGCCTTCCGGCCCAATGCTTTCCATCTAAATTTAGTCGCTCTTTACTGTTTCACTCCCCACACATTAGTAATGTTTCTGTTGTTAATTCTTTCACACCAAACCTTCTACACTTGTGGCTTTATTACCTTGCGTGAGGTGAAACTGATTAAAGAATAAAAAACAAAAACAACAAGCCCCCCCCCAAAAAAAAACTAAACGAATCTATTTTTTCAGACTTAATGATCTGAATCTATCATTACGAACATTGAATATAACACCATCCTACCGCTGCTTTACAGGCAACCTTTTTATGTACCTGTAGGTTCCAATATTCACACGTGTGACACAGAAATCCGAGGGGGGGCATCTGAAAAACAAAAGCGGCCTGCCATTTAACTAGGCAAAGTATTAAAGAACAATAATACCTACATATGAAAAAGAGACTTGAGACAACAGAATTGAGGAACTACAGAAGGATACTGAGAATAAGATCAGAATAGTCTCCATTTAATTATCTTCGTTATCTTTGAGAGAGAGAGTATTTAGTTACCCCCCACGAGGGCATCATGTGGCACAAGACCGGTTTAATGTGGGATCTCCGAGCCCGTGGGCTCGGCCCAAAATATGCCCATTGGATCCGTATAAACGGGTTCAAGGTCGGTTTAGCTCCCCGAAAGACAATCCGCCCTTCGGCGTAGCCTCGTTCGGGTTCCTCCCCGCCCGAAGGCAGAGAGTTCAACCGGTCAGCTGGTCCTCCGACTTCAGACTGAACTCAGAACAACTCTAACTTTGAGGGAGAGTGCACATTATTCTCAAGGTATTCTCAGCATCCTTCTGGAGAACCTAATTGCTGTCGCTTCAAGTCTCTTTATCTACCATAATGATACAGTGCACCCTACCTCATAAATGAAGGAAATACTTGAGACAACAGAAATAACGTTCTACAGAAGGATGCTGAGAATCTCATGCAAATATTCTTCACTATCTCTCATAGATGACGAAGAAGCTTGAAGTAGCAGAAATGAGGTTCTACAGAAGGATGCTGAGAATATCAAGAGAAGATTGTGCACTCTCCCACGTAGTTGAAGAACTTGAAGCAACAAATGAGGATGAAGGATGCTGAGAACACTATGGACTGAACATTTGATTAATGACGAATTTTTATAGAAAGAGAAAACAAAAAGAACACGTATAAACCACATAAGAAAACGTCAGTTAATATTTGTAGGGCATATAATGAGGAAAGAGGACTTAGAAAATTTGACACCCCCAAGACAGTTTTGAAGGCAAGAGGGACAACGGAAAGTACTGCAGATTTGAACGCTGGTGAAGAGGACATTCTCTTTATTCAGTTTCCTCGAGTGCGCTGGCCGGAAGATACAATGTTTTAAAAACAGGGTGTCAAGTCAAACACCAGTATCCATTAAAAATAATGTTTGAATTAACAAATACATGAATAAATATATTACTATCCTCTCGATTCATATGAAGACGATGCTAAAATTAAACACTGGTTATTGCAGCACCGGTATAAGTGAGCAGGCTATGTGTAATCATACCTGTGAAAAGCCTCCAACTATCGATTGAATATGTGGTACATAGAATATAGGTTTATTAGCACATTACTCGTCAGAAAATGACAAAACTATTTACGAATGTTTCAATAATCCTGTTTTCGTCCTGAATAATTCGGCGCTCGGCCTCACTTCAAAATGTCGGTTGTTGTCATACCACTACAAGAAAATTGACCTGTCATCTCACCAAGCAAAGTTCCTTATATAAACATTTAATACAACTCCACGACACACATTTTAATTACTGTCATAAATATGGTTTACAATACAACAGTATACCGCCAACCTAATTACAAAACATGTTCTACTACAATCTACCACAGATATTCCTTTTTGGCACTAAATAATAATAATAATAATAACTCTAAAACCTGCAACAAGCATACATCACAAAAACAATGGCACTCTCCTACAAATAGTAAAACACCAAATTCACTCCATCGACAAAGAAGCTACAGTTTTCAAGAAACAGCTTAACAGAGTCTGTCTATAGTTCTGAGATGAGGTATTATGTACATTATTTACATTTTCGGACTATTGTCCTCATCTTTGTTGCCATATTTATTACAACGTTTCAGCCGTTGTATGCTCCGGTCTTCTTCAGGTAGTTGGAATGTCGAAGTGAACCCTTTATTTCGCTCACTGGGTTAGACTGTTCTAGTTCCACGTGCCATGTTTGATGGATGTCATTTATCTCCTGCTAATTTCCCTCTGAAAGTTTTCCACTGCCTTAAACAGGTATTGAACTCACACTTTTTTGGTTCTGTCACTGGATCTAACCAACGCCTTTATCCACTGTGCCATGTGTCCTCAAGGCAGTGGAGAACTTTCAGAGGGAAATTAACAGGAGATAACTGATAACTGACATCCATTAAACATGGCACGTGGAACTAGAACAGTCTACCCCAGTGAGCGAAATAAAGGGTTCAGTTCGAAATTCTAACCACCTGAAGAAGGCCGGAGCGTACAACGGCCGAAACTTTGTGATAAATATGGCGACAAAGATGAGGTCAATAGTCTGAATAATGTAAATAAGGAACAGCTTAACATATCTGAAATCCTATCAACAAAAAAGGAATCGAATACCATCTACGCCAAACGAGTAAAACAGACAGCAAAACAAATTGGCCAAATGAAATTACAAAAAAAAACCCAAAAAACAAAACAAAAAACAATGAAACAAACAGATATGGACTAACAGAAAATATCAATGTCTAGGGGGAACCAGGCTGAAAACTGAGACGGAAGGCCTAATTACTGCAACTCAGGACTAAAACTCCCAACCAGATCCTATCACTGTCACATAATCCAAGAGGGAACTAACTCGAATTGCAGAATCTGCAGAAAATATGAAACTGTCGACCAGATTATCTCAGGACGTCCGGAACTAGCAAAAAATCAATATACCCACAGACATAAAAAAAAAACAGCGACATATGTGCACTGGAAGATATGCAAGAAGCACAAAATCGAAACCACTCAGAGAAGGCATGAGAGCCAATTAGGCAGAGTTACCCAAAATAACTATCCTCTGGAACTTGCCAATTCAAACTGACAGGGATAATAAAATCCAACAGACATGATGTTATCATAAAAGAAGAAATCAAGAAGTGTATGCTTATTAAGATTGAAGTACCACCTGAGAGAAATACCTCCATAAAAATGATCTAGAAATTGTCCAAATAGATGGCTCTGGTTATTGAACACTGAGGCTGTACCAAAAGTAATCAGATCTTTGGGAATCGTGAGAAAAAGGATGGTCAGTTTTATTAACCGTGTCCCAGGTAAATTGCCCAGAAGATCGCTTTAGTAGGAACACCCCATATACTAAGAAAAGTGCTATCAATTAAATGGCAAATCTCCTATAATCTACAATTATCCTATTTTGGATCAGGCTCTACAGGATACAAAGCAAGAAACATAAAATGCATAAACAATAATAACCATATAATAATTATCAACGTGTATTTATTTATATATTTCATGTCCCATCCATAGTGGAACGGGAGGTAACTCGACATAATCTAATGAATTTAAGACTGATTAATTCGCTTTATCGTTTTAATAATCTATACAAATAAAATATTTATCTGCCGTGTTTGGGTTTTATGACATAACCCAGCAGACTTCGGAAATTACAACTCCTGTATGTGGACGTGTGCGAGTGCATTTGAGTGTTTGTATAGAAGCATAATAAATCAAATTTCCGAAATAAAATACAATAAATCTTTTTACAAAACGTATAATTTTCATTTAACGATTTTTTGGTCACATGGTCGCATGTAGTCAGTGAGACTCGAACTAGACAGTAAGTAGTAATCTTTACCTAAACCAGCTGGATGAACTTTAATCCGTGTCGACGCGCCTCGAAATATTTATTAGGTTTAGTTTGACAGCCATTGAAACATTTATTAGGTTTCATTTCTCAGAGTTGGATGCAGCCATTAAGGGGTAAAATAATTATCCTGTAGTAATTCCTTACCGTCGTAACGCAGCTTTCCTGTGATTTTTTTCCATGTTAATTCTTCTGATGAAATTCCTCTTTAGAATAAAGCAACAGAATCTGGCCGGGTGCTTCTGCTGTGTATTTCTCGATTTTTCGACAAAATCCAAAGTAGGAACTGCAATGTTATCGGCATCTCTCCTTTAGTCACTTTCCCACTGTTGTCACATAGCTTCCTTGTCTTTTATACAAATAACTTTGATGCTAATTCTTTTGGTAACTCGACTTTACGAATTTAAGAGTAGTACTAGGTTGGCAGATAGGGATCGTCGTTTTACGTTTGAAAATGTTAGATGTAACCATAAGTTCTATGCTAACGGTTTCTTCCCTAGCCCTTCACGTTTTCGAAACTCTCTTCCGGCTTATTGCTTTAACGTCTAATCTGAATTTCAAAAATTGAATGGTCAATTGTCAACTTTCTGCTTAATTTCTGTTTTTTATAGTACTTAATAATGACTTTTTTTTCCCATTTCAGATTCAGAAACCCTTAGCTGCTTTATCACCTTGCTTTGGATAAACTAAACAGAAATATAGTTAGGTAACATTACCCAACACGAAGACGACAATGATAATACAGACTTTGAATATTTCGGTAAATTCTACCGATTGTAGCATCCAAACTTTTGCTGTTTCAACACAAAGTGTCAGAATATCACCAATACAGAGTCCATTATTTAAACTGAGTTCAATTTTATTTTAGACAAAATCTTTCTTTTTAAGCGTTACACCGCAAGCAAGGCGGGAAGCCACTAGAACTCAAGGGGCTACAGAGTGTTAGAGCGAGAGCAAATAGGAGTGATAGAGGAAAGGATGAAGAGAAGGATAGGGGAGAGATCAGTGCATCTGGAAACGTCGATTGACATTACATTTGAATAGTTGAAGATTATAGCTATCAGGGAAACAAGAAGAGGGAACAGAGTTCCACAGGTGAGAGGTGTGAGACATGAAGCTATTGGAGTATAAGAGACGGCTACATTTAACAGTTTTGACAGTGAAAGGGTGTGAGCGAGATGCCAGACTAGTAGAACGCTTAAATTCATGAAGTTTGGGGACTAGCGAAAGCAGCTCCTCGGAGCAGTTACCATGAAAATATTTGTAAAAAAGACAGAGGGAGGCTACGGCACGTCTGTGAGAGAGCGACTGTAGACGAGATGCCAGATCAGGGACAATTAAGTTGCATATACGTCTCTGATCTTATCAAGAACCTTGAGACAAACATAAGGGGCACCAGACCATATATGGCAACAATACTCCATGCAAGGGAGAATGATTGATTTGTAGACTTGAAGGATCGACTCTGGCGGGAAAAATTTTCTTGCGCGGCACAGGGAGCCATCTTTCCTTATGGTGGACGAAGCGATTGAATCAATGTATTTGTTCCATTTTAGGAAGGCAGTCAATGTGAGGTCGAGTAGTCACAAAGAGGAGCTCTCGAGAAGTTGAGCGTCAGAAGGTTAAATTAATTCCGTGTCGGAAAACGTCCTTGGGACATAAGCAAGTCTCGATTTTAATTATAACCGCTTTGAAAGTCATTAGATGCCTTGAAATATATCGACATTTACAAGCCAGCAATGATATTTCTTTTATTCTTTTTTGTTTCTTTCGCTGTGATATTGGTAAAGTTCATTAGAAGTATTTAAAAGCGTAGCTTTGTGCATCTTCCTTTGATAGAATACATTTGTTAGTGCGCTTACGTGTATGTAATTCGAGCAAATGCGTTTGTTATCGTGCACTTGTAGGTATATATGAGTTATTGATGTTTGCAAACGTAGAATTTGAAATCTTTGTTTTATGATCGTCACGTCTTCTGTTTAATGATCGTCAGAGGAATTTCAATACGTGTGCAATTTCGTATTTCTGTTTCCTGCTTAGCTGTGTTAATGTGCTTCCGATGGTCTATCGAGTGTATAAAACTTGGAACGAGGGTAGAAAGCCCTGTTAGATTTAGATTCAGCAAATTTGCATTTATAATCATTGATTTCTTTTTAATTCATTAATACTTGCTTCAATAATTAATTACATTTGCCCATTTATATAAGTTCGGGTCTGTATCTTTCTTTGTTCATATTTGGTTTTGGAGAGAGAATGACGTCGTCTTTTCAGGCTTGCAATTGATAATGAATTAATACATTTGCAATTTATTTCCCTAATCCATTTATAATTTTAAAACGAGGCGATATGAATATGTAAAAACTGACAGTATTGTTACAAAAGTACTAGGGCCGGTTGGAGGTTTCATATACTGAATATAAAGGAGTGACGCTAGAGCTGTGAAATCCTGCGTGTATTAATTTCAACACTTCCTATTAATAACGTCATTGTGTCTTTCCCCGTACGAGGGTGAGCTGAAAAGTTCATAGGCTCACTATAAAGGAATGATGCTAGAGGTGTGAAATCTTGCATGCATTAATTGTATCTATTCCTATTAATAACGGTATTATTTCCTTCTTGGTACGAGGGTAGGCTGAAAAGTTCATAGGCTGACTATGAAGGAGTGACGCTAGAGCTGTGAAATATTGCATGGATTCACTTCAGATCTTCTTATTACTAATTGCATTGTTTCATTCTAGGTACGAGGGTGTGTTGAAAAGTTCATAGGCTGACTATCAAGGAGTGTTGCTAGAGCTGTGAAATCTTGCATGCAATAATTTCAAATCTTCTTATTAATAACTGCATAGTTTTTTTTTTCAGGTAAGAGGGTAGGCTAAAAAGGTCATAGGCTGACTAGGAAGGAGGGATGGTAGAGCTGTGACATGTATCAATCATTGATTTCAAATCTTATCAATTACTACATAGTTTCTTTCCAGGTAAACTGACATCTGACTGTTCAAAGAAGACTAGAAGCGTAACGAGTAGTGACGTCTGAAAATGAACATTGACATCCTGGTGTTATCAATTACCTGGAGAAAAATGGTTTAACCTCCAACGCATTCAAGCTTAAATGGTTGTTATGTTAGGGGGAAAACATACCAACATTATCAACAGTGCAAAAGTGAAGGCTAAACCCAATATGAGTTCGAGACAAGGACCCTCATTGAGGGTAAGCCTGCTCGTGATCACTGGAGGTAATTTATGCACTGCTCGTTGGTGATGAAATGTTAATAGCTTTGTCTTGGTGGTATTGAATGTTACAAGTCAGTCTTTCCCCAACAGAACTATGAGAATTATGCCAGTAGAGATATCAGCTGTAAGGCACTGGTCATCCACATATTAGGAGGTAGATCCATACATGGGGGAATCAACTGAGTTATTATTATTATTATTATTATTAATATTAGGCAGCTGTTGGAAAAATAATCTAATCGGAATTTTTTTTATATTTGGAATACATAGAAAATAAGGACGATTGTGTGGAAATGTCATGACATGTCTTGGCTGTAAATATCTAAAACTAAAGAAGGAACGTCTAGCCATGGGGATAGCTATAAAGTAGAGGCAGGCTTAGAAGGCTGCGTCTTTTGGTAAGAGTTCAGACAGAGTGGAAAATAGATCACAACCCACAAGAAAAAACGTAAAATATTCTGAAATGCGTCACTGTTGAAATGTGGGATCACAATACAACTTAACCTCAAATGTAGCAGCAATACTACGTCGATTGGTATAATCAGCCTCTTGTAAACATAAATCATAGTAGAGAGTTGCAGACATTTTCTCGAGAGACAGAAATAGCCGATCGTCGTTTTGCTAAAAGTTTCATTTTATGAAAGGAGAATTGTGTTTCATTTTATGAAAGGATAAGTCTGAATGATAAACCTTGGCAACGTCAATTGGAAACTACATCACTGTATCTGTCAATTCGCAGAAAATACGAAAATATGTGGAGAGACATGATCGCCTACACCCGGAAGCGACATCTCAAGAATATGTCGCTGACGAACCAACATGAGGAAATTTTTTGACGAAATCCAAGTTCAAGTTATGAAAAACAGGATTTGGAGATATTAAAAATGACTGGTTATATTCTTGGCAATTCTTTCAAACCAAAGCTATCTTTTAATTTCCGGGCTGTCAATCGCTGAATTCCGAATTTTGATTGGAGCCCAAACGCGTTTAACATTATCGAAACCTGAACGTTATCACATACAACGGATATTCAGGCAAGTTGGAAGCACCGGGACCAGAAATATATCTGCACTTCACTGTATAATTTCGTAAACTTTCTTATATTTTTTGTGGAAGAATGCCCAAATCTTACGCAAGATATGTTGCATATTCATAGCGAAAATAACTGTCATACACTTCGCAAACTCAGTATAATCTCAATGTCGACTGAATAACAACACAGTTTATATTATTTTCAACCATGTACAGAAAGGTACGTTTTGCATCATGTTGCATCAAGGCTCCGAAACCGTTTTCTTGGATGGATATTTTCCAGAAGCATCAGATACCAAGTAACAACAGGGCTTTGAAACCGCTTTTTGGATGGTTATTTTTCAGAAAACGTAAAATGCCAATTAACATCAAGGCTGCGAAACCGGTCCTTGGATGTATATTTTCCTAACAGACATCGTAGATTGCCAAGTACCATCAAAGCTACGAAACAGATTCTTGGATGGATACTTTACGGACAGACTTCCTAAAATTGTGGAAATAATGATAATTTTAAATGTTAAATTTTAACTCCCCAGACTTCTTAGGAAAAATATTTTGCCAAATTAGAATGAAACTAAAACAATAACTTATCAGCCAAATGTCCGGTGTTTCAAACAAAAAGGTTCTTTCAAATCTTCAAGTAAATCAAATTTTCGCTGAGCAGCAGTAAGAGCAGTACAAAAAAAATCCAAAAGCAAACAAAACAGAAGTCAAAAAACAGTCCAACAAAGGTCAGTGGATCTCTTCTTACTTCAATATTTAGTTGCATTAAAATACAAAATGTGGCACAAGGCCAAGAATGGGGATGGGGAATGACGGTCTTCTTCTGTCTTAAATCTAAAACTTAGCTAGTCACAGACACTGACCCAAACATGCCAACAATACTCCATTCACCAAAACATCACATTCACTCCTACCTTTCTTACTACGTCCACCATAATACCTCAATTTCTCTATGAAGTCCTAACCAGTCCACTTATTTACAGATATTGTTCATGGGGGGAGGGTCATAAAATAACAACTTTTAAAATCCCCAAATAAATATTTACAAAGTGAATTAACTATTTACAATAAACTAAACAAAACTGAGTTAGTAATAAAAAACCCCACAAACTATGAATGTGACAGAAATATCAGTTAACCGGACGAAATCGATGCGGGACTAAGAAAATAATGACACATTCAAACCAACAAGCGTTCACACGAACACTCACTCATTCATACACAACAACAAATACGAAAGCACACCCCCGAAACGAAAGGCGATTATTTTCGAATTTCTGTGAACTATATAAAGGTCAGGTTCAGTAGATATTGGCTTGTGATTGATTTAGTCAATTACAGTTAACTGCAATATTTGTACTAACATTTCGTCCTAGTACTGCAATTACACTGATATCTTGGACTGTTTCTTCGAAAATTGCGGAGAGAATGATAGACATATTTAACATTACTGGTTATGAAAGTGAGAAAATCGACTATTCCATTGTTTCCATCAAAGCGTTGTCTTGATTACATCACACAAGAGGAGGAGTCGAACACTGTTTGGAAATTTGGCATTTGACACTTGCTTGTTATCTTGATTCGATTTCGAGTTACAGGCGTCTTTAGCAGATTCAGCGGTGACAAAAAAAAGATTCGGTACATATAAAATCTGAGAAGGAATTTTATGATTCAGCTTTTCTCAAAAGGATCTTGGAGGGCTTGAAGTATAAAAACATTAACAACAGACTCTCTCTCTCTTTATATATATATATATATATATATATATATATATATAGAGAGAGAGAGAGAGAGAGAGAGAGAGATGTAAATGCAAACAATAGGAGCTAAAATGAGATCATGCAGAAATAGTGAAATACACGCGATAGTTGAAAATCTAGTAACAGTATAGCATGAAAGCATCATTTTTATTTTATAATGTGTAGCTCTGACTGTGTGCGACTTGATCGAAATCTCTGCTTTGGCAGAGAGGAACCTGGACGAGGCTTTGCCGAAGGGTAAAGTTTCGTCCGGGGAGGTAGACAGATCCCGAACCCACTTTTGCTGGTTCTAAGGGATTATTTTTGCCCGAGTCTACCGGCTCGGAGAAACCCACGTTAAACTCGGCCTTATGCCACATACATTCCTCGTGGCGGAGACTGTTAAATATCGGCCTGACGTTTGCGTTGAGGCAGTCGACACGCAGTCTCTGACTGTGTGCGACTTCTGTCGAACTTTCTGCTTTGGCAAAGAGGAACCTGGACGAAACTCGTCATCAAGATTGCCTTTAGAATGCAACAGACTGTCGCCTCTTAGTGTTGACTTCTATGTTCACTTTTATATTTACAGACGCTTTATCTCTGGTACTGAGCACTTTATCCCATAAATATAGCACCTCTTAAGACTATTTCTTCATATATATATATATATATATATATATATATATATATATATATATATATATATATAAATTGTTTTAATCCTTTCAAACACAGTTAAATGACACAAGGCTTAAAGAGATTGCAGACAGTGAAAAATATAGTGAGTCCTGAAAACCCAAGAGAAGTACAGGATTTGAAGAGGTACATGTTGACAAATGACATTCCATTTATAATTTAGAAATTCATTGTTTGTAAAGTTGGGGAGAAAATACTTTGGGGACTATTTCTCCAGTAACATTAAAAGTCCTGCTTTGCAATTCCCTATTAATTTTTTAATGACATTGTTCAAAATTTCAAACAAACTTCAATCCGCAATGGTGTTTTTGTTGCACACTTACTTCCGCTTCCTTGGATAAATATTTCTGTGTAGAAAATATTAGAAAGGGTTTAGGGCAACGTTTATGAAATAGTATATAAAATAATTTACTAATTATACACAAGATATTTACTCATTTTTCCACATTATAGTGTGTGAAAACTTGTAGGTTTGATTTCAGAAAACCATCCGTGTACATACTTGCGAAAGGTGGCAATAGCCATGTCTTTGCGATCATTGTCCCGCCGGTTTCAGATAATCTTCAAACTACAAAGTTTAGTGTTTGGAATCCTGAGTACCAAGCTTTCATAATAATGCTAAGAGCCAGAAAAAACAGATAGCATACTTTGTCGTGTAACCAAATAATGAAATATAACCGGTGCAAACGAATAGGTTATGCTAAGTAAATAAAATATGGGGGTCAGAGCCCTTCTGTGTGTCCTCTCCTTTCAGGGCGTTGGCAATCGTAGATCTTCACAATCTCCCTCTCTTTTGTAGTTCTTAATATATTTCGTCTTTTGGTCATCCTTTGACCATATCTCCCAAACACATTTCCACATTCCCGTTAATAAAAACATGCCAAAAATAATCCGTGCAAAATATTAGTTAACTTTAATTAAATCTCCATATAGCGCGTATGAGGACTTCCTCGGTAGGCTTAACATAGAAACGATACACTATGATAACTAATAATTAAGAAAATAAAAGACAAATGACAGTTTTCAACAGTAGCAGAGGCGCCATTCAAAACATTACAGGCAGCAACATTAGCAGAATTAATCAACAGGTAACTTTGATTTAAGGTTCAAAGTTCACTATGAAGAATTGTCAATTTTGATACATTTTATGACATAGTAATCGTGTGTTCAATCCATAGGCCCGGTAGTGTGTACTTGTAATTAGTGTAAACGAGCGAGTCATAACTGAACAGTACTAAAATAAGAACTAGACGACATCCTAGACATAGAAGGGAACGGTCCATCCCCGTAGATTAAAGAAAGATTCAGTTCAGAATTCTCTATCTACTAGGCAGATCGATATACATCTGAAGAATGCCATTTGACGCAATGAACGAAACGTTGAGATTAAAACAAATTGATTATAATAGTCCGAATATAAATACAGTGCTGTTCGATAAAAGTGACTCAGCTGATTTTTTTTTACTAAATGTGTAATGAAAACAAGACAAGAGATTCTGTCTAGTAATCGTTTATTCAATTAAGAATACTACTACTCATCGATATTGAGTCACCCACCCACGAGGGTGTCATGTGGCACAAGGCCTTTTTAACGTGGGCATTCCCGAGCCATTAGGCTCAGCCAAAAAATAGCCCATTTGAACCCGTATAAACGGGTTCAGAGCCGGTTTTACCTCCCCGAAGGAGACTCCGCTCTTCGGCGTAGCCAACTTCGGGTTAGAATACTACTACTCATCGATATTGAGTCACCCCCACCCACGAGGGTGTCATGTGGCACAAGGCCTTTTTAACGTGGGCATTCCCGACCCATTAGGCTCGGCCAAAAAATAGCCCATTTGAACCCGTATAAACAGGCTCAGGGCCGGTTTCACCTCCCCGAAGGAGACTCCGCCCTTCGGCGTAGCCTCCTTCGGGTTAGAATACTACTACTCATCTGACTTGACAGCGGAAGTATACAGCTTTTATAGTTTGGATTATCTAAGAGGAGATAATCCATATTCACAACAAAATGTTCTCTTCCCCGATGAAACGAAAGTTGAGGTAAATTCAAAGGATAAGCGATCTAAAATCCGAAGAAGAAGCTTTGAAAGCTCTTTGAATTTATCAGTAAGTACTCTTTCAGTATAATGTTTTGGGATGCTTTTCTTTTCATGGAACTGGTTTCTTAAAACTTATTGATAAAACCCTCAGGAGCGAGCAGTAGAAGAGAATTTTAGAGTCGTCTCTGTTCCCTTCTGCTGAAAGGGTACAAATCGACCCCACCAAGCTCATTTTTATGCAGGATAATGCTCCCTGTCACAAATCAAAATTGATGAAGGAATACTTTGATGAGAAGCAGGTGAGTGTTATGACATGGCCGCCCCAATCTCCTGACCTCAACTCCATAGAAAACTTATGGAGCATTATAAAGTACAGGATCTCGAGAAAGCAGTTGAGCAACAAAGAGGATTTGACTGTGAATTTCATATCCGAATGGAATTCAATGCTTGGAGATGCGATTTGCCAAGCGGACCCATAGATTATTAGATATTTCGAACTATATTTCCTATTATAAATAAATTATACCTCTATTATACTTTATTTAAAGTTGTTTGGTTATGTTTCTGTTGATTACTAAATCTCATTTATATCCAAAATTATAATTATCAATAGAATACCTTAGGGTGGGTGAGTAAACGTTTTTACTAGGTGGTCGGGAAGGGGTCTTTATATTAGTAAGATTAAAAATTAGTTTGACCCTAAAAAAATAGGCGAAAAAAAATCAGGTGAGTCACTTTTATCGAACAGAACTGTATGTCAAACCACTGACATTTTATAACTTAAATTCATATGTTTAAAATTTTGGATGAACGTTTAGGTATTTTCGAAAATATTCAGCTGAAAGTTAAATTACAAAATGTAAAGTTTATATGTCACTACATGCTAGGTTTTATCTGAACCTATTTGTCAGTATGTAGCAGATTTAATGTGTAATGTAAAATTAGTAGACATAAAGTATTCCATATTATTCAGAATTCAAAAGTCTTAAGAATGTACTATTTGAATTATTGATTAAATAACGAGTTGTTTTTTAGATTTTTCCTTTTAACCAGGATTTTAAATTACGGAAAAGAATATTGCCAGACCTCCTGTGCAGGTTAGATATCGGAAAGAAATTCAAATTGCTCGTCAATCTATTCATCTGCATAATATCCCCTTGGAACTAATTAGAACCAGACAATGCGTTGATTAAATGGATTTCCACATCCAGCCATAGACTGCAGGAGATTTAATGAATCGAAGTGTCTTCATATATTTCCCCCAGTTAAAATGTTGCAAACATGAGAGAATGTTTTCCGAAATAGTTTTTTTGAAATATATTTCTTCATTGCAGTATTTTTATATTTGTTGCTCGTGCTTAAAATATGACGAAGATACTGATAATATTAGTGATTTCTTTATGAGGAAACATTCAGCATTGATTGGCCGAGCAAGGTGTGTTGATTTGAATTTATAACATATTTCGATTAAAACTTTTTAAAACAGTTGTTTTAAACATTTAACATAGTTTTCTAAAATAAAGTTTTATCTCTCTTTCCAGTATAGATGGATATTCTTTTTTCTAACCTTTTCTTTGAAGTAGTCTAGAACGTTTACATCTTGATTATGCCCTTATTCTCTCTCTACTAACATTTCTAGTGTTGGAAGACTTCAAGTGATGAACTACAGGCTTCGACAAATGAATATCATATCAAAGCCGATAATGCTCAGCGGAGGTAAGTTTTAAAGCATTTTGAATAGGAGTTGCGAATAATTTTAACAAATCTCTTCAATTTTTTTGACATGCCTGTATGTATGTATGAATGTATGCTTGTATCTATCTATCTATTCTCCTCTCTATTACACACACACACACACACACACACACACATATATATATATATATATATATATTATCTCGTCTAATTTATATGTACACACAAACACATGTATATATGTGTGTGTGTGTGCTTGCGTGCGTATATATAATAATAATAACAATAATAATAATAATAATAATAATAATGGACTCTCCCGTCGGTTTCGACGTATGAGGATCTGCCAGCTTATTGATTCAGTTATGAAAGTTTATGCGTTAACCTTAAGTGGTATTTAAGACCCGCTAGGAGGCCACATATGGAGCAAGTGTGAGTATTGTGAGATGAGTTCACTGTTAGATTTGTTGACCTTTTTAGATCTTGCTCTCGCTTCTTGAAGTTATATATATATATATATATATATATATATATATATATATATATATATATGTATGTGTGTATGTACGTATATGTCTATAAAATGGACTCTCCCGCCGATTTCGACGCATGAGTGTCTGACAAGTTAACCAATTGATTCAGTTATGAAATTTGTGCGATAATCTTAAGTAGCACATAAGATCCGCAAAGCCGCGTATGGAGCAAGAGGGAGGATTGTCTCCTGGTATTTCTCGTCAACATTCTCTGCAACTTGACGAAGAGAAAATATCATGCCAATGTTGCTACGACCTGACCACAAACCACACTGCGATTCAGGATACATGTCAACAACAAACTGCATAAAGGAGTGATATCCCCCGATGATTATAACAAACACTCCTGATACTCTTGTTTTTTGTGGGTTTTTCTTAGAGTTGTTTGATAGAAGCGTGTTTATAATCCTTCATATCTCCACGAAAAGGTGATGTAACTTTTCTATCAGCTTTAGCCACCATGCTTATACACTTTAGGTGGAATTGGATCCATATCAGTAGTTGGTTTCCCAGATGAGATCTGCTTGATGGAGTCACTTAACTGTCGATAGGTACATTTGAAAAGACAACACCGAATTGCTGGATTTAGCACAACTGATGAGATGTCTTCCTCATCAGTAACCGAAGTGGTGTTTAACGCAGTATCAAAGTGCTCTTTCCCGACTTGCCTATCAAGAGAGTTTCACGATGTGCCGTGGGGATGGTATTTATCACTCCACCCACGGGGATCGAATGTGGCACAAGGCCTTTTTAATGTGGGTATCTCTGAGCCCGTAGGCCCAGCCAAAAATAAATAACCATCCAAACACGACGTGGCGGGCCAGTTCCGTCAACCTCCCCCAACGAAACCCTACCCTTCGGCGGAGCTTCGTCCAGGTTCCTTTCTGCAAATAGAGAGTTCGACAGACCCCGACCCGGCAGCTCACAAAGCACAGATACTACACTTTGATCCTAGCCACCGGGCCGAGCGGGTATTCTTTTTATATTCTTTTTCTGCCCTGAAGTTTGGAGCATCACCACTTTTATGGGGGACAAAAAAGTCTCTTGAGGCCAGCACAGAAAGCCTTTAACTCCTTTCTATCTGAAGCTTTTGTACTTCTTGTAAGCGATGTTCTTAGTCGAGGAGTTCTTGTTCTCAATCCATGCTTTATGAGAAGAGTACATTTGATCTATAATCCGCTGAACCGCTGTATTATTGTCCTCAAACCAGCCTTGATGTTTTCGATGTGGTAGTCCGAGAACCTGCAAGGATGCAGACAACTACTACTGTACTGTACTGATGCGGCATTCACCCTGGGCGGATTGAGCCGGCTTCTTCCTGTTATGAGAAGAAGATTCTTGGGATAAATTACAGAAGTAGGGTACCCAGGCCTACTCGGATAACGTTCTTGCTTGCCGCGGGATTCCCACAGACGCAGAGACAGGAACGACCAGAAGCCGCCGGTTACCGATGCAGACGCTCCTTGGATTTTTCACCAGAGCCCTTGTTAGCCGGCGTGTGTGTCAGACCTGTCCGCCTTGGGTTGCCCTACCAGGAACGAAGTTCCGGGCAGCATAGCTCTGACAATACCCTTACACCCCCCTGCCGACTGTGAGGTAAGGGTTGGACTTTCGGGGCTTACAGGATGCAGACGATTCCATATCATTGGTAATGTTTACAGGTGCAGAATCAAGTTTGTCAGAGAGCTCAGTTTTCGTCACTATAGTACGTTAATGCGCTTGGGCACCGTAGAATTTATACTCGTTCGCTTTTGCAGATGCAGTGTAGACTTACTCCGAAGTAGAAGCGGGATCTGACAGATAGCAAGTTGTTTGAAATGAAAGCGTGATCTTAAAATATTTTATGCCCCTTCTTTTGGTGAAGGCGTAGTCGATCATATGCCGGTTTTTCGACCGATGTTGCATCCACGTGGTCTTACGACAGCTGGGTTGCTGGTAGAAGGTATTAATAATACTTAAGTCAAAAGTTCTTGCAGATAGTGAGAAGGCGTAATCCATTCGAATTCACACGACCAATAACATGTCGACCTAAAACAGCCTTCCAAGAATGATAACCATTGCCAACACGAGCATTGAAGTCACCTGTAAAGATCAATTTATCCTTATGTTGGACTTTGGAGATAACATCCTGAAGAAAATCATCTTTTTCTTGCCAGAACTACCTAAGGTTGGAGCATAAGAGCTAGCCAGCTGTTGCACTTCAAATCGAGGGTTAGTGTCATTATACAATATGATACACGTTTAGGTAAGGAAGGCGGTGTGCTTGCAGGTTCTGATTTGATGGCGAAGCCACCATCAGGTTGGTTTGACACTTTGTCAGCCTTGCTAAACCCATACAAATCTATCCACCATTTTCTACCCTAAGTTGAGAATTGCCAACCAGACGTGTTAAACTATGACGATGTTATACATCTTCAACTCGAGTGACACAGGAACTGTTTTACGCTCTGGCACATAATCATTGTCCAGGGGAGTGTGGACATTTCAGGATCCAAAATGAAAATTCTTCTTATATTTCTTTTGATCTTTCTTGCTGTTTCGACTGCATTACTGGATAACCAGACAGATGTAGTGGACTGCCACGTCTTTCTGTGAGCAAGAAATGTTTAGGGTTACTTTTATCACCCCGTACACATAATAGGGAAAGCTGTGCAGATCCCAACTAAGGCTGCTTTGTCACCCATGGAGGACACGGACAGCACAATTGCTCATGGGTTTGTGAAAGAACGTCCACCACCCATCGTCTGCCACTGTGTAGAGCTCCAGCTAGAGCCATCCAGTAATATCCTTTACCTAACCCCGTCACTTTCACTCTCTCGCCAGTGCACCTTACAAGTGAACTGTGTGGATATTAATGAACGAATCAGGGTAAACCACCAAAAAATCTACACAAGTCCTTGGATTATAGCGGTGATGGCTTGCGCAGAAATATACACACTTTTCGGAACGGATGATAAATTCTGTTGATGTAGATAATTGCCAAAGACGAAGCAGACGATAGACATCAGGTGTTTCGTGTATGAGTTTTCCATCTCCGAAATCAGTCTTGTTCTATACTACTAAAGAGACTGGTCAGCCCTGGCAGGCACTTTTTGCCCAAGCTGGTACCCTAGGAAGTACTGTCACCTTGGGTCTGGGTGGACCTGGGAAAAGCAGCAATAAAATGGTGTTCCCACGCTCCTCAAATTCTCCAATCTCCCGATCTTTTGCCGGATGTAGTTTATCTTCCTAAATAGAGCACACAAAAATTCATGATCTCAACTACTCATCGTGACTGAATAATATAAAGCAGACACTAGTTAACAATGGCTTCTCTAACTACCATACAGACCAGCAATTTAAACTGTTTCTCCCCAAAATAAATAATAATGATAGGAAAGGGATAGTCAAAAATCATATAAATATTTTCTACTAAAAAACAAATGCATATCAAGTAGACGAAACTTCACTTAGAAATATCATAAATACACCAGCCCAATTGACAGGTAATTAAAAAAAATCAAATTAATTATCTACTACAAAGCAGTTAACCTTATCCTCAAAAATAACAACACACCAGCATAATCACAATTACAACGAACGAATGTTAACTATGAGTTCAATTGCCTCTTATGATACCTTAAAACATAGATATATGTATACATCACAGAGGAAATCTTATTCACTCGTTTAAATAGTCTTCTTTTATTATAAATATTTATTGATTAACGTCCGTTAGATCTTCATTTATGTAGGATATTTGTTTGGAAAATATTGCATTTTTTCATTGTAGAAGTTGGTTTACGTTCATAATATATATTCCGTGACAAATCGCTCAATGATATTTTGAAGATTTATCTTCATTTTTTTTTATTTGCAATTAGGAAAATTTCGCCCACGTCAAGGATAATTGTGTATAATTAATGTCGTCCATTTTTTTCTAATAATCAATTTTTTTCACTTCTAAAATAAAGTTTTGCATAGCAGATTAATATATCTTCTTTTACAGCTTTGTCTTCCCACGGCAGCTAGTGTTCTTGATTTCAAAAAAGGAGATATTATTTCGTCCAGTAAAAGCTTTCAGATTGTTCATAAGTCTGGAAATTTGCTGAAACGATTACAAAGCTTGTACCCTGCGTGCGCGCGTGTGTGTGCGTGTGTGGGTGTGTGCGTGCGTGTGTGTGTGTGTGTGTGTGTGTGTGTGAGAGAGAGAGAGCTGAGGGTTGATAAGGTAATGGGTGAGGTTTAGTGAAGAACTTGAGGCAAAATTAATTGCTAAGAGCTAAGCCTAATCTCAGGAGGAGAAAATAAAATCAGAACCATTTTGATAGTAGGCACTGATGGTTTGCCTCCTAGTGAGAAGATAATTTGAGATATTCAGGAGCTCTCTGAACCAACTCTTCCAATGTTTTATATATATATATATATATATATATATATATATATATATATATATATATATATATATATATATGTATATCAAACGTAGATTACACTAGAAACTCAGGTTCATTTCATTCAAATCTGAGAAAGATTTCAAGAGAAAACTTATTCATTAGCGCGTGTCATTCAAGAAACAAAGACATACATATGGCTATATAAAAATGCAATGAATACCACATACAATGCTATGGCTATTTCGTTTCGAGACATTTATCATAAGACTAGCATTTGCTCACTGTAGGAGAGAATTGTATGGTTTTAAAACCTTATTAATGCAGATAGGAGGATTTTTAGGCTTGTTCATCTTTTTTCTTTATCTCCATTGAAGCCAGATAGGTGATATTTGGTAAAAAAAAATGTCATTGAATAGCCTTCTTTTCTTAGATTACACTAACTAAGTTTTACTGCGTTTGTAGACGTTTTACCAAAGAAAGTGCATTTAAATTCCGCAAATCAGCATTATTAAAGAGGATTAGAGTATATACTGTGTTTCTGGCGACCGGTGAAAACGAACAGTGACATATACATACATACGCACACAAAAAAACAAATAAATACACAAACATATATATATATATATATATATATATATATATATATATATATATATATATATATATATATAACGTGTTACAGAAAAATTGGGCAAATTATGCAACTGCAAAATTTTCTAGATTAAGATCTAGAAGTCGAATCTTCTAATAAAAAAGTTTCTTCCGACAGAAATTAAACTGTTGTTCCCACTTTCATCAGGAAACCGCTTTCACGACATTCCTGCTTTACCATTAGGTGCCAAAAAAAAAAAAAAAAAATTGGAAAAAACACTTAAAGTTAAAAATACTATTACTTTTAAAGTAATTGGAAATATATATTTCTTATTAAACTGAAGTATATATATATATATATATATATATATATATATATATATATATATGTGTGTGTGTGTGTGTGTGTGTGTGAGTTATTAGCACTCCTTAAACTTTCCTCTACTCAGAAAAGATATTTCATAATTTTATCCTTCTAAAATTTGACTGATTCTTTTCATAATATAAACACCGTATTTATATTATGAGGGGTGGTCGATTAAAACGATAACTATTCCTGTTATTGAAGTCTGGCTCTTGCTGTGGGTAGGAGGTCTAATGTATGCTAAACTACAATAAATAATACCCGGAAATCATTCTCTGTCTTTAACGAGCGGGACCGTTATTTTAAGTCTGTTCCTAAAACATTTTATCTAGTCATTTCTCAATATTTTATATTCATTTTTGTGCGTGTCCATATCATATTTTCAAAGGCAGCAAGGATTTTGTTTAGCAAACATTTAGAATGAAAAATGACCTGGCAAATGTCGAAAGAACACAAAAATGCCTGCCACCAGCGAACAGGACGTGTTGTTTGTATAAAGTAAAACAGTTGAAGTCAACATTAAACCACTCTACTATGTTTCCAAAGAAAAGGTATAGCTAATAGCAATTAGACAATATCGTGAAATGTCGCTAATTCGTCGGCCCATACGTATAGATTATATATAGAGACATGTCACCAGACTGTCATCCAATGTCCGATTCCTACAAATTGTAAACTATTATCGGGTCATAGAATTTTTGCAAATTCCATCAATATGCAAATTGAAGAGTTCTCAGAGTAGAAACTCTAAGAATAGTCATCGCAATTGAATCATTTACGAATCTACATTAATAAATAATGGGGACATCATAGCTACGGGTTGAGAATAATATATCTATCCGAAAAGAAAAATGAAAGAGGAGTTCGACTAATATTAGAGAAAATATGATGAAATATACCTTTATGCTTCTGGAAATTGTCAGAGTTGTTCTGGTCAAAAGGAAAATTGAGGCTTTCAATAAAACCAAGTAAATATATCAATGTCACAAAGCACAGAAGCGTTTGATATATTTTAAAGTACACTACATAAGCTATGATTCAATGGATATCCCGGGAAATTATCACCGGCGGTGGTTTAAATCCAAAACTTCGCAAAGAAAGAAAACGATCGACATGTAGGGAGCTGGATCAGGCAATGAACGTGGAAAGAAAGGGTGTGACGATACATGACGAACGAGCAGGCCAATATCAAAGTCGGGCTTCAAGATCACATAAGAGGTCCGCGGCCCTGAAAAGCGCAGGAAAAAACACTACTGGCGAAATGATACTGAGAAACGTCGTAGCTGAGAAAAAGAAGAGACACAGTCACCAAAGTTTCCTCCCCTTCAAATCACGCTTTTTATCGTGCGAAGTCATTATATACACACACAATTATGAAGTCATAATATTAATAACAACACCATTCTGCTAGCAATGCGTACACGAGATCTGAGCTTAGGAAGGGACACAAAAACTGAGATCGAGGTTGTCTGGAAAATAATGTCCGATTTTAGAAACAAGTTTAATAACTGAAAGCCTTTAAGGAGTCTGTATATTAGTCATAATAGCGTCGTTGAAAATCTGTAGATCGCTGGCATCGATTTACAAAAAGTATGTATGCCTTCACAATAACGCTCTAAAATTATCTGGCTGAAGTTCCTTCATCTTCTTTGAAATGGAGTGTCTTTTGGCTTAAACATTGTCAAGATGCTTGCAAATGTGTTGTCAGCGGTCGAAAGATCAGGGGAATTTGCTAGGTGGGACAATGTCTTATATCACAAGTTTGTAAGTGACATACTGCTAACAACATGTAGCCGAGCATTGTCATGAAGCACAACTGGATGTCGCCGATTAACCAGTTCAAGTCGCATTTTGCTTAACTGAACGTGAATTTCATCCTGAGACTGGCAATAAAATTCGGCAGTAAGGCTCTGGTTAGAGTCTAGAATGCTGTAATTGATAACACTAATAGCGGGCTACCAGACGTTCATTTCTACTTTCGTTTCGGGTTTGAAAAGCATTTAGGTCTTTCGAATGGGCCGATCGTTTACGATTGTCATAAAGGACCTATTTCTAATTATAATTCACTAATCGATCAAGAAATGTATCATTCGAATTTCGCAGATACGCCGTCAAAACGTAGACCATTTGAACTTTCACTGAGTTTTGAGGTGTAAAAAAGACACCCCGGTAAGTGAGTCAGAAAAAGTCCGTCGCAGCCAGGCAGTTCGCTACCAGGTTCACGGTTGACTTGTCGAGATCTATGCCTATGGGCAGAGTCTCGTCTGGAGATGTAGACTAAACCGACGACGTGTATGCCGAGCCTACGAGAAATATTTGCCCGGGCCTACGGGATCGGACACGCTCCACATAAAAATCGACTTTGTGCCTTGTGGGGAGGTTGATAAATATCTGTCAGTTGAAGTCGCGGCTGACTTGCCGAATTCTCTGCCTTCGGGCAGAAAGGAACCCAGACGAGTCTTTTCCAAAGGCAGAGTCTCGTCTTGGGATATAGACAAAACCGACGACGTTTATGCCGGGTCTATTGGAAATTTTGCCCAATCCTGCATAAAATCGGCCTTGTGCCACATCCAGATGTTGTGGAGATGTTGGTAAATACCAGTCCGTCGAAGTCAGTCAGTTCGCTGCCATTCTCACGTCTGACGCTCTGTCTGCAGAGAGGAACCCAGACGAGGCTACGCAGAAAGGCATAGTCTCGTACGAGGAGATCGACAAACCCGACTGCATGTATGCGGGATCTACAGGGAAATTTTGCCCGAGATTACGGGCTCGTAAACGCTCCAGATAAAAATTGGCCTTGTGACACATCTCGACTTGTAGGGAGGTTGGTAAATAGCAGTCTGTTGGAGTTCGTCGAGAAGAATTTCTAAAGACGTCAGGAAGTGTAACCTAAGCAGGTCATAATATTATAACCGCTAGGAACGGGTTATAACACTGCGTTTCTGTGGAACACATTTATCGGGTTCCTTCACCTTGGTAATCTCCTTGAGATTGTTCGATATTGTTGAAATGATGACGAAGATTATATGAGATACTTCTCTAAAACTTTGACGTGATTTTTTCGACTAATGTTTTCAAACGTTGATTGTCAATTGCATAGTCATCTTCTATCAGCTTAACCCTAAAACTCGTACCTTCATGCGAATCTTCAAAAACAAGAAACACATACTTTGAACACTCTTGGATCATTCATCACTTGGTCTGTTAATGTGGACAACAGTTAGCGAAGCATATATGACCAGGCCTGTAATTATGCAATGTGTGAAAGAATTCATGTTTTTCCTGTTCAAGATGAAGGGTATATAATGTTTTAATTTAAATTCCGAAAGAGATAGATATGATATTAATAAAGAAGTTCCACTCGAAGAAAGTTGGGTCACTGTGTCTCGGAAGAAAATTTTTCTCTTTAGAGTCAATCTTGCACATTTACAAATCTATCATTCGGCTGTCTATGTTGCCATATCTGGTCTGGTTCTTCTGCTATCCATCTCGAGGTTGTTGACAAAATCCAGAGAAAGATATGTAATGTAATCGATCCTGATTCGGCATCTCGACTGCAGTCACTTTCTCAACGACGTGACGTGGCTTCCCTTTGTCTTTTCTACAAATGTTTTCATACCAACTGCTCCAACGAGATGTTTTTTTTCCTGATGCCTCGGCTACATGAATTTTTAACGTGATACTTGATTGTCATTTAGGTCCCATCAGTTTAACTTTTGAAATAGCTAAATGCAACCACGACTTCTACCTTAACAGTTTCTTTTCCTGCGCTTACCCGGCTGTGGAACATATTTCCGTTTACTTGCAATTCTATACGCAGTCTTTTCTGTCACTTTTACTCCTTGTAACTCTCTGTGTACTACTGGCACTCCCACTCTGCTTGGGGTTAAAGTGTTTAAAAAAAAAAGAAACTTTAATTATCAGGCATTAATAATATATTTTTGTGCAAGTATTATAATGATATATTAGAACTCAAAAGATTTATTCTAAAATCGGGTGTCATTTTCGATTCAATCTAATATTAATATATTCAGAAATTAAATGTTACACTTTCAATCTTATCTAAGCATCGACGGTGAGTGTGACAATGTACCAACCATATACACAAAGAAATTCAGCGCAGTAAATAAACTACAGCACAACCAGCTCCAGGAAGAATTTGCAAACATATGTATGTTGATAGAGTTAAGTGGAAATACAAGTGCTTCGAAGAAAACAAGAATCCTTACATGTTTGATTCATCGCTTCAATTCTCGTTGTCTTCTTTCGCCAATGCCACTTTAGCGACATCGGCGAAAGTGATCATCCGCATACAATAAAAAAAGTAAATGATAGATCAAATTATTTGTTTGTGTTCGTTTTGTTTAGCGGCATATCAACATATTTGTGGGTCATTTAATGCCGAAATTTCTTGGGAGAATTATTAATTTCTTTTACAAAAATATATTGCTGATAATTTTTTGTTTTTTTTTTAAATAAAAATGCATTGCTGGATTATTTTTATTTTTTATCTTTCGCAAAATATATATTTCTGCTAATTTTTTTTTACTATGAAAATGTATTGCTGGTATATTTACTATAAAAATGTTTATACTTTCATAGTTTTGACCCAAGTTTGGTGGGTTATTATTTATCCATAACTGAAACGCTAGCAGGTGCTACCACCTTGGGTTAGAGTGTACCCGGGAATGACGGCAAATTAAGAGTTGGTGCCAAGATCCTCAAAACATCCCAATCAGAGGTTTTGCTACCAGATGCATTTTATCGTCATACCCAGGACGGGATAGATCAAATTTCGAGCCGAGGAAAAAGTGACATTTTAGTGTACCAAAGAATATCAGAGAATACGAATAAGGTTTGCATATAATGGTTCGACTAGAATTGTGCAATGATTGAGAAATACAGCTAGTCATAGACATAGGATACGTGCTTGAAATTGTAAAAGACAAAAAAAGACATGCTCCTTGAGAGGATGAATAAAATGGAAAAAATATGGATATGTTTATAATAACAAAAAAAAACAAAACAAAAGAGAATATATACCAAAGAAAGCTCTATCACGACGACGGAGGAAGAATCCAAAATAAATAAAACGATAGAATATTAGCATTGGCCAAGATGAAGAGACACAAAGCATCAGAGCCAGATGGAATTGTAATAGAGATGCCCGCCGTTAGACGATTTGGGGATGAAATGATAATTTGAATAAGGAACAAAATATATAACAGTGGAGATATGAGGGAGGACATCAGCAGACATCCTCAGACGAGTGCTTAAGAATTCAGGTGCAAATGAATCCGGACAATCAGTTTAATGAGCGACAAAACTAATCTTATAATTAGAATTCTAACGAATCCCAGCAAGAATTCGATATGACATCGAGTAAGAATAGCATTGGTTGTTGTTCGAGAGACAAATATTACCTGAAGTATCAAAATGGTATTTCAGCGAAAAACATAAATGTAGAATATATACAACGATCGATATATATATATATATATATATATATATATATATATATATATATATATATATATATAATATAATATACGGATATGTCTCGTATGCACGAGTTTGTCGTTGCTTGAAATCTCCCATGCAAACAAAAAAAAAGACTATCATTATTTGTATGTCTGTATTATTTTTTTAATATATTGTAATGTTATTGTCATATTTGATGATAGCTTATGTAAGCCGAAATCTTAGATAGGACTAAAAAACATGTAACAATATGGTGATTTTCTTTCGTCTTTCAACGATAATATTATTAAACTTATCAGACGATATGAAAAGAATTTGCATAAAATAAATCGACAAAACTTGTCTATATTATTTAATGAAACATGCATCAATGCAAAAATGCTGCCTAAATACACGCAATATATATATATATATATATATATATATATATATATATATATATATATAAGAAAACTGTATTATTAGCCGGCCTCGTTTCTCCAATGTGGACTTTTTCAAGGCAAAAACGAAATGAATTTATTACAACAAATTAACTAATAATAACAGATGGAAAACAATCATTCCAATATTGAAATCTCAAAGGAAGCGATTGTTGCCATTCTGAAGTCCTTTCTCGGGAAGCAGCAGTGGAGGTGTGAACGGCCTACGACCTGGTCACATCAAGGACCTAATTTCTGCTCACACTGCCGAAGTTGAAGAACATTTGAAAAGATCCATAACAGCTTTTATTAATACCCTTATCCGAGCTCAGATACTCCAACATGCTCGTGACTAAATATTTTTGGACAACTTAACGGCTTCAAAAAAATAAAAAAAGGACGGAGGTATCCGCCATGTCGCTGTTGGTCTCACAGAAAAAATTGCTTGCAGAGTTGTTGTAAAGGAGACAGTGCATGAATTGCGACCTGTTCAGCTCGGGGTAGGCATACAGGGCGAATGTGAAGCCGCGTTTCATCCCACAAGGTCATTTTTCGAGAATACATCACCTGTTTCCCCCAGTATCATATTAAAATTGGATATCAAAAACGCTTTCGAAACATCGGATTGGATCATACTCCGTAATTTTGCCATCAATGGACTCCTTCCATATTTAAACTGGCTCATCTTTCGTATAGTCATCCAAGTATGTTGATCGCCTCCGATAATATTATCTCTTCTGCTACTGGAATCCCGCAAGGTTATCCACTTGGTCTGCTACTATTTGCGATGGCTATTGACGGGGTAGCTCGTTCCATCGGCTCTCTTTTCAATATATGGTCTCTTGACGATGCAACGCTGGAAGGATCCGTCAAGGCCGTAGCTACTGACTTCCGACGAGTTATTCCTGTATTATTTCTGCTTGGACTTGAGATTAATTCGTCCAAGTATGCCTTTCTTCTTCTGTTGTGGATGAAAAAATATGGGCATTGTAGGATTTTGAATATGTTTTCTATGTATGTTTCTTCTTTAGGTAAATATTGGGGGATGCAGATTTTTAATGTTCTTAGATAGAAACCTATCGTTTGAGTAGAAACTAATCAGATCATTTTTGTTTGTAAACGTCAAAATAGAGTTCGTTATTATTTCTATGTAATATGATATCTAGGATCGGAAGAGTGTAGTTGTTTTCAGTTTCAAAAATGAATTAAGTCTATTGTAGGTTCAACGTTAAGTTCGAGAGTGCCGCCATTGAATATTATCCAAATATTATTCTACGCCCAGGTTTTTTCCATATTTCACCTTTCCTAACAGAATTACTACTCTCCCAAACAAACATACACAACTGTATCAAGAAATCAAAAGAAAATGGTTGAATCAGTCAACACAACAATAAAAACAATATTTCCACACATGATAGTACTTGACGTAATTTTCAGTTGATAATATGAATATAATAGCGTTTTCTAAATTCTTTCAGTTGCTAAGGACATTTTGTTTTTGTTTTTTATTTTTAGTTATTTCGTTTTAATAAATTCATTTCGTTTTTGCCTTGAAGGAGTCCACATTGGACGAAACGCATCGTCTAATATTACAGTTTTCCTATTGTCTTTTACATTTATAAATATTGTCTTTTTCTACCGGTAGATATGTATATATATATATATATATATATATATATATATATATATATATATATATAAATGGGGGTGGGAGGTGTGTGTATTGCACAGGTTACGCAAAAAATCTTTGATAAGGTACGACACAAAGACTTATTTGAACAGCTAGGAGAACTTGATGTATATGGAAAAGATTTGATTACTTCGTTTTCTACGGCATATCAACACTGTTCAGGTTATTTAAAGCCAGAAAACAGTTTTAGATTTTAAGATGGCAAGTGGTTAATAATGGTTTAGAGATACAAGTCGTAGTAATTAGCACATAACTTGGGTGAGAATAGGTGGGTCCATACCTTTATCAAGAGTATTATTGCGTAAGTTAATATAACGAACCCAACGGGAATTGGAAGTCTGCTCTCCGATGAACAATTCCGAGCTGATAGCCATTACACCACCCGTGCATCCAAGCTTACAGCACCTGATGTTCCCAAGCAGTTACAAACCTACGCTCTGACCTGGCTTGATGTTGCTTAAATTCCGTATGGGAACCGATGCAAGCGCCTCAAATATAGAAAGCGATTGTCAATAAGGATGGGTTTTCTTAACAAATTTAGACAATATAGCACGGTTATCCTAAGGCGACAAGAAAACAGAATTTATAATCGACGGACCAAATCTTAACAATCTCTATCTATAAAAGGCAGGATGAGTGTGTGTGTGTGTGTGTGTGTGTGTGTAAAGAATGCACGGCCGCAATTTTCGACGGATTTGCACCAACATTTACATGCGCGTGCTCCAAGTTAGCGGGAAGGCCAAGACCGACTTTGCATTTCCCAACTACCATCGATAGTGGAAATAATCGATTTTTCATGCTTCGTCGGCAGTTTTCATGTAGTTTGCGGCCATTTTCTACTGGCCAGAGTGAGAGCCTATAGCTGGCTGCCACGAATAGGCAGGAAGATTCTATTGGCCAGCGTGAGGGCCAACAATTGACTGACACTAATTTTAACTAGCATGCAAAAAAAAAATCGATAACTGCATTCGTCAAAAGTGGAAAAAATTTAAATCTGCATGTCACTTTACTCCAATTGGCCCATTCGCTTGCTTACACTCAACGTTGATTCTGATTCCGCAGAACTGGGTTGTGTGTGAAAAAGTATTTGTTGTTAACGTTCTTTTTTCATTCGGTTTTTCCAGTTACGAGTCCTTTTTTAAAGCTGATCGTTTTGTGTTCATTTTGTTTAGTTTTTTTTTTCGTAACAGATTTAATGTTTAGTATAGAGCTTAGAAAAAATTCGCAGTGTGAGATAGGCAAGAAGTAAGGCATGTAGCAACATCAGCACGGCAAAGGGCACTCCTTTAAAGGCAAGGGCGGGCAAAAATATTTTAAGTCAAGTGATAGCGATTGCTGTATGAGTCGTACAATTTTTTAATCAAGCACGAGCAACGCTGGGCCAAGCTGCTAGTCTACGGTATGAAGATGGAAGTATGTTGATGCAAGACTTGGATAGAAAACTTCAAATCAAAAATAGAACCAAATAAATGAGTGCAGAAAAGAGTAGCCATTAATTATAGAGAGTTTATGATCCTCAGCCTGTGGCATGAGCTATATTTTCGCGGATACAGTAGGCACATTGGAATGGTAAAAGATGGCTTCCAGCGACTAAGCAATATATTAGGAGTTGAAAAGAAGAAGATTACTTAGAAAATAAATCGTAAAAAGCATCTGAGCAAGATTACGTAGAAAATAAATCGTGAAAAGCATCTGAGCAACTGAGATATGGTTCTGTAGAAAGATGCTAAGATTACTTTTACGGAGCATCCGAAAAACGAGGAAAATAGTAACAAATGTACTTAGAAACAGAAAGATTCGAAAAAAAGAAGCCTGGTAAAATTTAACACGGTCTAGACATCCAGAAGACGAACGGCAAATGTTCCTTAATGAGACTGTGCAAATGGAAGACGGAAAACAAACAAAGATGAATAGCAAAGAGACAAAACTTGCTTGGAAAGTTCTGGACAGTCGTGTGTTGCAGTTTTTCGTGTATACGTATGTACTAGTGAGCAATTCAAAATGAGGACTCATTTTATAGTTCAATAGAAGGGTTAACCAATCAGAAAGCTCAAAATATTCAATGCGACGTGTATAAAGGCAGCCATTTTTTCTCCCAAATTGTCTGCACTGCCAACCTGATATCGAAGACTTAAAGAATTACTTTACAACCGCTACTTTCTCTGAATCTTCACTGCCGACCTCTGATATTGAACAGATTACGGACTTCACTGGATTCCATATTCAGAGACTGCGGCAAACATGGTCAACATCGTACCCAACAAGTACTGAAGGTACATAAAACAAAAACAAAAAAATTCTATTCCAGATATTCTACTCGTTTGAAAAGGTCTTGCCTAAGGATTCAACGCGCTTGAGTTATGAATGTTTGACTGACCAAATGAAGCGTGAAAGAAATGTATCATTAATTATGGGATTTCAAATTCTTGTCTCAGTGTACTCTGCACACTGAATACATTTGATGGAGTTCCATTCATCTCCTATTTTAATATAAATCCCAGAAAGAGAGCAGAGATAATCCTGCCCCTGGATGTTTTCTTTAAGGATTTACATCTAAAATATAATTCACAAACACGCACACACACACACATATATATATATATATATATATATATATATATATATATATATATGATTAAAAATATAGATTTTCGGTGTGTTATATTTATGAGCTAAAGTGCTCGATATCAGAGATAGAATGTATGTAAAAAATTTAACATTGAGGTTAGGCCAACACCCAGGGACAACAATCTGTTTTATGCTTAGATGCAATTGTCATGCACACACACACACACACACACACACACACACACACACACACACACACACACACATATATATATATATATATATATATATATATATATATATATATATAAATATGACTGTATCTATGTATATATATCTATGAATGTATGTATGTATGTATATATATATATCTGTATCTATGTATATATATATATATATGAATGTATGTATATATATATATATATATATATATATATATGAATGTATGTATGTGCATATGTATATATATTTAAGTGCGTGTGTTTATGCTTGCATGTGCGCAAGTGTGTGTGTTTGTTTTGCAGAATGTGTCAAGTGTTATTTGATTCTCGTTACTTTTCAGGCCTCACTGTTAGAACTCGCAGAGAAAAAAAAAGGAAATATATTTGAACGGATATCAAACAGTATTGAACTATCCCTCATGGCATTGATTTATCTTCATTTTTACGTCGACAGAAGCGAGCATTTTAGATCGGAGACGTTTCCATCTAACGCCGGTGGTGTGTCCATTTTAAAAGACTGGATTCCACATTCTGACTTCCAAGCTCAGCCATTCATCATAGCTTAAAACGTCGTCGCAGATTCCTCTTACTTCCATTTTTAAACCCCATTCAAGCCCTAATAAATATTTATAATTTTAGAAGTGTGCGTAGATCAGTTGTTACTGGAGCGGAAATGGAGTTTGCCCTGACGAGTTGAATCGCCGTTCGAGACTGCTTCGCTCCCTTTCACAAAATGAACTTGGAAATGTATGGTTCATTTTTTCCCAGTTCTAAAGAAACAATAAGAAAGTAGATTTCATCATGTATCTAGGAGTAATAAAACTATTATCACAAACACGTTAGGCCCGGAACTAATATCCCCACCCTGTAAAATTAATATATATAAAGAGATTAATCGTTAAATCATTGCCGTCTTCCCACGAATTCAGGTTCAAAACTTAACATAGCCGATTACTGAGGAGAGGTGGATATTTAATAATATCGGTATAAAGATGGTCAGTATTGTGGTATCGTTAGTAAATGCAAATAAATTATACCTCAGGGCTGACCTAAGCCTTACGAGAGAAACTTTGCAGACGAACATTTCCGGAAAAGGACGATGGTTGACGATCAGATTGCATTGCATTTGCGCAACAAGTGATAACACTAAATGGTGCGAACTCACTCATGAAGTATTTGAAATAGACGCACCGTTGTTTAAGTTTTGTTTTTATTTTAAAAACTGTGTGCATTACGTATATCAGCCTTGGTATTAGATAATATATATGAAAGAGAATATGCTCTCCGGGAGAGACTTAAGCTGCGTAAATAGAGAGAGAGAGAGAGAGAGAGAGAGAGAGGGGGGAGAGAGACAGAGTAATTGTTCGTATGTGTGTGAGGTGATAGATACATAAATAGTGTGTTTGTAAAAAAGAGAAGAAAATAGAGAGAGTATGTGTGTGCGTATGATTGTGTGCGAGAGATATAGTGTGTGTGTGTGTGTGTGTGTGTGTTTTTGTGAGGGAGAGATAGAGGTGATAGAAAGAAATATAGAGTGTGTGTGTGCCTATATGTGTTGCAGGAGAGAGATAGTGTGCGTATGTAATACATACACACATACGTATATATATATATATATATATATATATGTGTGTGTGTGTGTATATATATATGAAGAAATATAGTCTTAAGGTGTGCTACATTTATGGGATAAAGTGCTCAATATCAGTAAAGATAAATATAAAAGTGAACATGAAGTCAACACTCAGAGGTTTCTGAGTGTTGATTTCAATGTTCACTTATATATATATTTTAAACACTGGGTTTCATATACATTCATTTTCACACACACACACACACACACACATATATATATATATATATATATATATATATATATATATATATATATATGTATATATGTATATATATATGCGTGTGTGTGTGTGTGTGTGGAAAATGAATGTATATGTGAGCAGGTTATAAACTCACATCAATCCAATAAATATATATATATATATATATATATATATATATATAGAGAGAGAGAGAGAGAGAGAGAGACTGTGTGTTTGTACATTGTGCGTGAGAAAGATTTAATGTGTGTGAGAGACAGAGAAAGAAAGAATAGAGAGTCTGTTGGGGATAGAGAGAGTGCGTTGTACGTGAGAGAGAAAGAAAGGAGATATTGTTTGGGTTACTTCACGTTTCCTTCAAGATGGTATCCAAGAGGGAATTCACCTGGGAATGTGAATTCCACACACCAATCGTAATTGTTCCGCCCCTTAACCACTACATATATAAATATTAGAAGGTGTTTTATTTGTGCATCCATCTGTAGACATATCAATAAAAATCATAAGTATTTGAGAAATGAAACTGAGCATTTGCATGAATCACGTTTGGGAAATTATACCTGATTCATATGTAATCTTATATTTCCGCCATCGACACAGAAACTGTTGGCATGTTGCCAAGATTGTGACGAGCTTCAAGAAAATCTACATTGTGATGTTTCATCGCATAGTTTCTCTTAATATCTATTACCTCAGCTGGTCTTTAACAGGAAGACTTAAGGTATATTTATATAATTTTTATGTTAAGCCCATCAACTCAAAGACGTTCACACATATATAATCCCAAGCACTTGACATACAAATATATACTCATATTTATTTATAAATATATATACGTAAATATTGCATTAAAATGAGTGACAAAGTACATTTGTTAATTGTAATATTTTATATAGTTTCTCTTGTGTTGGAGCAAGAGATTTGCGTTTTGGAACTTAGACTGTCTCCTTATAATGAACCAACATAATAAAAAATTACCAACTACGATAGACAATATACTCGTCGTAAACATCAATATCACTGCATCTATTTTGCGTGTGAACACTATATCTATTTAGTGAACTTTATACTTTTTTATTTATAGTTGCTTTGCTTTATCTTGCTTTATATAATCCTGTATTATGTACCCTACACTCCCTATTGTTATCGAGAATGTCACGCTTAGTAATAAATGTTTCATGTACGTCAACGGATATAAATTAATCGCGCTGAATTAAGTGACTCTAATGGAAGTTTTGAAAGTCACTTCGTGAGAGAGAAGCGTTACGTTTCAATTTTTTTTTTTATAGAATGAAACGATAATTTCAATATGGAATAAGTAATGACTGCATAATTCTCTATTGTTCTGGTCCAGAGATAAGTGTTTTTTTTTTGTTTTTTGTTGTTGTTTTTTTTAATATTGTTCAGTTATTGCTCGCCCGGTTTCCAAATACATATTGCCCGGCCCAGAGATTGGAATTTTTTTCGTTGGTAAAATCTGATATTTTTTAACCATGGAGACACTCTGAAAAATCTGATTTTCTGGAATGGGGAGTTATTACTTATATAATTCACTATTATTCTAATCTTTGTTTTTATTATCACAATATTTCGAAGGTTGTGTTCTCTGGGTTCATCAAGTGTTTGTCTATCCAGGTAGCATTCAAGAAGTTTCGAAATGAGACATTTATTAAATTTAAATAGGTAGATTGTCCTCATTTCCGTGACAATGTCTGCAGTTATGTCGTTAAGAGTTTAAAAATGGACAATTCTCAGGCTTATGAACATATATTTCTTTCTTGCCTTGAAGTCAGAAAGATTGACTGTATCACTCATAGGTGTGAGCATTGTGTGAGCATTTGTGTGAGCATTTTGTAAGCTCTTTACGTTGTTACGTTACGTTGTTTTATAGTTGCTTTGCTTTGCCTTGTCTCATATGATTTTGGCCTGTTCTTATTCTACGTTTTTATTGTTATTGACGACTTTGTAAATCCCTCTTGACTCTGTCTACTTGTCTTGCCTTTCATTGTATTCTCTCGTAGACCTCTGCCCTGTTCTTATTCGCCTTTTTATTGTTATTGTTGTGGTAGGATCCACCTAATTTGCATAGTGGAGTACCGACCATATAAATATAGTTGGTACCGGGAAGAGAGGGAGGAATCAAGAGATTCAACCAGAGACTCTGCCCGACTGCGACTCAGTCAACACATTCTCCAGGAACGATCTTACCAGGAATATACAAAAGACTATATGTAAATATTGTGTACACTTTCTTGTTTCAATATATTTTGTTCTAAGTACATTTTGTGTTGCATTATTATTCCATGCATTAGTCAAGTTTCAACAATGGCGACGAGGTAGAAAGAACTATACGAAAAAAGAAGAATTGATAATTCATAGGCTTCAACAATTGGGACAAGTCATTGAAGAACCCAGGCTGAAGGAAAAAATTATTAATTAAAAGTCCAACATCTAATGGAACGGCGAAGGATTCTGAATTTCTGGATATTTAGAACTCGTTAAAGGACGACTAAGTATAAAGGAACGTTCACTCAGAAAAATTTGAAAGGTGTCGTAAACGAATAACGGTTTAAAAAAAATGTATTGAACAAGAAAGTGTGCATAATATTTACATATAGTCTTTTGTATATTCCTGGTAAGAAAAAAAAACGGGCCGACTACAAAAACATGCATGGATTTAAAAGGCGCACAAATACATCGTGTCGATTGTGAAAGGTAACGAACTTTAAAAAAAAAAATTTTTTTTGTTGCCCAACAATATTTTATAAAGCAAGACATAAAATAAAAATGTCGTAAGTTGTTTCGATTATCCTGGTCAGATTATATTATATCCATGGATACACAAATTAAAAGTATATTCTTTGTTGCATGAACACTATCAGCAAAAGATGGATGAATTATCCAAAGTCATATCTGAATTATTCAAATCCCAGCAGTTGAGTCAGCAACGTCAAAGTGAACAGTTTGCCTTATTAATAAGGGAACAACAGATAGCACAGCAAAAATATCAAGAAAAGCAAGAGGAAAGACAGCAAAAATATCAAGAAAAGCAAGAGGAAAGATGGGAAAACAGGAAGAAATGCAGATCAAGGTTTTAGAAATTCAAAAGATAACACTGGAGAAATTAAACAACAATCAGGCAAATGAAAGTAACTCTCCATATTCTAATAACATCATATTTAATTCGCTGGAAACTTTCAACAATGGGCCAGACGAAGAAAAATCGTTTGAAGCGTACTTTAAACGATATGAAGATATTTTCTACACAGACTGTGAAAACTGGTCGAATTCAAGAAAAGCCAGTCTATTACTAAGAAAGCTAGGTACAGCAGAACATAGCAAATTTGTAGATTTTATTCTACCGAGAAGGACGTATGAATTGGAATTCTCGGAAACAGTGAAATTGCTAACGAAGTTGTTTGGAGCAAATATGTCGCTTTGGCATAAGCGATGGTTATGCATGAATGTCGCTAAATCCGACGATCAGGATTACTTAACATATGCATCTATAGTGAATAGACATTGTGATAATTTCAGATTGGCAGAGATTACGGTTGAAGAATTCAAGTGTTTAATTTTTGCTCAAGGACTGGTATCCAGTAAGAGTGCCGAAATACGACGTAGAGTTTTGGCTAAACTCGAATCTGAACAAAACCTTACCCTACAAAAGTTTGCAGAGGAGTGTCAGCGGGCCGTAAGTTTAAAGAAAGAGTCTCAAAAAATCGAAGAAGCTGGCATTGCTTATATTAAAAAATAAAAAAAACAGTCAAATTACTGATCAGCAAAAAAAATGGAGTAAAAAATTCGGCGTATTTTAAAAATAGACAAGAAAAAATTAAATGAAAAGAACGAGGAGGAAAAAAAGGTTCCACCATATAATTGTAGACGTTGCAACGAAAGACACTGGGAGGTAAATTGCCCATATAGAAATAAGAAATGTTTCGTGTGCCACAAGAATGGACACAAAAGATCGTGTTGTAAAACGAAAAAAGTCAATAGCCGAATTAGACAAACAAATTCAAATATAAAATCAGATAGAGATTTGAGGAAATATGTGACGACTGAAATATTTAAAAAGAATATCAAATTTCAACTCGATTCGGGTTCAGATTTAACAATAATGAACTATAAAACATGGAGAATTTTAAAAAGGCTTACAATAATGAAGTCAACGAAATGCACTCGAATGGTAACTGGAAAGGAAATTAACTTCGAAGGCGAGGTTGTACTTCCCATGAAATTGAACGGGATAGTTAAAAAAATAAAAGTTTTCATTCTGAAAAATGGAGAAAACTTGATGGGTACAGATTTTATTGAAACATTCGAATTGTGGGATAAACCGTTAAACTCATTCTGCAGAAAAGTAGAAAGTAATACGTAAACAAGACAGGACATTAAAGAGGAATTCAAGAAAAAGTTTCCGGAAATCTTCACACCTGGTCTTGGAAGATGTAACACGTTTGAAGCTAAATTTGAATTAAAGGAAAATACTATGCCAATTTTTAAAAAGAAACGTAACGTGCCTTTCGCAAGTGTAGAGAAAATTAACGAAGAACTTGATAGGTTGGAAAAAATGGGAATTATTTCGAAAGTAGAATCTAATTCATGGGCTGCGCCGATTGTGTGCATGAAAAAAAATCAGACCAAGTCAGAGTCTGCGTTGATTTTTCGACTGGGGTGAACGCGGTAATTAAGGACTACCATTACCCGTTACCGAGTCTGGAGGAGATTTTTAACAAGCTAAATGGTGGAGTTATATTTTCAAAAATCGACTTATCAGATGCCTATCTCCAAATTCCCGTCGAAGAGGAATGTTTGAAGTTACTAGGGATAAACACGCATAGAGAGTTATTCAAGTACAACAGGCTTCCTTTTGGTATTAAAGTGACACCAGCCATTTTTCAACAAGCTATGGATGCTATGTTGAATGATTTAGACTTTGCGTGCGCCTACTTAGACGACATCATAGTAATGAGAGAAACCGTCGACGAACATCGAGAGCATCTCAATCAAGTATTTAAAAAGATTCAGGACTTTGGTTTTAAAGTCAAAGAGTCAAAGTGCGAATTTGGTTTGGAGGAAATTAAGTATTTAGGTGACATAATCAACAAAAAGGGCAGATTTCCAGATCCGGAAAGGTCCATTGCGATTAGAGACATGCCGACGCCCACTAATGTGGCGATGCTACAGAGTTTTCTGGGGCTCGCAAATTATTATCAAGTGTTCATTAAAGGAATGTACAATCTAAGAGCTCCGTTGAATGAACTGCTAAAAAAAGACAAGGCATGGGAATGGACGGTAGAATGTGAGTAAGCCTTTGATGAAAGAAAGAGAATGCTTACGTTCGACCTCTTTTTAACCCATTACAATCCAAAACTTGATATTGTAGTGGCAAGTGACGCCAGTTCATACGGGATAGGAGCGTGTATTCAACACATAATGCCAGATGGTTCTAGAAAACCAATTGCACATGCTTCGAGAACATTACTCCCAGGAGAAAGAAGTTACTCACAAATCGAAAAAGAGGCGTTGAGTATCATTTTTGCCATAACAGAATTTCATAGATACATCCACGGCAGACATTTTATGCTTGAAACGGATCATAAACCACTGATCACTATTTTTGGTTCAAAGAAAGGGTTACCCCTTTATACGGCAAATCGTCTGTTGAGATGGGGAACCATTCTTCTCAATTATGATTTTCACATAAAGCACCTATCATCCAAAAATATAATTCATGCAGATAGTTTATCAAGACTCGTACCGAGTCAAGAAGAAAGATTCGAAGAATCAATTATTGCAAATATCAGAGCAGATTATGAGGTGAAAAGCATGGTAAGCAACATTGTAAGAGAGCTACCGGTTAAACTAAAGGAAATTAAAAAAGAAGCTGAAAGCGATGATTTCATTTTAGAAATAAAAAGCAAAATGGTAGCAAATGTCCAAAAAGTGCAGGAGATTTATTCAATAGGTGAAGGAGTTTTATTATATGATGAGAGAGTAGTAGTACCAAAAAGTTGCAGAAAAGAATACTACGGGACTTTCATATGGGTCACCCGGGGGTTAATAGAACAAAAAGCTTAATGCGAAGCTTTGTATATTGGAAAGGAATGGATGTGGATATCGAAAACATGGTTCATCGATGTAAAGGGTGTGCGTTAGCAGCTAAGGCACCACCTATAGTACACAAACCATGGCCCAAGACGGATCACCCGTGGACAAGATTACACATTGATTTCGCTGGTCCAGTAGAAGATTATTACTACTTAATAGTGTTAGATAGTTTTACAAAATGGCCGGGAGTACTACGCTGCTAAAAGCCTACGTCCAATACCACAACAACTTTCTTGCATGAACTATTTGCACGGTTCGGTGTGCCAGAGTGTATTGTGAGTGACAATGGTACATAATTCACTTCTGAAGAATTTAAGGAATTTTGTGAGTTATATCAAATTAACCACAAAACGACGCCGCCGTATCATCCGAGGTCTAATGGACTCGCAGAAAGATTTGTCGATACTTTAAAGCGAGCTCTGAAGAAATCCTCAGGAGTTCCAACGGAAAAGGCGCTTCAGCAATTCCTACAAGTATACAGAATCACGCCAAATCAGAGAACACACTCAAACATGTCACCAGCTGAACTAATGTTCGCTAGGAATGTTAAGTCAGTGTTTGACAAACTTTTGCCAGGAAAAAATAGAGTAAAGAATACTATATATACAGCGAGAAAAAGATACACTTCCAGAGAGAAGGTGTTTTTCAAGTGCTACAAAAACAACGTTGAGTTCTGGGAGCGAGGCATAGTGGACAAGAGAATCGGTGACCTGATTTACATAATTAAAGGGCTTAAGAATACTCATAAAAGGCACCAGAATCAACTTAAAAAATGTTACGTTATAGAGCATGAAGAGAGTATACCGGATGAGGAGGAAGATCCCATTGAGGTAATGTATGATATGTTTCAAGTAGAACCTCCGCAGAATACTCCTGAACCGAGAAGATCCGGTAGAAAACGAAAGTTCACGGACCCATTGGGCGTGAATTCAAAACGAAAAAAATATTAAAATTAAGCGGATGGACATATGCATATGATGTATGCAAATGGATCTACAAAGAAATAGCCATAATCATCAACCCATATAGGAAGCCAGTTTGAAATCCAAAAGGGATTCCAAGGCTTGGGAGGTGGGGTGATGTGGTAGGATCCACCTAATTTGCATAGTGGAGTACCGACCATATAAATATGGTTGGTACCGGGAAGAGAGGGAGGAATCAAGAGATTCAACCAGAAACTCTGCCCGACTGCGACTCAGTCAACACATTCTCCAGGAACGGTCTTACCAGGAATATACAAAAGACTATATGTAAATATTATGTACACTTTCTTGTTCAATACATTTTGTTCTAAGTACATTTTGTGTTGCATTATTATTCCATGCATTAGTCAAGTTTCAACAGTTATTGACTACTTTGTTAATCCCCCTTGACTGTGTCTGCTTGTCTTGCCTTACGTTGTATTCTCTCGTAGACTTTGACCTGTTCTTATTCCCGTTTTTATTGTTATTGAAGACTGTCAATCCCTCATAACTGAACCCACTTCCTTAATGACAATATTTGGAAAATAATGTATTATCTCGTAAACAGATCGCATTATATCTGCATATAAATTCTTCTGATTACACAGATATGTTTGTCTAGATTTAATAAAAATATTTTAAAGTCTGGTAAATAGAATGAAATTTGCACAGGACAGAATACGTATCCTCTTGTTCTAGTTGTCTGAATTAACTACATCCCACAGCAAGTCATATACTCCTTAAATTGGAGGTTTTCAGCAGCGTGGGATCACATCGTAACTGCTGGTCCTTCCAGGTCCACACTAACCTAGGAATATAGTAACTGTTAAAGTCCCATCTATTTACAAACAGTAAAATCCCAAGAAAAAATCCTACAGTGTATCTTTATAATTAATTGAGCTATAATACATTATTATAGCAACATGGCAATTAATACAACACTAAAATAATAAAAAATACAATTTTATAATAAAATAACCAACAATACATTTTAATATCTACAAATATTATGTCTAAAAAATATGTTTGCCTTGAAAGTATAAAATTATGTACAAAATGTATATACTTACTTACACGTACATATCCCTGTGAAAATTATAAATCCATTGCTTCTCCCACCTATGGGTTAATTAGTAAGACTTATCTGACTAAAATCATCATTATTATTTTATTAATAATAGTGCGTACAAAATATTTAGATTTCGGCATTAATTAACATATAGTGATTGATATGCCGCTAAACTAATTCAACCAACCAACACGTCTACGTGGAACGACGCAGAAAAAAACATTCTCAATGTTTTTATAAGATGCCCAACGATTGATAGATCCGTATTTATCGACAAAACTATGCAAATCAAGTTTAAAAATACATATTTTAATCATTTATCCATTACTGACAAAATGTATATTAATATCTTCCAATGACTTGGGAAAATACTAATGAATAATGGGGGTTACAAATAAACATAAATGAATGAAATGTTTTCTAGTTGAGTATGTTTCATTCCCCTGTTACACACGTCGATTTTTTGAATCCACTGTCTATGCTTTTGTTTGCTAAATATAATAAACAAAAACATAGATTAAACGTTATCGTTTGTGCTGGCCATAGTTCAATTTGCGGGTCTTAATTTTTTCTTCTCTTTATTTCGACGAATGCATTCTACTATAAAGCATTTGGTGCAAACCTCTGTATCCCTTCATGAGAATTTTCTCGCTTACTCAGAGATACAATTTCTGATGATGATAAGCTGTTTGATAGAAGAACTATAAACTTGTAGACATAACACTTGAGTTAATGGTTTTGCTTATGTTTTTTTACAAATCTCTTAATGTCAATTGTAATATCCCAGAAGCAATCATGGGTATTGGAGATGAAAATCTAGAAGAGGTTCAGGAAAAAAATGTTAAGGAAGATCATAACTTTCACAAAAATAAAATAAATCGGCCAATAAGGATTAACTGAAAAAAGCATATAATAAAAATGGTGTTTTGTTTTATATACGTAAAACCTCAAGTATATAATAATTTTATGATGCCAAATTTGACGCACGACTACAAAACTTAGAAATCAACAAAGACAGATGGGAAAAAAAAACCTCGAGATAGCACAAAAATCAATAAACAAAGCAATGCCAATAATAACTCTAAGAGAAGAAAGAGGTCAACATGGATCCGGCAACAGACCAATTCATCATAGAGGTGATTAAACGACAAAGGCAGAGGAGGGCCGGACACAAAACAAACAGTAAGGATAACAGATGAAAAAAATATTGGTTGACTGCTGACAAATAAATAAGAGTCGCAGTAAGATCAGACAGAAGATAAAGAAATGAGTTTTGCTCGTAAGACTTTTAGCACAGTGACTGACATGAGGGAAGGGTTTGTATAAGATATGAACGGGAAGGTTTCTCAGTCTCACTCTATCTATATATCCATCTATTCAGAAGAAAGATAGATAATTTATCTTTATTCTGAAGCTGATACAAAAGCCAAGCGTATACTTAAAAACTCCAGTCATATTCTTAAATATTTGCGTCAGATCGAGACTTTCATATCGATACCACGCATGGCACCAAACCCATTCAGAAATATCTAAACTGTCAGCTGCATGCAACCTCTTTCTCAGATCAATATCTAAAAAAATGTATTCGAGAAAATGAAGCGTGTAGCTCCCAGTAAGGAACGCACTTCTTCGAACCTCGGGGTAAGGGGAAACACAATCACAAATGACTGTAACAAATAACAGAACCCGCATCCCTAGAGGACTTTCAACAGCAGCAACAGCTAAAATGGATAGCACATGTAAATCGAATGGAAAATAACGACACTATCAATATGTCGACATTCCACACTACTTTAAATAAAATATTATGAAGGAAACGATCACCAATACTGTAAACTGCTACAGGAATTGTGAAACTTATTTCCCTGAAGAATCGTTTTAAGGGAAGGATTTTCTAAATTACAATCGGCAGCAGTTCAGGCTGATCGGTCAATAAATACCGAATGTTTTCTTCTAGGAGAACGGCTAATATTTTCATTCCAATTACACAATTAAAATTTTTTAGTCAAATTACGGCGACTGATAGATCAGTTGAAGGGACTATCTATGCCAAATCGTAGATTTAAAGGAATTTACAGCTACACAAACATATAGATTGACAAGGGAACAGAGAGTAAATTTTGATTAGAATTTTCGACCTATATTATCGTGTGCGGAGAACCCAAACATATCAAATAAAACGATGACCTATGTTCCATGGGTCATCAACACAAGGACAAGTAAACATCAATGTACTGATTACTTGAACTAATAAGACACGATTAAATTAATTCGATAATACTTGAAGGAGAGGCCTTTATTGAACAGATTATCGCCTTATCACTATTCAGTTGCCGGCACTATAGCATTTCATAATATTAAGGTAAACTCTCTGCTATATATCTGAATTTAAATGTTTGAAATTATTGCCTTCGCCTGCTTCCTTAAAATTCCAACCCTTTGAGATCCGTCTTAAATCTCTGTTCCGTCAGTAAATCCATAAATGGATTTACTGGCAAATTGCCTATCTGAGGGCGCGGTATAGTTGACCCTTAAATTTTCATTTCATGTTGAAATTGCAGAGCCAGATGAAGAAGTATGTCATCATAACTTACACCAAGTGTGAATTCCGAGTCAGCCTTTATATTGTTAATTAGAAGTTAAATGAATATAAACGAAAAGAAATCATGTATCACTTTACTTACCCAAAGGCAAAAAAACGTCCAATTAACAAGTGACATTTTGTCAATGAAATTTCATGTTGTCTTTTTTCAACCTATTCAGGAAATTCATTAGAATACAGTGAAACGCCGCATTTATATTCTGACATGTTTACTGCGTGATCGTTGATATTAAAATTAACTTAATTTGACTACCACAGGTAACCTTTTCTGCCTGTCATCAGTATGGTGGATAGTAGAAACCAGAAGAGCAATAAACTACGCTTCTTGGTTTCATGTTTTCCACTGTCATAAAGTGGAGTGTCTATTTACTGAAAATAAAATTGGATCACTGTCTCGTACAAGAAAAATATACTCGTCGGAATCCATCTTGCACATTACCTAATATACCATTTTTCTATGGAGTGAGTATTGTTGCCATATCTGTTTTAGTGCTCCTCGAGAGTACTGACACAATCCAAAGAAGGGTCTGTAATGTAAATGATCCTAACCAGGCATCTCGACTTCAGTCAATTTGTTTTAGATGAATACTTGAGAATTGTGACATCAAGAAGATCGTTGATGAATCTCAAATACAGTGTAGGACACAGCATAGAGCATATGAGGAACACCAGCATTCGTATGAAAAAAAAAATGGAGGAGAACCTATTTCGGACGACCTTCGTTTCACGGTTTGACAGGAATGATTAGATTAAATAACCCACCTGTAATGCGGTATTCCTGAAGCTTACGTAGAAAGCCAGCATAAAAAACCCTGTCAAATGCCTTAAAGATATCTAGATCCACAGTTCGATCCCCACCGTTATTATCAAAAGCTTGGTATACAAATCCAGTTATGGCTACATAATGGTTACAAACACAAACACATTTGGAAATCCGAAATTTTGCAAGGCGAATATACTTATTTCCACAAATAATTAATACACTTAATTTTTCCACAAAAAAATTGACTCCCAAAATTCATCAATAAACAACTTAATTCTTCAACCAATTAAGTCTAAAGAACACACACACGGCTGATAAATTTTAAAAAAAATGAATTCCTAACTCTGTTACAAAATGAACAAAATAATTGTTTCACAGTTAATTACGATCAACAAAATAATTCTAAACTTAAAATATTTGAATGCACACAAGATCATAGTCACAATTTTTTTAATTCAATAACAATACACAGAAATCACAGTGAGAATGCTCAATCAGAAGATTCCGTCAGCCTTTGTTTTTCAATACAGTTTCCCATTGCGTTCCCGCACGTCAGCGGTAGATCGGGCATAGTGGAAAACATATTCTTTGCCAGAGAGTAGATCATGGGATGTAAGATTCTTAACAATTTGGTCACTGATTAAAGACTCCAAGACTTTACCGAAGAGTGGTAGGAGACTGAGAAAACGTTAGTTAAATGGGTCAGAATGGCCCCCAAAATTCTTTAAAAAGAGACAACTGATGAGGACTTGCAAACGATGGAAAGCAAGAATCAGCGAGGCAATAGGTATATAGTTTGGAGAAAACTGGAGCCAGCTTAGGAGCACATTTCTTGAAAAATACGGCCGGTATCCCGTAAGCACTTATTTTATGAGACTTTAATTTAGAGATTATGCCCAATACTATCGACGAAGTTATACCCATCTTACTCAAAAGACTCAGTTCTTGGCGGGTAATCAGGTTTGGGAGCTTCGAACAAGTCGAGTGTTGAGTTGTTTAAGAATTTCCGAGCAAAGTATTCAGCCTTATCAGATGTGGAAGTTAGTACTTCGATTTGATTGAATAAATGAGGGATTGGTTATTTCCTGTTGTTCATTACACTCTTGCACAGCTGGCAACAATCTTAGAACCAATCATGCGAGATGGACTACGTTGTTGAATTCTATCCACAAATAGTAACTTTGCTTCATTGAGGACACGCTTGCATTCATTACGGCAGAGACGCTTGTTGCAATCAGACATATCGCTTCGGTACAGATGGAAGAAGTGATTGACGTGAGAAGGTTAGTCATGCAGAGAGCTAGAATATCAGGTGACTTTTCGGAAAGGAACGATTCCACACTGAAGAAGTTGGTACGAATACTACAGATGTTGGAGAAGGAAATGTTAAAGTGTTTAGTTTTGTTTTTTTGTTTTTTTTTGTTTTTGTTTTTTTTGGGTTTTTTTAGCTAGTTTAGGTTTATATTTTGGGTTGTTTATGGTCATTTTCAGTTTTGTTGGAAAGGAAAATGTCTAATATAATATAGCTGACAGCCATCATATTTGACATGGGCAGAAAAGTAATGGCGCAGACTGCAATATAATGTGGCCTTAGGGTTCCCAACCGGAGGTGCATGCAGAGACACCTTACCATGGGCGAAATGGCACTGAAAGAACATCAATATTATGCAAGCCTCTCAAGACGCTATGCAATAATTCGTGCTCTTACCATTCGGTGACAGCAACCAGAAAAATGCGAACCGGTATCCTCAGAATGAAGAGAAGTTGCCACAAACCGCACACATCAGGACAGCACTACTACTGAGGCCAGAGAAAAGGACAGAATCGGAGACCCACTTCCTAAAACGGAAACAATGTATGCGCCTCAGGAAACTGGCAGGAGTATAAACCGGACGATAGTAAAGTCTGTCTTCTATTAAAGAAACAAAAAAAAGATACAAAAAGACAAACAGCAATCAAGAAAATCGATCAACAAACGTGCATGGCATCCACAGAAATTATTGTTGAAAAGAACGAGATTCACTCAGAAAAATAAGCTAGAAAGCTAAGTTGGACGCCATGACACGAGGTATGTATGCGTAGATCGTTCGTGAGGTAGAAACACATTGGAAGGAGAGCGTAACAGGTGATGCATATGATAGGGAATTGGAAAATGAAATATAAAGTTTCAACTTAGTTGAGAGTTTGGTGGGTGAAAAATAAATTCAATTCAATTAATAATAATAATAATAATATGTTTCGAGATATAAATGAATAGATACATAAAATAAATAGACTAAAATGCGTGATATTAAAGAGTTACATACAAGAAAGACACGCAACGATATTCTTATTCACGTGGCTTCGTATACAAAAATTAAGCAAGGGATTGCGATATTTTTATGCTGGCAATGGCTATCTTGTATGGCCGAATTTAAGTCCCAATGCCGGAGGAGCGGGCAGTGCTAAGATCGCCATGTGCAAATATGAACTTCTCGTGGAAGACGGCACAAACTTAAATCTTCCTCTCGTCCTCTCTCTCTCTCTCTCTCTCTCTCACACACACACACACACACACACACACACACACACATCATCTATCTATCTATCTATCTATCTATCTATCTGTTGTGGTAGGATCCACCTAATTTGCATAGTGGAGTACCGACCATATAAATATGGTTGGTACCGGGAAGAGAGGGAGGAATCAAGAGATTCAACCAGAGACTCTGCCCGACTGCGACTAAGTCAACACATTCTCCAGGAACGGTCTTACCAGGAATATACAAAAGACTATATGTAAATATTGTGTACACTTTCTTGTTCAATACATTTTGTTCTAAGTACATTTTGTGTTGCATTATTATTCCATGCATTAGTCAAGTTTCAACACTATCTATCTATCTATCTATCTATCTATCTATCTATCTATCTATCTATCTATCTAGAATGAGAGAGAGAGAGAGAGAGAGAGAGAGATCTTTGAATTTTGACAACTCGAATGTCTTCCAACCAAGGTTAACAGGTACCATCCATGTGCAATCCAATATTCGTGGGGAGAACAAAACCTCTTGCCTCTTCACTTGGGACTACACGATATGTCCATACAATTCACATAAAGAATACTGGTCAAAAAATACATATCAAAATCCCCACCCCAGCGGCAACCAATTCCATAACTCAGCCACGTTCTGACCACCTAAATTTTACACATTAAAATACTATGATCTACACTTATTTCATACTCACAGTGACACGGTACATACTGTCCATTATCACTCTTTTTATTCAACCACAACCAACTTTATTATTTGCGTATTACCATATTTACTCGAACAAATCTGAAATGTATAACCATTAATTTTCTATAATTACGATCTACTTCTGAGTGCCAAAACTCAAATAGCATCATTTCAATCCTTCTGCTCCTGGCTGCTCCCATGGAGAAAACAGCCACATACACTCAGCACCTCCTAAATAATTCATTACTGGCTTTACCGCGGTTACAATAATTTTCTTCCCTTAGTCTTTTACATCGACCTGGCATGCCACAAATCACCGGACCAGTTCCTATTTTATCGTCAGGGCTATCAATAGGCCCCGTGGATGTATTTATTCGCTATGAATATTTCACAACATACAGCTCCCATTCTCCCCAGAAATTTTCCAGGTTCGTTATCTACATAGACAAATGTGACAACCCCCACCCACCAAACCAGGTTACACACACAAACACATTCGTAAATTCGAAATTTTGCAAGGCGAATATACTTATTTCCACAAATAATTAATACACTTAATTTTTCCACAAAAAAAATTGACTCCCAAAATTCATCAATAAACAACTTAATTCTTCAACCAATTAAGTCTAAAGAACACACACACGGCTGATAAATTTAAAAAAAAATGAATTCCTAACTCTGTTACAAAATGAACAAAACAATTGTTTCACAGTTAATTACAATCAACAAAATAATTCTAAACTTAAAATATTTGAATGCACACAAGATCATAGTCACAATTTTTTTTAATTCAGTAACAATACACCGAAATCACAGTGAGAATGCTCCATCAGAAGATTCCGTCAGCCTTTGTTTTTCAATACAGTTTCCCATTGCGTTCCCGTACACGAATTGAGGCGTCTAATGGCCAACAGACTGCCAGACATACAAAGATAAAAACGTGCTAATCAAAATCAACAATAGATTTTTCTCATATGGTTCTAAACATTTGTATAAAGACAGAACAAAACAACAAACATCAGCCTCCCATTAAAATGTTTCATGAAAATTGACATTGTCGCACGAGAGAGTATGACGTGTGAGAATGAGTATTCATTTTGTTCTTTCTTTCTTCTGTCTATCAAACTCTGGTCGCTTAAAGTTTTTTTTTACTTTTTTCTCCTCATTTTATTCCATCATTACTTCATATTTTGAAGAGCTAAATTATGTCATTCGCAGACAGTACTATTTCGCTGTATCCCAGCTCCTCAGTGACACATATATATATATATATATATATATATATATATATATATATATATATATATATATATATATATAAATTTTTATATATTATATGCGCGGTACTTATTAGAAAGCGCTCAATATCAGAGACATTTGGTGTGTGTGTGTGTGTGTGTGTGCGCGCGTATGTAAAAAGTAAGAAATTTTACATATCCTACAAGGATGCGAACGAGAAAATGGCATAGCCACACGTCTCTTCATCTCATTTTAGCTTTTGGAATTGACAGAACTATGAAACCAGCAAAGATACTCTAAATTTTCAAAGACTCTTGTTTAGCTTATTACATACACACATTCAAACACACACACACACACACACACACACACATATATATATATATATATATATATATATATATATATATATATATTTACTTAGATTGATGTGAGTTTGTGACGCTGGGTCTCACGTTATTTGCGATCGTCAGACAAACTATATAAATATACATACATACATACATATATATATATATATATATATATATATATATATATATATATATATATATATGTATATGCGTGGTTGTTCTACGCACGTGCATGTGTTCTATATTTACGCTGGAATAGTTCATACAAACATGTTCTCTCTGTTTAATTCTTTATTGCATTTGTCTAATTTTAGAATAAAATCTTGATTAAAACCTTCGATAAAATTATACGAAATCATATCTTGTTCAGTTTTTGTATAGGCTTCTTCAAAAACCTCATACCTTACCAAAAATGTATGTGTTGCCTACACACTGTTTTCTTTTGTAAGACAGGGATTCATATTAATCCAAGATGACAGTTAAACAGCGCTAGACTAAACCGTAAAAGAATTTATCAAATATTCGTAAATATTTAGATTATTTTAATCGTTATTAACATTATTATTAATATCAACATTATTATTATTGCGATCTTTATTATTATCATCACTATTACCATTATTATTATGCTCAACATCATTAATAGTTTTATAATCGATATTAATATCATCATCATTATCATCATTTTATTTTGCATCTTCATTATCTTCATAATTATTTTTAAGATAAAGATTACTACTATTATTAGAATTATTATTATCATCTTTACTATCATCATTATTATTCCATCATCATCATCATCATAATTTTTAGTGTTATCGCCATTATTGTTATTATCATCGTCATCATAATCATCATCATCATCATCGTCATCATCATCATCATCATCATCATCATCTTTATTATTAGCCCGTTCAAATCTAGAATTAACTGTTATCTTTCCCACATATCCTCTCAAACTGTTTCCCTTACTGATGTGGGGCCAAAGTTGAGACCACGAAAGGAAAACAAAGAACCCGGATTAGATGTAAGAAAGATATATTAACAAGAGGTTACAGAGATAGTGTAAGCGGAGCTTACTATATGTTAGTGTCCAATACTGGTAGTCGTACGCGGCTGTCTCAGTTTCTCTGTGTCACTCTGTGTCACTCTGTGTCACTCTCTAAAGTGCTATGTCGCCTACTTAATATAGGCCTGGAAGAGTCTAATTTGTAGGTAGTTTCCGGTCTCACAATACTTACTCTGCAATCCTCTGCATTTGGTGGCTCTTGGGAATTGTACAAGGTTATTTTTTTTTAAAAAAATAATGTTTTATATTCGTTATCATACTTTTCCACCAAATATATTCCTTGCACATAAAATGTTTCAAACTGTGGACAAAACAACATAAATAAACAGTGCATAAACGGATGCATGTGAATACATTCATAAACTAATTCAGATTAATTTAATTACATAAGCCGGATTCTTTGATAATTACAACTTAAATTCCCTCGTATGATTTAAAAAGAAACAATTGTTAATTATTTTCTCTCTCCTTTTTCAGGAGTTAACACTCAATATAAATGGGTTTCATATCAGAGATCGTGATTAATACACAGGTATTAAGCGCGTTTATTAGCATTCCTATTTAAATATTTTTCATTGAAGAACTTTTGAAAACAATTAACTCATTGGGTGTCATCAGATGTATCAAAAGATTATCAAACAGTTGAATTGTTTTAAAAAGAATCTTCTGAAGGATCCGTACATAAAGCCAGTGGTTACCCCAAAAAGTGAATGAAAAAAAAAACTAACTTCAGCTTAAAGTAATTAATCGTTTTTCTGTCATTTCTATATATACATCATTTTTTTTTTCGATCGCGTTTTTTGTCCTGAATCTCTTCATTCGTTCGTGTCATTATCAAATCTCCGTAGAGAATTTTTTTATCTCAAATAACCGCGTGTAAAATCTAGAAAATACATTATTCTTAGGTCACGATTCGTAATCCAGATTTGCAGAGTTCAGTAATTCATGGCATGTCGTCTATTGTTCTTTTATGCTAAAGATATTTTTAATGTTTCTTCTTAAGCAGCAAGGGAAAGTTGGCCCTTTATCATTTTGGTTCGCAACCAGTCCCAGAAAAGACTCCGAAGCATACCTTGATGAGAGATTCGGCGCAACGGCCTGCTTGCCCAGCTAAATCAATAAAATATACTTTCCCTAGTTGATCTAAATAAACAACAAACAATTAATGTGAAGATATATATTTGACACTAAATGCACAAAAAATCAATGATATGTGGCAGAATTAACCAACCTAGCCAAATATTATTTTTGGAAGCAAAAATGAGCGTCTGAAGCAGGAATTGAGAATAAAATTAAACAGGATTTTATAATCTCATAGAATAAAACACAGGGGTTTGCCATTTTACAATTTGTCTCAAAAAGTAACAGGACACTTCCCAAACAAATTCATAAATATCAACTGCACAAAGAAGACGTTTGCGATTGTAAACAGCATTGGAAATCTTAATGCCTCTTCAGAAATTCCAAATGTTAACTGTTGTGGTAAACCCTCTTACAGTATAATGAACTCTCCCTCCTCTCACAAATACAAACTGCGAGAGTCGGATACCAGAGAGAGTGTGAAGTGAAGTGGAGTAGTAGACGCAGTGCAAATCTACTTATTACTAACACTATTGTTTTGTATATATCTTCAGTATACTTTTTTTTCCACAGGCCTTCGTCTTGCGTGTTTTTCTTTCTGTCCCCTAAATAGGCCACAACATTAACAATAGAAACTGATCCGTTTCCTTGCTTTTCTGTTAACTGCAATCCTCAAATTTATAGTGTTAATGATATCAACTATACAAAAAAGACATTGGACGTTGAAAATCTTAAGACCTCTTCAGAAATTCAGAGTCTTAATATCAAGTATACAAAAATATATTTAACTACTTTAGGATTTGCTACGACTCATTTAAAAGTGCTGGCAACATTAAAGGTTCGAAGTAAAGATTGGAGTGTATTATCAGTCTCGGTCATTGTAATGATTCTTTTGAAAGTTGTTCCGTTAACAACAGCAACATTATACATAATAGATTTAGCCATCTAGGCAATAAATTATAATTATCAGAGGTCCGATGGCAACTACAACTATACAAAAACAGATATTGATAATAAATGATGATTATGTTAATAACTCTTCTCTAAATTATCGACAAAATGTGAGTTGTAATTTCCAATAGTATTAATAATCATCGCAACAAATATATTGTAATTTTTCTACATCTGAACAGATTTGTTCTAAAAGTTCCCTGGCCGAATGTGGACGGACTTTTCAAACAACGGAATACCTGCCAGAAAGAGTGTGATGCGAACATTGCATCAAAGTTTTAGAAACTGGGCTTTCTAAACTTGCCGCTTGCGTGCGGCGAATTAAGTACGGATTAACAGATTTATAAATGTTCGTGTTCGACAGGATTTATGGAACTGCTTAAACCTAGATTGAGACGTAGGATGACTTATTTAATGTTGAGTCGCCGGCCAAACCTCCACATCTTTCGGTTACATAAGAAATAAAGGCACGTATTAGCCAACACACACTCTCGCCTTCTCTCTCTCTCTCGCTCTCTCTCTCTCTCTCTCTGCTATTCATCTTAAAAGGAAATGCGTGTTTAAAATTTTGTTTCAGAAGTTGGAATCTTGAGTAGGAACTATCATCTCCGGTGCAAAATTAATGAACATAATGTCTTTTTGGATTGAAAGAGAAATATTGCCGCGATGACCTCTCTGACCGCCATGTTTAGATCCGCGCGACTCCTGACATTACTTTCATTTTCCCATGTGAAAACAAAATTTCAACATTGTTCGGACGGAGATAACTCTTCTTTGAAATTGTCAGCACAACCTTTCGGATGAGTGTCATTCAGTAAGTGTTGAAAAAAAAAAAAAGAAAGAAAAAACCGGTATGAAAAGAAAAAAAAAACACAACGAAAGCTTTTCATGAAGACATTTCGAGAATTCTTTCACGGATTAACCTACTGAATACAGGTGAGAGTTTGAGTCGAAATCAGCAATCACACTCTACAGGGCAAATATTTACTATTATCAAACATATCATGTTGATAATCATAACTTTACAAAGATGAGATCCAAGTGTCCGAACAATATCCGATATGATAATGCCCCTCCTAAATGTTGTAACGTTAACCATAGCAATTATACAAAGATGAGATTGAAGGTTACGAACAATATCCAATATAATAATGCCTCATCTCAACACTATAATTCTACTAATAACAATTATACAAAAAAGATTCAAGTTTCCGAACAATATGCTATATAATAATGGCTTTTTCCAACGTTATAATGTTTACAATAACATTTATACAAAGAAAAGATTCAAGTTCCCGAACAAAATCCGATATGGTAATGGTTCTTTCAAAAATGAATCCGTATACATATATTTTAAATTTTCAGTGAAAGTTGTTAGCTTATGGTCTATAAGTATCAGACCCCCAAACAAAAACTGTTCAATCACAAAAATGACTACTCTCCAAATTTTTGATCCAAATCAAAACATATCCTAAAGTTAAAACTAATAATATTCAAACGGCGAAACCAAAATAAAATTGAAGGCCGTCGAATTCATGCTAGAAATATCTGTGGACGTATGACACGACATGACACATGGTATCTCCGACTGTCGTCTGTTGGTAAATAATATACATTTTATTATATGGTAAATGGTGTGGGGTATATTCTAACCAAGGTGGAATATTCTATACCAAGAGTTGAGAACTGACCTAGTTTTACATTCCTCAGGTACAAACTGACATTTACTAGAATAGATATATTAAAAACTGAGAGAATACTATGCACTGTAACTCCAGTCATTAAGGCAATGGCATAAATATATTTAACGATGAAGTTATACAGAAGGAGACTAACTATTTTCCTGAAAAGACACCAGTCGGCGATTGTGAGCTGACCTCCCTTCCGAGCTACCACTAACTTCCCTAAATTGGCGGGAAAAAATAAACTGGCTGAAAATAAAATGCCTTGAAAACCAAATCAGTTATATACCATCACCGCCTATTGGACCCCAAACTACCGCCAGTCAAGAAGAAAGGGCGTCCCCTCGGAGAGGCACAGTGCCTCGAGATAATATTGGGCCTCAAACTCTCACCTGATCTCAAGTGGAACTCGTACATACGTTCCATCGCTAAAGGTGTTGGTTCAGGGATCGCCAGTAAGTAGCTGACACCCCATTCCATACCCTACCTTTATAAGAGCCAGATCAGGCCGAAAATGGAGAACGTTTTGTTATATATGGGCAGAAAGGTGGCAAGTCATCACTTTCCAGGCTTGATATATTCAAAATTGTCCCTAAATCTTTGTGAGGGATTAACTATTTTCCAGCCTTTTTCTCGCAGTTGGGATGTCAAAACTCTACCCTTTAACGCCGTGAGTCTCAACCACCTACCCGCGGCACACTAGCGGGAAGTTGGTTGCAAAATATTGGCACGACGCACACACACACACACACAAACACACAGACACACACACACACGCACACACACACACACACACACACATATATATATATATATATATATATATATATATATATATATATATATATATATGGGGGTAGTACTAATGGTCCCGGTTATTTAACCATTTGAATAAATGATAACTATTAAAATTTTTATCCCACATTATCTAAAAATGTTTTCACCACTTATATTGCAATTTTCTTATTATTTTTATCATTTATAGTGCAATTCTCTTATTCTTATTTCCCAACCCTAAATAACATCAAAAATAAGAAGAGAGAAAAACTATGCTCAACTGAAGAAGAATTGGGGGTCTGCTTATCGCACATTTTAGCAAATGCTAGCAGTAGAGCCCGGCGTTGCCCGGGGATGTCACAGTAAGAGATAGATCAAGTATCGTCGACCATCATAAAGACTGAAAAATAAAATTGATAAAGATTATTCTTTAAGGTTGACGGACACGCATGTCTTAATTAGTTTTTTGTTTTTTTTTTTGTTTTTTTTACGAATTGGTCATACACAAACGCAAACAAAAACATTGTTTTCAATTGTTATGAGTCTACCGATTGAATAGAATTTTATTATAAACAATTGTCTTGTAAATGGAATTTTCAAAGCACTCTGAATGTAAAAGTAAAGAAAAAGTGTGCAAGACAATAAGAAACACTACCTGCCAAAAAAAAGTGAAGTTTTGTTGAAATCGGTTGAAAAATGTAGGAAATCCGATCCCATATATAAACGAACACACACACATACAAACAACCTGGGTTTTATAAGTATAACTCGATATGAGTTGTCCCCCTCTCATTCTCGCGATGCCTCTTAATCGTGTTTTCAAATTGATTTCGTGCAAAAACAATTGTGTTTTACAATTTTTGACGCTCTCAGACTCACCGCAAGGAAATTTTACGTAGTCCTGTGGATTTTTGTTGAAATCGGTTGAAAAATGTAGGAAATCCGATCCAATATATAAACGAGCAGACACACACACACACAGACAACCTGAGTTTTATAATAAGTATGATTGAAGAAATCGCGAAAAAACACCAGGCACATGTTTCACACTACACTGAGACATTGAAAACAATGAAATATTGAATCCACTGAAACATTGAAACATTGAAAACATTGAAACATTGAAAACATTGAAACATTGGAAACATTGAAATCATTGAAACTATGAAACATTGCAAATTTGAAACATTGAAAACTTCGAAAACAATAAAACATTGAAATAAAGTAAGTACATATTTGTGTGTATATATATATATATATATATATATATATATATCTAAATCTATTGTTTTATTTCATAACATATGTATATCTTTTAAAAAATTTGCTAATTGTCCCATGATATTTTCCTTTGCTTCTAGGTGTACCGTTGCGTAAAATGTTTGAGAGACACTGCTCTAACTCAGTCCTATAACTTTAACTGCTTCCCGGGCCTTGTACACGACAAACCTTACTGTGAAAAAAAAAACGGGTTCTGTAAGACTATATAGGACCATGCCATATCAGCTGAAACATCTTATGCAATGTCAGGAGGACATAATCTAATCTGACATTCATGTCAAGTCTTGACAAATGGATAAATATTCAAGTATAAATTATTGATTCTAATGTTTTGTGGATTTACGGAACTCAGTGTGATCGTTAATGAATTCAAACGAATTTTTTTAACGAACGTAGACTTTCAACGCTATTTCATCCCCAGCAGTCAAAATAATGCTGCAATTTTTTTTATTGATTCAGTAATATTTGCGAGTACATTTGCTATAAAATAATTCGGTTTCGAGGAAAACAGGTAAATAACATATGAATTGAAGAACACTACTGTAGACATTTTTATGAAAGCGTCTATACAATAAAACCTTCTTGAAATGAGACAAAAACAAATAAAAGGATACGAAGGAATCTTTCAGTTGATAAAAGCGTTTTTTTCTATCTATCTATCTATCTATCTATCTATCTATCTATCTATCTATCTATTGACTGTTTGTTTTCATTTATCTATCTATCTATCTATCTATCTATCTATCTATCTATCTATTGACTGTTTGTTTTCATCTATCTATCTATCTATCTATCTATCTATCTATCTATCTATCTATGTTACTATCTTGATATCTTATTCAACACTTCTAGGTTTTAGTTTTAAAATATCTATCTATCTATCTATCTATCTATCTATCTATCTATCTATCTATCTCAATCTGTCCTTATCTTGCTATCTTATTCAACACTCCAAGGTTTTAATATAAATCTATCTATCTATCTATCTATCTATCTATCTATCTATATATATATATATATATATATATATATATATATATATCAATCTCCGTATGTCCCTATCTAGCTATCTTTTTCAATACTTTAAGGTTTTAATATTATAATATCTATCTATCTATATCAACCTATATATATTTGTAAGTATATTTGTCTATGTTAATTTATGTATGTCTCTATTGGAAGAGTTTAAAAGTAATTCAATTTATTTTTTCTTTTAGTCTTTCAATATACATTTAAAATCCTTATTTCTACATGTAATGTTTTATGTATGTATGTATGTATGAATCTATCTATCTATCTATCTATCTATCTATCTATCTATCTATCTATCTATCTATCTATCTATCTCCGTCTCCATATATCATTTTTACGAGTATATCTTTGGAGACGAATGCTACGATAAGAAAACGAAATCTTAGTTGCTATTTTGCGATATTGAAAAAGCTAGTGTTGCATTTGCCTCTTTGAAGAGAAGCTTACGATCATTACGAGTGGTAACAAAGAGACATCTGTTACAATCGGACGTATTCCTCTGGTATTGAATTGATTTCTGTGGAGAATAGCGTCTGAACAAGTCGGAGAGAACCAAGTTTATCTATCTATCTATCTATCTATCTATCTCCGTCACAGTCTCTATATATCAATTTTTACGTGTTTAACTTTGGAGATGAATATTACATTAGAAAACGGACTTGGTGTCGCTATTTTACGATATTTTGAAAAAACCAAAACCAAAAAAAAAAAAAAACAACCTATAATTTGAATGTTATATCAATCTTTTTGTTTTTTTTTAAATCCTGCTTCTTATTGTCCTTTCACCGTAATAACGATGTCTTATTTTCTCTCGCTCCCATATCTTGCGTCTTAGTGGCTTTATCCCCTTGTTTGAGGTGAAATGTTAAGAACAGAGTACTGGAAACTAAGAATGTAAACGATGAAAAGAATGCTTGATGGTATGCAATGTCTAACCTACTCCGAAACTATGAAAGCTAGTTACAAAAGGAAAGAGTTTGCGGCAATTGAAATGTGTTAATATAAACGAATGTTAAGAATATCACAGATAGAGCATACGACAGTTGAGGAAATTCTGTGGAGATAAGAACTATAAAGCAATATTTAATAATAATAATCAGTAAAAAAAAATACATAGTTGGTGGAATGATGAGGACAGTACACTCGGAAAATGTAATACTCACCATATGTAACGAGAATCAGGGGAAGCACAAATAACGTATTTAGTAAGTTTATAATGGAGAAATACATTGCTGAGAGACACAAGGGTGAGGAAGCTGTGGAGAATAACAATCGTCATAGAAAGACAAAGAGAGAGATTATTTAAATTATATGAGAGTTGAAAGAAAGTTAATAGAAACATTACACAGTCATTTGATTTCCTTAAGAATGAAAGCACAAAATGTTGAAATGCACACAACTCTCTTTCTAAAGGTATATCTATATCTGAATATTTTTATTTATATCTGAAATTTTACACGAACGCTGTACACACACACGCACACACACTAATATATATCTAGATCTAAGGACACATGGCACAGGGGATACAGACGTTGGTTAGATCCAGTGACAGGACCCACATAGTGTGAGTTCAATACCTGGTTAAGGCAGTGGAGAACTTTCAGAGGGAAATTAACAGGAGATAACTGAAAACTGACATCCATCAAACATAGCACGTGGAACTAGAACAGTCTACCCCAGTGAGCGAAATAAAGGGTTCAGTTCGACATTCCAACCACCTAAAGAAGGCCGGAGCGTACAATGGCCGAAACGTTGTAATATATATGGCGACAAAGATGAGGACAATAGTCCGAATAATGTAATTAATGTACATAATACCTCATCTCAGAAATATAGACAGATTTACATTTAATATGGATAATTTATAAACAGATGTTTATTATACTAAGAAAAGAATTATTAGTCAATATTTTCGAATATTCTCCGGATTAACTGTCGATTCTATGAACATAAGTGGATTATAGAAAATGATGTCTTCATATGGATAGTAAGATTTATGACATTGCCACTGATCAATTCATGGTATATTAAAACGAGATCGATGTATTAATTTTCAAGTGACAGATTTGATGGTTTCTGAAATAATACATACTTTATACTTCTTGTATTATTTACGAATAGTTTACTATTGGGCTGGTGCATAATTATCAGGCGTTTTTAAACAATATTTATTATGGAAAAAAGAAACGTACCATTTTAACAATAACATTTTTAAATGAGCATGATTATCGACACGCATTTTTATATTCTGAAAATAAAATATTTTTATTAAAAAAATATATATATACAAAACAGAAATTTTTATTAACAAATAACACGTCTACAAAACGCCTGATAATTATGCACCAGTCCAATAGTTTTTGCATAAAACATTGCCGACATGTTTAAAACCGTCAGATAAAACGTGTTGATTATTAATCATTAAAACAATCGCTAGACGTTAGTGGACGTTTCTCGGGCGAAAATCTACCAATGTCACCGCAAATACTGACGTGACTCATTTTAATTCCAAAAATATGATAGAATTTAATTTCTCCACCAAGGAACGAAATCAAGTTTGATATATGTTGAAAAAATGGCATTATTTATGTCTAATAAATATCTATAAAGTAAATTTGTGCCTAGCAAATGTGTTTTAGATTGTGTTGGCTTTTTACCAATTCGAGCCGCACAGAATGACGCATTTTCATTCTGCATGGGGTACTCTGCTAGGCGGTGCCTGAGATGAAATTTGATTTTCTCCAGGTGTGATTTTACGGCATTCACTTCATAAAGTCTTCGTATGATCATAGGTAATAAATAAACAACATATAAAGTGTTGTTAAAGAAAAGAAAATAATATTTAACCAATATTATATAACTGTCACTTCCCCACACGTGTGTATATATATATATATATATATATATATATATATATTTGAATAAAAAACAGACCATTTTAAGGTTCCATGTAATAAATTATTTCACCACAGCCCTTTTAAAGGGCTCTGGATCATCAGACTTTACTTCCAAAGGTTGAAATGAAAATGAAAAGAAATTTACACATTTTTGACGGGCCGTGTAAAATTCACAGTAACCATGTACGTTAGATCTCTTTATTTCAACACAAACACAACGAGGGAATAACCGCCTTTTAAGAAACACTTAACAAAAAACAAAGCAAGGACACCCACCTAGAAGTAATCATAAAACTTATGGAACACAACGCTACATTGAATAGTTTCAATTTCAATGGATGACACTGTATATATATTTTCAATGGAAGACACTCTACACACATGCACACACACACACACACACACACACAAACACATACACACATATATATATACATATATGTGTGTGTCTGTGAGTGTGTGCGTGCGTGAGATTGCTACTTCCTCTATGTATTTAGACAAACTTGTAAAATTTCAAAGAAGAATCTGCAAATTTATCGGTCCTGTCATGGCATCTGACTTTCAGTCACTTTCCCAACGCTGTAACAGTGTTTGCATGTGCAGTTCCTTTAGATATTTCCAGGTTAATTGTTTTGATCTCTCCTCTTAGCTTGACTTTACGAATTTAAACGTAGTATAAAATTTTAAAATTGACATTGCTAAGCTCTATGTAAGTTATATGCTAACAGTTTAACAGAAAATACAAATATATGATAAAATATAATTTTCAGGGATGGTATATATATATATATATATATATATATATATATATATATATATATATAAAAAATACTCAGTATCAGTGATAGATCCTATATAAATATAAAAGTGGACATTGAAGTCAACACCGAGAGGTGACAGTCTGTTTCATCGTATATATATATATATATATATATATATTGCGTATTTTGGTAGCATGCTTTCATTGAGAAATGTTTCATTGAAAAATTTAGAAAACTGCTGTCTACTTATTTTCAAAAGGATCTCCTCTCCTCATTTTATGTACATGTACATATCTACTAATATCTGCCTAATATTAAACATATATTAGTTGATAGTACAATAATACTGACACATACACACAGTAAAAAGAACCTTCAAATACTGGAGGACATCTACATTAAAACGAAGCGACTCCTACTCAAAGAAATTACATTTCAAACTAGTCACGTGAATGTGTGTGTGTGTGTGTGTGTGTGTGTGTGTTAAGTATATCATCCAGCAACATTTGTACTTTATGTTATCTTTTAATCTTTTGGTAAATAAGATAGATGTCCCATTTTGTTAATGGGTCACATAGTGAGAAACTTCCACCATGTGTAGGACTATTGTTAATGTGAATATTACCCTTGTCAGTTCAAAGCTCTGTTCTTTTACACCGATCACATTCTCGGAAACCGTCCAAAATTATCAAATGAATATGTGGACAGTGTATCTTCGTGCTAAGGCTTTGTAGGAAATTCTCTTCATATAATTAAAGACACGCACATGGATGTTCTTAAAATGCCAGCGATATATGCATACTTTTTTTCGACCGAGGCGCACATATGTGATAAGACACTTTACCGGTTTGCTTTGATAACATCGTGTGTCATCAGCGCTAATGATCTCGTCAAACATCTATGCATTATTCAAAAGATGAGATGAAACGTGAAGCGGATGTTGCGTCTGAGCATTGATCAAGATGATGAGACTTCGGGTAAAAAGATGACCTTTTTGCAGTTTGGCTCCAAAGGACCTTTGTTTTTGCCTTATTCTTAAACTGAACCGTCGGTATTTATATTAACCACAGAGGTCAGTGCAAACTATCGCATGTTCATCCTGGAGTCTTATGTTGAGTGTATTGCAAAATTTGAATAGCCCTTAGATGCATGCAAGCAAAAAATTGGCTGCTCGCGAAAAGACACGCACGCATACGCACAAACACCTATATCCGAATATTTTTTGTGTTCAAACAGATATAAAGTTCCAGCTATATATCGAAGTATTAATATAATTTATCAAGTATTCTTACGTAATTTAACTATCGCATATGCTTATCTATCTATCTATCTATCTATCTATCTATCTATCTATCTATCTATCTATCTATACATATATTTAATAGGTTAGAGATGTTCGCTTATCGCGTGTTTCCCACTATTTCCCAGTCTTACGACCAAGCGTAGAAGTTACATCACAGGCCCTCTGTTTAGGATTGGGTTCCAGTTCCTTCTAATGTCTTCTCATACTCTTTCACTCTCGTAATACCTTGCGTTTTAGTGGTTTGTCGAGTTGCTTATGAATGAATACAGAATTCCTTGATACTCTATCTATCTATCTATCTATCTATCTATCTATCTATCTATCTATCTATCTATCTATCTATTTATATATATATATATATATATATATATATATATATGTATGCATATATATATATATATATATATATATATATATATATATATATATATATATATATATATATATAGGATGCAATGGATTAATTGTCGTCTCACTTAACAAAAATGAAATTAATACTGCCATCTTATTTTAAGAGATATATTTACCTAAATTACACAAAAATATCTTGGAATGGTAAAGAGTGAATGTAGAATGGATATCAATCTCTACCATTCTATAGATAGATAGATAGATAGATAGATAGATAGATAGATAGATAGATAGATATGAAAAACCTTGGAGTGTTGAATAAGATAGCAAGATAAGGACAGATTGAAATAGAAAGATAGACAGACAGACAGACAGATAGATAGATAGATAGATAGATAGATAGATGTTTTACATACTGATTATTTTTAAAAACTGACCGTTGTGGTTGTTTTATTATTTATTTGTTGTTACTTGTTATTACCACATTTAGTTTCCTATTTTGCTTTTTATTTACTTACGTTTGATTATTTAGATTATTGATATTTAGATATTTGTTTAATTTTCGGGAGGAAATATCTCATTTTTTTCGTTTAAATTACAGGTTTTTAATATTACGTTATTTAAGTTGTATATAGTTCATATATTTGCATTTTTCATGCGTAAAATTACCAAGGTATTATTTATTATCTTTTGAATTTTAATTAAACTATTAAAAATTTGCTTTCGTGCCAGCATTATGTGATAAATTTTGATCGTTTATTTATTAACTTCTTTTGGTCTGGGAAGGTGATTATATCTATTTCCTTGCACAGCCAGTATTTACTGTTTTGGCATTTATATTTTTAGGCTGATTCTAGGTTCCTTATTTTCCATGATATTTTTGGTGGAATTTGTTTTTGGCTTTTAAATTCCTATATATGTTGGAAAAGAATCATTCTACTTGTAAAGTATATTTTATGCGCCTAATTTCTCTGTTTCCAAGGTTCTTCAATTATTCTGATGTATTATATTCTTTGTTATCGGAGGATATTACTGTGGCTTGCCATTTAGAAGGCATTCGTATTTTGCCCTACAGTTACAAGTGGATTTCCTTTGTGCGTGTGGTTCGTTCCTTATTTTTCGGCTGTGACTTATTTTTATTATATGCATCATGTTCTCGCTGCAACTGTAGCTTGTTTTTTTAACCGATTTTTACTGAGTTTCTGTTGAATATTTTGTGGAGAGTACTTGACAGGTGGAAGCCTTTGTGTATGAGTTTCATGAATATTTTCTAAACGTTTGTTTTTTATGTTCTTGTTGTACAGGGGTTAAAAATATTTCTTGTTGGCCTTTGTGTGGTGCGTGATGTGTAATATGCATGAGAGTGGCGGACGAAATCTATTAATATATATATATATATATATATATATATATATATATATATGATATTTTAAAATAGTTCTGTTTCGGAAATTTAAATTTGTTCCATTTTCAAGCGATATTCAGTAACTTTTGAAGGAAATAATTTAATATTTACTTTTGAAAGAGGTGTGCTATTATTAAACTGTTCAATATAATACAACTCCTCTTTAAAAAGTAAATGTAATTATTTTTTCCAAAAGTTACTGAATATCGCTTGATAACGCAAAAAAAAATAAGGTTCCGAATCATAGACATTTCTGTGTCGCGATGAAAAAATATTTTTAAATATAAATATTATAATTTTATGCACAACTTTGTATCGAGGACTTTTTAAAATTTCCTAAAGATCTGTGAATTATTAATTTGACTGTTCTTTCTCTTTATTTGTAGAGTAATATTTATATATATATATATATATATATATATATATATATATATATATATATATATATATTTTAAAAAATGATTCCTTAGCTACATAAGACTTCTCATGTTTCAAAAACGAGAGCCGAAACCCTCAATATTAAAATAACTACTATGGTCAGTTTCGAAAATAACCACTACAGTCTGTTTCAAAAGTTATCCATTCGAAGATATTCGTAAATAACCATTACAGTCAGTTTCGAAAACTACCACTACAGACATTTTCTAAAATAACCACTACAGTCAGTTGCGAAAACATATATTTAAAAATATGATTCCTTCGCTACATAAGACTTCTCAAACGAGAGCCGAAACCCTCAATATTATTATTAAAATTAAATTGAATTAAGGTAGCAAGCCCTATTTCATCCTCAAGCGAAAATTTAGGAATTCAGTTATTTAACTAAGGTGTTCTTTCCTTTTTTTCTACGTAGCTGCGCGCACACACACACACACACACGAACACACACACACACACACACACACACACACACACACACACATATATATATATATATATATATATATATGTAAAATTTTGAGGTTACTTTAAGTAGTATCCGTCCTCCAGTGATTCGTAGGCGGTCATGTCCGTCTACTCTACAGAGGCATCACCAATACGAGGGTTGGCTGAAATGTTCACAGGCATGACCAAGATAGCAATTTACGTAGACACATCAGTTGGTAGCCGAGAATAGCGTTCCAGAATGCAACAGCATTTATATTAGGCTATGAATTTTTCAGCCGACTGTGTGTGTGTGTGATTGTGATGGGTAAATTTTGTTTTGGATTTTGTCGACTGTGTACTCTATATTAGGGTCAACTGGGCAAAAAGAACATCATGACGCAATTCTTTCCTCCAAAAATTCTGAAGCATTCGTACCAGGGTATCAATCTGAGGACAGTGCAGATGATTGAAAAAAAGTTAGATGAGTCTAATGGTGATTACGAAGCTACGGCTCGGAAAACTCAATATGAACATTCTGACTCAACACGGAGGCTTACATCAAATTCCTTGAGGTGCTAGTGGTGCCTTGAGCCAAGATGCTGGCTGTTGGATGACCCTATTTTTGGCAACATAAATCTATACCATGCCACACAAACAGGAGATCCCAGCCATGCCTGTCAGACAATTTCTGCGACTAGATCATTCCTTACATCTGGCCACATTAATCTACAGATTGCAACCCCACTTGATTATGTGTAGAGCACAGTTAAATGAGAGACCAATAAAACGCCTTGTAGCACCAAAGATGAACTGAAGGTAAGAATTATGGCAGCATTCGACAACATAAACAAGGGTACTGCTCAGGAGAGATTCAGAAGATTCCAAACCAGTCCGGAGGCTGTGTTTGAAGCTTATGTCAATTTTAACCACGATTGTCAGTTTCGAAAATAACGACTGCAGCCAATTTTCAAAATAATCACTAAGTCCAGTTTCGAAATTAACGACGATGGTCAGTTTCAAAAATAATCACGACTTTTAGTTTTGAAAATAACCACTAGAGACAGTTTTGAAAATAACCACTTCGGGCATTTTCGAAAATAACCTCTACGGTCAGTTTCAAAAGTTACAACTACAGGAGGATTCTGAGAATACCATGAACTGAACGTATCAGTTAAGAGAAAGATTTTAAGAAAATCAAAACAAACATGACGCTTGTATTTTGAATCAGAAAGAGACATTTGAAAATTATGGGAAAAAGACGAGGAAAGGGGGCTTCAAGAATTTGACACTCACATGATGCATTTAAGTCCAGAAGAATAAAGGAAAGCAGTGAGAAGACTAAATAAGACGCTTGGCAATCAGGAGGTACGAGAGATTATGAAAAATATGCAAATTACAAAGAGCGGAAAATTATGGTATTTTGAGACGAGCTAGAATTGCTCCCGCCATGAAGAGATACGGTGAATAGAAGAAGAATATTTGTGGAAGAAAAGGGTTCAATACCATGGGAGCGTGTATGCAAATATAAGCGGTGACGACATAGGTATTATCACAGGATGGCGACGGACTGTTTCATACTTAAGCGCAACTGTCACAAATTTTAACTGCATGATTGAAATCCGTAATGCTTTTAGAGAGAACCAGTGACCCTAATGTTTAGCGTGAGTGTAAAATGGTGCCGAGACGCCAGATTCAGTTTTGAGTTCCTTCTGCTTCTCCCTGGCAGGCCCGTAGGCAAAATGAAATGACGTCGTTCGTGACTAGAATTGATCTAATGAACTTCATTGAAAACTGAAGACCGCTATGCTTGAATATTGTCAAATATCAAAGTATGTTAATATTAAAGCTTGCGTGTAAATAAAAGTAGAGTTTCTCTGATTCCTATGTGATATAAATAATTAATTTCCCGCGCGCACGCCTATACACATATATATGCAACCGAAAGTTTCTCGGCCGATAATTTCTAAAGATCTTTCCAAAAGTGCTTCTTCTAGCGAGGCTCAAGGAATTTCCCAAAGTTCTGAAAACAATATTTATTCTATCTCACATAATTCTATTATTCTTGTATTTTTTGGCTGTATCTTCTTATTCATTTCCTTATCCTTTCCGAACTTATTCTTTTCGTCTTTTCTAGCAAATGAAAATGGGCATTTAATATATACCAATAGAAAAAACAAAGTAGAAAAAATGATTGTTTGCATTCCCTTTATTATCTTTCTTTTGATCTATTTCCTTCTCCGTCTTCTTCGCTAATTAATTGTAATATATAGCATGTTTCTGCCTCATTATTCTCATCTACAACTCACTTGATATCTAAACAGAAAGACTTTCGCTCTCTCTATTTTCATTACGTCACTTACACCTTCTCTCTAAATTGATAGGATTAAATAAGATAAACATAGAGTAAACGTTTATAAATTTAACAGGTTTTGTAGGCATTTTTTTTCAGTACATCCTGTCAAAGCAGTGAAACAACCACAAGATGAAGTAGCGTCTTTCCTTGAGATTGATCATCGTAGTATTATTAAATAAAAAAAAAAGGTTTGCTTTGGTTTGTTTTACGACATATCAACCACAATGGGTTATTTAATGCCGACAAAATTTCCCTTTTTTTCAAAAATGCATAGCTGGTAATTTTTTCAGAAATATATAGCTGGTAATATTTTTTGGTTATATAATTTGGTTTGTTTTGTTTTGTGGCATATTAACCTCAACATGTTATTTAATATTGATAAGATTTTTATTTCTGGTGAGATTTCCTTTTTCTCAAATATTTATTGCTGATACTAATTTGTTTAAAAAGTATTTCTGTTATTAAAATCTATTTTTAAACTTTCATAATGCTTTCAGTCAGTTTGTGTGGTCAGCTATTTGCCCGTAGCTGGGATCCTAACAGGTGCTACCACCCTGGATCTGGGAACACCAGCAATTAAGAGCTGGTTCCACATTCTTCAAAACCTCCTGATCAGAGGCCTTGCTGCTGGACGTATTTTATCGTCTTACTCAGGACGCGGATGTAGTTTATCGTCATACCTAGGAGGGAAATAAAAGAAATAGTTTAGATCCTAAGAAGATTCATGCGCACACGTTTACTACATAAATGAGTGACGCTCCAGCTTTATCAACAGTTGAAAAGGTGGGATTTAGTGGGAGATGATAAAGGCTTGAAGATGACTCAAGGTCTGTGTGTCTTTATTAATCAATCTATTAAGCGTATTATTTTACTGGACTAAAAACAAGAAAAGTAACTCCTTGTCTGTAGCCCCCAAAATGTAGACATAACAAACATCAAATGAGCTGGTAACAAATTATTACTCAGGGTTCTCTATAGCACACCGGCACTCTTCGTATTCGGAAAGCTCCTTTAATTAATAGTAAATGCTATATTAATTTCCTACATACAACTTGGGAAAGCACGTTAGATACAGTGTCCTCATAAGCTGCTAATCTGCCCTCATTAGCCACCAACCAGGTGAGGTAACAGCGTATGGCGGTACTGCCACCCCTGGCGTCACTCAGCAGCTTTTGGCACCGGACAGAATATTGTTTTTTGTTGTAGTCTTGTTAGTCTCTTCGATTTTTATGCACCTGTAAATGTTCTTGGACTGACCAAGTATAGATTTAAAAAAAAAAAATCCTAGTTTTTTTGGGGGAGAAGTGAGTATGAATATCAATTTTCAAAGTGAATATCATAATAAAAAAATCCTTTGAAATACTTGGTAAAAGCACAAAAAAAACGGGATTTTTATGTATTAATGTCTTCTTACTTTATGTTCTCTGTCCCTTTAAGACGCGGTCAGTCATTGCTCTCCAAAATATCCTGTACCTTGTAGATCTTAAAAATATTTGTTTTTTTTTCTATCACTCTCCTTCGGTAATAGTCACAAGTAATAGGAAGTTGTGGAGAGCCGTGATCGCCTATGTGCTCAATTGAGCTGGTACAGAAGAACCTTCATAAGCGTAAGTAACAGGAATACGAACGACATATGACAATCAGCTCAATGAACTATATAACGAGGCTCATCATCCGTATTCTAAAGGGTTACGGCCGCATCACATTCAAACACCAGTTCTTGTAGGGTCACCGTAGTTGAGCAACGTCCAACCTGGTCTGTACCTAGATGGGTCACCGCTTAAGAATACCAGGGGCTCGCAGTTTGGATGTGTGGATGATGTAATGGATAATGGCTAGGAAGTTGTCAATCGGAGAGCCGAGTTCGAATTCCACTTGGGTTCGTTGTATTCATTTATGCACAGATACCTTCGAGAGAGAAATGAATCCACCTCGTCTACCCATCTATGCGTTAATTGGCAAGACATGTGTCACTAAATCATTATTATCTAAAAAAAACAACATTAATACAATCTACAATATTTTCTGGCTTTAAATAACACGTAAAGTGTTGATAAACCGTAAAAAACGAATCAATCAATGTGTTTCTCTTACTTTCAGTATGTCAAGTGAGTGCCAAATTCCCTGAACTAAATTCTCTAATTCTTCATTATATGTCAAAGAAATTTCGTATTTTAGTAAGTGGAGAGGTGAAGGCAACATTTCCTCTCTCCATCGTATAACATAACTGTACCTACATAAATCTTTTTTTTTTTTTGCTAATTTATCTTCTTCGTTGTTTAACATGTCCCTACAGGACGTGGATGATTATGACTCTCCACAACTTCCTATGTTTTGTTTTTTGTTTTTTATTGTTTGATTATGACTCTTCACAACTTAATATCTTTTGTTTTTGCTTGGGTATGCCGATAACCCGCATCCGAGTCCTGGGTAAAACGATAAACTATGTCCAGCAGCAAGGCCTCTGATCATGAGGTTTTTAGGAGCGTGGAGCCACCTCTTATTTGCTGGTGTTCCCAGGTCCGCCCTGACCCGGGGTGGTAGCACCTGTTAGGGTCCCAGCTATGGGCAAATAGGTAACACCCAGATTTGTGTAAAAATAGGTTTTAATACCAGAAATACTTCGTAATAAAAGAAATCATTAACAGCAATAATTTTTGAAGGAAAAATCATTATCAGCAATACTTTAAAAAAATAATACCAGCAATGCAAACTGCTGTACATTTTTTTGAAAAAAATAATGACCAGGTATAGATTTCTTCAAGAAAAAAAAATTCCTAGAAATAGATTTTTAAAGAAAAATATATTACCGACAATAAAGATTTTGTCGGTATTAAATAACCCATTCAGGTTGATATGCCGTAAAACAAAACAAACCAAACCAAATTACTATCTTTTGTATTTTTAATCAATAATTATCATTGTAGTCTCTGTCTTCACATACATTTTTTTAAACTTAGTTATACTGGTTACTTGATATTTCTGCACAATCACATAACTGACGTTTTAAGTCGCCTCGTTATCTGTGAGGAAATTGTCCAGCATTCACTACAATATAGGAGAATTTATATTACATAGCAGTTCAGCACGCTTTGATTCTAACGAAATTTTCTTAGTTCGTTATATGTTGTTTATCTATTGGAAGCTATCACTCTATATTCCAATACGCCTTTGGAATTCTCTGCCATATATGGAGGCAACGGAATTCGTGATTAGAGGTTTGATATTCGATAGCAGACTCAGGTGTAATCATATTCTATTTGAGCTGATGGCATAAGATTCATTCGTGTTGTGTAAATCTTAGTACGCTGCTCTGACTATACGAAAAAAAAATCTCACGCTGAAAGAGTATCAAAGAACGTGATTCCGGATGTCTCTTATAATGTACTTCTCGAATTCTCTTGTATTATTCCTAACAGATCTAGTTGCCTTAAGGAATAAGCATGGAGAGAAGTTTCACCAGATAATATCTAACATGGAATCGAAATATATGAGGTAGTTCAGCATCAACAGGATTCGTGACGACTGTTTCCGACGACGGAATTTCGGCTCAACCCACACTTTCAGAAATTAGGACCTAAGACATTTCTGTAAATATCACGAATAAACTCATTGTTTCTGTTTTATTCAGCTAGTTCAATCCTGCATGTCTACTTTCTTTTTTATCGGTCTTGGACATTAGTATTGAGATAAATTATTATTTCTTCTTCTTCTTCTTCTTCTTCTTCTTATTATTATTATTATTATTATTATTATTATTATTAAACTTGGCCGTTACTTGAATGTTCCATCCATAGTATTCTCAGCAGTCTTCTGTAGATATGATAAGTCCTTTGTAGTCAGAACATTCTTCTATTGAAGCACATTTTCTCTTTTTCATCTGTTAAGAGATTGTTCAGCATTCACTGCCTTATTTTGGGACCATTATGCCATAACTGTTCAGCTCACTTATCTAACGATTTTTTCTGTTTCCTAATTTTAAATTGTGCGTTCAGAATTCAGTGTCACATTTTATATTGTTGAGAATGTAAAAAGAAAAGGAAATAGATGTTGATAACGATTCGCACTCAGCGTACCCTATATTGTCACATACGATGTAATTTGTCTGAACAGCAGATATATTAGCATTTTGAACAATAAATTATTTATGCTTAAGTGATTTTAGAATTAATCCAGATTTGCCACTGGACTTTGTTTTGGTTTATTTTGTTTTACGGCATATCAACCTCAATGGGTTATTTAATGCCGACAACATTTTTAGGATAGATTCGTATGAATAGAATGTGTATTCTTTGGTTTACATTGGTTTGGTTTATTTTGTTTTACGGCATATCAACCTCAATGGGTTATTAAATGCCAACAACATTTTTAGGATAGATTCAAATAGAATATGCATTCTTTGATTTAGATTGGTTTGGTATATATTGTTTTACCGCATATCAACCTCAATAGGTTATTTAATGCCGACGACATTTTTAGCAGATATTCGTATGAATAGAAAAATTATTCTTTTGTTTAGATTGGTTTGGTTTATTTTGTTTTACGGCATATCAACTTCAATGGGGTATTTAATGCCGAGAACATTTTGAGGATAGATTCGTATGAATGGAATATGTATTCTTTGGTTAGATTGGTTTGCTTTATTTTGTTTAACAGCATATCAAGTGCAATTGGTTATTTAATACCGACAACATTTTTAGCAGATATTCGTATGAATAGAATATTTATTCTTTGGTTTAGATTGGTTTGGTATATATTGTTTTACGGCATATCAACCTCAATGGGGTATTTAATGCCGACAACATTTTGAGGATAGATTCGTATGAATGGAATATGTATTCTTGTGGTTTAGATTGATTTGTTTTGTTTTTCTGCTTTAAGACATATCAACCTCAGTGGGTTATTTAACGCCGACGATACATTTTGGAAAGATTATGAACAGAACATGTATTCTTTGGTTTACGCATATCAATCTCAATGGGGTTGTGACGTCACCCCGTCTGTCTCCGCGCCGTCGCCGTCCTATCCTGTCCTGTGACGCCCAATGTGGTTTGGTATTGGTCGCGACACCAAACGTGACGTTCTAATCCTTTGCTGATTCGGATGGGAATCTGGTTAGATTCGGAATCAGCCTTGTCGTTCCCAGCTCGCCTCCAACGTCTGGTTACCGAAGTAACTGCTTTGATTTCTAGTCTACTCTACCCACGTTGAGATTTGATCTTAGGTAGACGAAATCAATTAGTCGCCGGGCCGTAATGCAATCTGAGACCGGACAAGGGCAACACCGCACAAGTATATGTAAAAGAAAATAAAATAATAACTCGAAAAGTTCAAATGTGTTAAGAAAAGGATAACAATATTTTATATCTGGTTGCAGAATACACGACTGCGTCTTCTTCCCAACCCGCTATATGGATTCGTGACACTTTGTTTTTGTTAGGCGAGTCTTAACATCTTAAGTTGTTTGTTCTTTAAGAAACTGGTTCTTGGTGTATCTTCAGGCGATATTCGTAAAACTTGTTTTGGTGGTGTGAGTCTAAGTCGTTCTTCAAAAATAAATTGTTCTTGGTTAGAAGTTGAGGTCGTGATTGCGCGAATCTTAAGTCAGCTATCTGCGAGGCGGGTCTTCAGAGCTCTCAGCTCACTGCAACTGCTTAACTCAACTCAACTCCGCAACTCGTTGCGACTCTGCTTATATAGACGCCGATCAAAACCGGGGTGGGCCTGTCGGGGTTTGAGGTTCCTTGATAATTATAAATCCACAATCCACTTCTTTGTTTTCGGTCAGGAAAATTTTTTATTTTCCATTTTTGGAAGTCCTTCCAGATTCTTCCCTTTTCATATGGGTATCTCACCCAATCCCTTCAGGGGGCGTCAACAGGCCTTCCCTCCTTTTTCACATGATTACCTTCGACTAACGCTCACGCCACAATTCATCCAATGGCCGCCCAGCAGATTGGGTGTGGCCAGACTGGCTTCGGTTTAAAAAATCTTGCTCAAAGAAAAAAAAAATTATCTTCTTTTTTTCTTTTTCTTTTCCTTCCTTTCTTCTGCCCGACAACAAACCTTAGACTTTTATCTTAACCGAATCACCTGGACTTTATCAATCGAGACTTTTCGCCAGCATCAAGTGGGTGGTCATCTGGCGACCTGGACGCTACAGCCAATTATCTGTTCCGATAAAATAATTTTGCTATCATGGCCAGCTCTTGACAATAAACAGGTGTCTTTTCCAAACGACATCTCTGTAGATAGCTAATGGTTTAATCTTTCCTTCCTGGTATTCTGAGGTTGGTCCAACGCATATTTTTCCGCGGCCCAATTATTTTTTATCTCTTTAGAATTCTGACCTGTAGGTCATCTGAAATTTTCACCATTCGGTGCGCCGTCATAAATCAAATCAAATCCGTCACATCCGCGACCTTACTTTCCTCGCTAATGAGAATAAAATCTTTTCGCTTTTCTTTGTTAGAAAAACAAATTACATCGTCTGTTCGTGATTGCTTCTTATCACCTAAATTTAATTCTCGCCTTTTCTTTTTTTCTTCTTTCTTTCTAGCAACCCTAAATAGTTTCACAGTGATTTAATGCCGAACATTTTTTTTATTGCTGGTAATATTTTGTTTTGTCAAAAATCTGTTTCTGGTAATATTTTTCCTTCAAACTTGAATTGCTGGTAATAATTTTTTTCAAATAAGTATTGCTGGTAATAGTTAACTATTTGCCCATATCTGGGACCTTAACAGGTGCTACCCCCAGGGTCAGGGTGGACCTGGGAACACCAGCAATTAAGAGGTGGTTTCACACTCCTCAAAACCTCCTGATCAGAGGCCTTGCTGCTGGACGTATTTTAATGTCTTACCCAGGAGGAGCCATTTGACTTTTTACATGCTATATTAATATACTGTTAATATAAAAGTTACACAGGAAAGAACAAATAACATGGTGGTAGCGATTCACAAGCATCACGCTCTCTTTTTTTATCCACAATATATCTATATATATAAGCCAAAATTGCACTTGAACATTATTAAACAGTGAAAGTACAGGACTAATATAATATCAACACTGATTTCATATATATATATATATATATATATATATAAATGAAAAGAAAAATGTGTTAATATTAATTAAGAGTGAAATCTTACTCTATGTATTCAAGTACCAGAATATAGAACGATACCCTGGTTTAGATTTCAGTTGATTGTTTTGGTCAATATACTTGTTAAGGCGAGAGAAATTTGGAATCAAATAAACAATAGCTTCAATTATTACTTCATAAAGTAATACTAGTGTATTAATATAATATTATTACCTCATAAAGTAATACTATATTATTAATATAATAATGAAATTGTAAATAAATATACTTTACGAATATAAAATGGAAAAAAAGACCCGACAAAACCAGAATATTTTGAAGAAGTAAACGCTAGTTCTGTAATGAAGAAAAAAATTCTAAGAACAATGTTACAGCTTAATAAATCAGTATCCTAACCACTACATTTTCTCGAGTGCTTTATAACGATATTAACCTCGACAATGAATAACAGACCATGATATTATTAAATATCTATCAGAGAGTTATTTTGATCAGAACTGCACCAATGTGCTTCATTGAAAATCTTTTTACCTCCCGATAAAGATAGAAGACTTAGAAAAGTGACGCATTTCGCGAGAGAATTTGTGTGAATGACCTCAAGCATTACTCGCCGATTTTTACGATGAGAAAAAAAATTCAATCATCTTCTCGAAATAAATAACTTCATAAAAAAGATTTGCTTATCGTCATAAGTTTCCACGTCAGTCGGAATTGGAAAAGTCATTGGGTAAATACATAAATGTGAAGATAATATTAACATATCCTCGAAACAATATAAGAAGAATTTATTTAAACATCCAACACGAAGAGTAAGAAATAAAAATGAGGAATCAACACTGCATAGTGAGTATCAGGTTCAACGATTTTTAGACTAACAGAGGCGTAAAACTAACAGTCAAAAAAGTGGTGATTCTTATGTACAGACACTGAGTGTCTATACTTAACCCCCAAATTTAGCAAAGTTCAATAAACCCACTCACACACGTACAGTGTTTAGAGGATCTATTTATATAAATTTTTTTTTTTTTGATGCGGCATTCACCCTGGGCGGATTGAGCCTGCTTCTTCCTCTTATGAGAAGAAGATTCTTGGGATAAATAACAGAAGTAGGATACCCATGCCTACTCGGATAACGTTCTTGCTTGCCGCGGGATTCCCACAGACGCAGAGACAGGAACGACCAGAAGCCGCCGGTTACCGATGCAGACGCTCCTTGGATTTTCACCAGAGCCCTTGTTAGCCGGCGTCTGTGTCAGACCTGTCCGCTTTGGGTAGAGCCAGGTCAGTACTTAGATGGGGGACCGCTTGGGAACACCTGGTACTGTAAGCCCCTAAAGTCCAACCCTTACCTCACAGTCGGTGGGGGGGGGGTGTAAATGGTAGTGTCAGAGCTATGCCGCCCGGATTTATATAAATTAACCTGTTCTGAGTCATTTGATGTGTTCAGACGACCTTACAATTGGGGGTCTTTCATCCGGGTATTCATATTCGTTGGTTGACGCTAAAATTAATCCCGTTGAATGGAAAAAAATTCAAATGTTGTCGAAACCTGTTAAGTCCTGTTACTACCATTGGCTGAACTGAATTTAAACTATGCCACAAAACCCAGCAATTTTTAAATTTTTGCACGTAGTCCTCATATTAGTTGTTTTTTTTTTTTTTTTTTTTTCATTTTAGTCACTGACAAAATTACAAACACTAAAATACAATCTTTTTTGTTTACTATAAAAACGATTTGCTTTCCTGTGTTTCAGTTTGTTTTTCTTTATCTTAATCTATGCTATTTTCTTGTGTAAAAGTTCTCAATACCAAGGATAAAGGGTGTGTATATAAAACAAAAATGTGGGTTACTGAAGTCTATCCCATTAGGGACAGACTTTTATATGTTTGAATCTTCACACACACACGCGAGCGTGTACACACGAATAGTGGTAGAATCCTCGACTGACGCCAATTCAGTTGGGTTTCGATCCGTGCTAGAGGCACTCGCACGTCTAGCCACACTGATAAGCTGTGGTACAGCGAAACAGTCTGTCTGTGGATGACAATATATATGCTCCTAAAAAAATTATTTCGGTCGAGCTCTCTGGGGAGGAAGTGAGGGCTTGTAAACAGATACTATTACGGCTAATACTGAATTACTCTTTGGTAAATCAAATCGAGTTCTCTCAGTCACTGTGTATTTATCTAAAAATAAATACGCTTAAATTCAACTTCATCCCAGCCCTGCGTGAAAGGCTTAGTGGTAGAATCCCCGACTGACTCCAATCCAGTTGGGTTTCGATCCTAGTTAGAGGCAGCCGGACATCTAGCCACAGTGATGAGCTGTGATAGAAGCGAAACAATCTGTCTGTTGATGACAATATATATATATATATATATATATATATATATATATATATATATATATATATATACAACATGTCTGGCTGCGTACACAATTCTGAAAACTTGTTCAAAACACAACTATACTTAAACATGAAAACAATAAGCAAAAACTAAAGATTCTTGAAGCTATATACATAGAACAGTTGAAACCTAACCTGAACAAAATAAACTAGGAAATCTCCATGAACATTCTTAAATGCTTATAATTGATAACAGACGCCATTGCTTTATACCAACGGCTTCCCACATACTTAATACTTCTCGTTTTCACTCTCACGTGATCATGTGTGAAGTCACGAGCTGCGTATACTCGAGTTAGGCGTTGCTTTGACATTTTTCATGCAACAAAAACATACTAACATTATTGTTTCGACCGTCTATTGGTTGATATATTGAAAAGTAATAATCATCTTTGATAATGGCTTATGTAAGCCGAAAGCTTAGATTGGATTTAAACATGTATCGATATGGTGATTTCCTTTCGTCTTTCAATGATAATGTTATTAAGCTTACTTAAAATAAATACACAAAAACTTTTCTATATTATTGAATGAAACATGCATTAATGAAAAATTGCTGCCTATATATATATATATATATATATATATATATATATATATTATATATACTTATTTAAAATATGGTTTTTCGCTACACAGTAATAACCATGTTTCAAAAATTGAAGCTAAAAGCTTCGAATTTAATTTTGTGATTAAATTAAAATCATCAGTTCCATTTCAACCTCAAGCAAATTTTATTGAGCACTATTTTGTAAAAAATAAAAATATTAATAACACCAGATTATATATCTTACTGTTCTTTCCTTTTATTTATATATATATATGATGTATTTGGGCAGCAGTTTTTAATTTATTTTATTTGGATAAAGAGCAGAAAAGTTTCATTGTTATGGATGTTTCCATTAATTTTTCAATATGTTAGAACTGGGGTTTAGTATATATTCAGTAGATATTAAATGCAATTAGGTCTAATATCTGAGATGTTTCAACTTTCAAAAACCATTATAAATGAGTAATTTTGTAATATGTCGAAGAAACAGCGAATAACTTATCTACCAAACTTGTGTAAATGGATGCAAGAACAGAGATGAGAGGAATAGTGAACAGACAAACATAACTAAAAGAAACAGATGATATCAAGTCGAGGAGAGTCAAGTTCACCCACGTCCTGAAGAAACACAGCACCGAAGCGGTGAACATCAGCCCTTAGAACAAAGTAGTCATGGCTTAGTAGGGCAGTAAATTTATTGGAAATGCGTATTACTTGAAAAAATTCTGTAATTGAGAATAGATAATTTTTTTCCGAACTATAGTTGAGTCCCTCATCGTATATAGCTCCTTAAACTGGACACTAACAGCCAAACTAGAAAAGAGGTTAGATAGTAATTACACACGAACGCTTCGAGCAGCAATAAGCAAATATTGGAAAGATCACCCAACAAAGAAAAGGCTCTATGAGAAAATAATTCACATCTGCTAATTATTACACCAACAGTGATTTGCTGGTCACTGTTTGCGTAGCAAAGAAGAACCAGCTGGAGACGTTCTACTCTGGATACCGTCCCATGGAAAAATGTCGACCAAAGAAGATGTACATAGACCATCTGATTGAAGACACTGGATGCAGACAGGATGACCTTCCAAATGGAATGAACGACAGCAATAGATTGAAGCAGCATGTCATGGAATGCCTAGCTTGCTGGACTTGATGAGGATGCTGCTGCTGCTGTTGCTGATGATGATGATGATAATTACTTTACTATACATACCAAACGCAGTAGATAACTTAATAGAACAAATACATGCTTACAAGTGTTGAATTATTATTACTTAATTTTATTTAGCGGCATATCAACACCTCTATGGGTTATTTAATACCGAAATCTAAATAATCTGAACGTAAGTGTATGCCTTGAAATACAGATCACATTTATTACTAAAGATATCTATTGTTTATAATTTTTATATTAAAAAAATATTGCTTGTATTTTTACTATAAAAATGTATTTTTCATACTTTCATAGTGATTGACATTGCGGGGGAGATCACTATTTGCCCATTTTGGGGAATCTGACAAGTGCTACTACCCCGGGTCAGGCTGGACCTGGGAACAACAGCAAATAAGAGGTGGTTCCACGCTCTCCAAACCTTCAGTTACCCGATCAGTGGCCTTGGTGTCGGATGTAGTTTATATTTATAGACGGGACTACCTTCAGTTATACTAACATTTATCTTACAAACAGGATCATACCGTTTGATAAATAGTTTATTGAACTGTCCACATATAAGGGTTTGGAAATAGCTATTGCAAGAATTTGTCATTTATACACAGACATTATTCCAGTAGTTGTAGGAGCACTAGAAATGATTATATTGTTACACACATTGTGAAAATAACAGTATTGCAAATACAAAAAATGCATTATAACTTATATTCACATATTAAGGAAACTTTGCATTAGTTTACATTAGATCTCAAATGAAGATATAACAAATGACTGTCAGACTGCAGGTCAAAATGAATTATTATATAAATAAATAAATAATGCGCTTAATGTAAATATTAGCCTTCTGAAGAGAACATTATATAATGTAAAATAAATAATCCTCTCTATCCACGAAATTTGTTCTTTTATTGTCCTAACATCTTAATAATATTTTCTTTTCTCAGAATTATTCATTTTCTGATACTAATTACTTACATCTTAGTGGCTTTATCACCTTGTTTGGGGTGAAATAATCAAAAATGTATATAAACAATAGACATGCTAAATATTACTTAACATCAGAATTCGTGTTAATTAAATATTGCACGGTATTGGCACCCACTGAATATAAAAACCGGACAGACAGAGTGGGCCAATATCTGCACTAGAAAATCTGCAACTTCTCCGGGAAGGAAACTGAAAGAAATTGGTATGAAGACCATCCAGACCCGGTTAAGGAGATAGAACCTGTTACAATTTTATGGGACTATACAATACACACAGACAAAACAATCAAAGCCAACCGCCCAGATATTGTTGTTAGAGACGCCAAACAAAAGAAAAAGTACCTAATTATTGATATGGCAGTCCTTGCAGACTGTAATGTATCTCTGAAGATCTTCAAAAAGCTATTAAAATACAAGAACCTTGAAATTAAAATCTCAAAATTGTGGCACATGGGAACATCAACAGTCCCTGTTGGAGTTGGAGCGATCAGATTGGTCGCAACAGATTCCAGTAGACTCATTTGGTCATATTTACTCCAATGAACTGTACTGTATGTTTTTAAGATGAAAACAACATTCTTTCATTGAAACAGAAGGAATTTCAAAGAGGTTGAAATGATTGCAAAGATTAACAACTATTAAACAAAACGATCCTGGAAAATAGCAGGTAAAAATGAGAAATCTCAGGAAATCTTGGAAAGATTAAAATAAAGTCTTAGATAGTGTTCCAAATTCTTGGATCCTTAAGGCATTGGAAATATACAGTGTACTCGGTTATATTAAATTTCCTTAAATATAGCCTATAAACTTTGGAAAACCGTATTATAAGTAAATCGTAGCAAAAGGAGCTAGCAGCCTGTTTACTCGACGAGTAATCTTTCAAGGAGACTCCATGACATCTCTTCTGTTCAGTCTGTCTTTAACTCGCTCTTTACATGAAGGAATGTCAAAGATATGATAAGAAGTAAGTGTTTAATTAACTATCTACATTGATGGTATGCAAACTCTTTGCCAAATACGATAATGAGTTTACGGGTGTCATCAGTATTGACAACTGTTTTTGTTATGATATCAGCATGGAAATTCGGATTAGATAAATATGCAAAAGTAACATTCAAGAAAGAGAGAAATGCAGAAACACACACAGTAGATTATGTCATAAATATTAGGAAACTAGAACAAGAAGAAACCAAAATCACCCAGGAGCTAATAAAGTCGATGGGGGACGGCTTACACAAATGAAAGAGAATGAAAGAAAATAATACTACAGGCGCGTGTATCCGATGTTAAATACCGGGTTGAATTCGCAAAACAGAATATCAGCCATTAACACTTAGTCTGTTCATCTAGTGCGATACAGTTCCAAGATCCTTCATTGGACCATAGCTGACATTAATCAAATGGATGTCAAAACGAGAAAGATTCCGACATACCACCGCATGCATTATCATAAGGCTAATATTGATCGTCCGTGTTTGTCCAGATCTGAAGATGGAAGAGGATTAGTTCAACTAGAACTGTTTTACAAAACGACAACAATCGGTTTTCAAAGATACCTGGAAACTACTGAAGATTGGATTGTGCCAAAAAACATGAAAGAACTTATAAACTTTATTCAGTAATAAAGGAAACTATCGAATTAAAAAAAAGGGGGAGCAGGTGAAGAAGTGCAAGTAAACCTTAATACACCTACTGCAGAGGCAAAGAAACTAAAAAAAGAAAGCAAACGCAATATACCACATGCCGAAACTATGGCAAAATAAGCCTCTTCATGGTCAATACTCTGCCCGTAACAAATAAGCAGATGTAGACAAACTGCGGACTGATCAGTGGTTACGTAGTGCAGGCTTAAAAGCTGAAACTCAAGGTTGTATTCATGTTGCAATGGATCAATGCTTGCTAACTAGACATTACCAAGTTTACATACTGAAAAATGCTATGACACCAAATGTAGATTCTGTGATAAATATCCAGAAACAATTGACAATCTTGTATCAGGTTGCTCAGTGTTAGCACCCAGTGAATATAAACCAAGCAAGATAGACTGGGCCAAAATCTGCAATGGAAAATATGTAACTTTTACAGGAAGGAAACTGCAATAAACTACAATGAATATCTCACAAACCCGGTTACAGTTATAGGAGGTGTAAGACTTTTATGGGACTTTACAATGCACACAGACAGTACAATCAAATCTAATCGCCCAGACATCGTGATTAAAAAAAAGAATGTGCTTTCATACTGACATGGAATTCCCTGCAGATTGTAGATCTTAAAAAAAAAAACTATATAAAAACACAAGGACCTTGACGTGTGAATTTCAAAATGTGACGCATGAGATCATCAATATTTCCAATCGTATGGATTAGAAAATGTTCCGATAAACGCATTGGAGGGATTCTTGATAGACCATACCTTAAAGGAATACATAAACTGGACTCACAAGTTATTCTCACTCATTACGAAGAGATTTTATGAAGGATTCATTATTATTATTATTATTATAGATGATGTGGATGTTCCTGCTAATCATAATATGAAAGTAAATAAATTGACAATGTCTAAAAAACAACGACTTTCGGATTGAAGAATGTAGAACGTCACGTATTCAGTTAATTATTGTCTTAGTTATTGTGGGATCTATATATCACTAAACTACATTGATAGAATTAGAATAAAACCCAATATTCCTTCACGTTGCAAATATTCTTCTAAATGTCTAAGGTCGTACAACTTGATTGAAAGCACATTTTAATATATGACCTCGCCTTGAAAAAAATGTTCACATGCCTAATAATAATAATAATAATGATAACAATCAAAGCCAACCTCCCATTGTTATTAAAGACCGCAAACAAACAAAAAAAGTGCTTCCGTATTGATATGGCAGTCCCTGCAGACTGCAATGTATCTTTGAAGATATGCAAAAAGCTGTCAAAATACAAGGACCTTGAAATAGAAATCTCAAAAATGTGGCATTTGGGAACATCAAGAATCCCTGTTGTAGTTGGAGCCCTAGGATTGGTTGGAAAAGAGCAGACTAATTGAAGGGATTCCTGGAAGTCCATGCCTCAAGGGGATACAAAAAATTGTTCTGACAAGTACAGCCCACACTTTACGAAGGGCTTTATCTATGTATTTTTTTTCAGTGGAAAGTGTCATGATACACTTTCTAACCTTAAATTCCAGGGCGGGACCCGGAAAGAATTGTGTAAACGCCAGAAATCAAATATAATAATAATAATAATAATAATAATAATAATAATAATGATAGAAAAATAAATCTTAATCTTCTGGACAACGTGGTCATAGACCACATAAACAGAAGGTGCTTCCTTATTGACAAGGTAGTTCCTGCAGATTGTAATGTATCTTTGAAGATCATCAAAAAAACTATCAAAATTCAGGCATCTCGAAGTGAAAATCTAAAAAATGTGGCACATGTGGACATCAATAATTCCAGTTGTAGCTCGAATTGACTGGAAAAGCTTCCGATAGATTCATTGAAGGTATACCTGGTATCCAATGTCTTTAAAAAATACAAAAAAAAAATGTACTCAGAAGTACAGCTCACACTTTAGGAAGAAATGTGTCTATGTAAAATGTGTCTGATTTTAGAGGTTTTTTTTTTGTTTTTTTTTTTGTTTAATTTTACAAAAATGATCAGAAGAAAATGTCATGAAACCATTTTTGATGTGCATATTTCGGAAGAAATTGTGTAAACAACAGAAATCAAAGGAAATACCATTACTACTACTACTACTACTACTACTACTACTAATAATAATAATAATAATAATAATAATAATAATGATAGAAAAATAAATAATCTTCTGGACAACGTGGTCATAGACCACATAAACAGAAGGTGCTTCCTTATTGACAAGGTAGTCCTGCAGATTGTAATGTATCTTTGAAGATCATTATCAAAATTCAGGCATCTCGAAGTGAAAATCTAAAAATGTGTCATCAATATTCCAGTTGTAGCTCGAATTGACTGGAAAAGCTTCCTGATAGATTCATTGAAGGTATACCTGGTATTTTTAAAAAATACAAAAAAAAATGTTTTTTTTTTAGGAAGAAATGTTTATGTAAAATTGTCTGATTTTAGAGGTTTTTTTTGTTGTTTTTTGTTTAAAATGATCAGAAGAAAATGTCATGAAACCATTTTTGATGTGCATATTTCGGAAGAAATTGTGTAAACAACAGAAATCAAAGGAAATACCATTACTACTACTACTACTACTACTACTAATAATAATAATAATAATAATAATAATAATAACATGTGAAGATCTCAAAAACTCTCAAGATGCAAGGAACTGTCAGTGGAAATGTGGCACATGAAGACCTAAGTAATTCCACTTGTAGTTGAAACCAGAAATGTTCTGATACTCTAATTCAATGGATCCCTGTGATTCCATGCCGTAAAGATACATAAAAATGTGTTCTAACAAGTACAGTTGGCACCTTACGAAGGATTTTATCAATGGAAAATGTGTGTCTTTTTAGGTTAAAAAATCTTTAGTGAATATGTTATGGTGCTATTTATGTCCTTAGGTCTATACTGGTCAAAAACCTATTATAATAACAACAATGATGAGGATAATATAGTGCGGATATTTCTTATTTATAATTATTTTGCTTTCTTTCTGAAAGGCATTTTTTTTTACTTCATTGTCATCTGGGTGTCACATTTAAAGTCGTCGCTTTCTACACTAACCAAATATTTAAATAGCTGTAGCAGCTCCAATTCCTAGTTTTGACCATTTGTTGTCTCTCCTTCTGAAGACCCCAATTTATGACTTACAATTCATGGTCACTTATTTATTCTCGCTTCCCTTTGCTTCATTCTCTGTTAGCGTTTGCATTTTGCCTTCTTAGCCCACCGTCATCTAAGGGTCATCCGTGTATTTAAAGCTTTTAAGATTATGTCCCCTGATAACAGTCCAGATAGGTCATCTACTTCGCCTGGCTGTAAAGGAATAGTTCATGACTAAATGAACCGTTTCAAAAGAGGAAACCTTCAGAAATTTTGACCTAATAATACAAATTATTGTCGATTATAATTCATCAAATAGTCTTCTTAAAAGAGTTTTTTTTCCGGAAATTATACCTGCCAAGTCCATTACCTCTCATCATTATTATAGATTTAAGTTTACCTCCAAGCCTTCTGTTTAAGGCAGTGTTGAAAGTTTACATATTGATTGTATCATCATTAAGACATCGAGTTACACTAGAGTTCAAAATTTTGAAGACATTCGCAATAAAGCATGCGACGAACTTGACAGAAGAGTGAAAGAAATGGAAAAGAGATCTTAGATTTTTTGAAAAGAAAATGGAATTAATTATCAAACTTATACTTTGAGAAACTCTTGCAACAAATGCCAAAAATATGAGTCAAGCCGAAAGGCGCTTATTTTGATGAGAAAGGAAAATTGGATCATAAAATGCTTCTTTTCTTTTTTCATAATAATGTTGCTAATAAAAACCATGTCTCACTTTTTTTAACGATATAGAATATTTTCCTCTTATTTAAAGTACAAAATAACTAGTTTAGGGGCCAATTTAAAAATTACGAGACAGCTGGCCGCCTGTCCTGATGTTTACCCATAGCTGTGGTGAGAAGAAGGATTCATACCTTGCCCAAGGGTATGTGCATGTAATGGATTTGTCTGGAATTAGAACACGGCTCTCCGATCCCTCAACCCGAGCCGCTATCCATTATTATTTAATACAAAATTAACAAAAATAATGTTTAAGAGAAAATGTTGATTTGTTATACGTCAATTGTCTACAGAACTAAATATCCATTAATATGGTATAGTGTTAACTTGTGTTAATGTGTTTTAGTGATAATAATTCGCAGTACTTTTAGCTTCAGCGTGGAAAATTCATGCAGTTACATTAGGCTTCCCGTATGTTTTTATATTCGAGAGCTGCTGCTGATACAAGTTTTGTTTAGAACTGCTACTGGTACTATGTTTTATATTAGAGCTGCTATTGATATTAAGTGTTATGTCACTACAAGGGACTTATTTACTCATGAAAGAGGAACTTTATTTCTAAATGCTGCCAACACGGTATTGTTGATTTTCATTGTACAATTTATAATAGAATATAATAAAAACAATTATTTGTATAATTATATTCTTATCACTACTAAAATTAATGAGGTTGTTCGAACAGAAAAAATACTAATTGAGATTGTGGAGTACTGACATCGCAGTGAAGAGGTAAGCAGCAAACGTAAAAGTCAATATCTTGCTTTTCTTCATTGTTTGTCCTTTATAACTATTAGGTTGCGTTATAAATGATTTTTTTGGCTTTTCAAACTTTTTCTTTAAACTATGAACTACAGTTCTATTTTTTAATTGCATATTCACTGTTATTTGTGACATGTTGCCAGTTATCGAGTAGTTCTCTGAGAAAAGGTTGTGTAAATTTCCGTATAATATAATTTGAAAAAAAAAATATTGGAAGATCCTTTGTATTTTTCTACATTAGGTTTGTTTGCCCGTATTGAAAATTCCCACTGTATTTTTTTAATCGGTATTACCCTATGCAAGGCAGTAAAGCCACTAAGACACATGAAATTACAAGGTGTGAAAATTAGGAACAGAAACATTAATAACGAGCGAAAGCAAAAAGGAGAAAACAGTAATCATGAGGACCGTAGATAGGGATTGACATTGTATTTAAATTTTTGCGGATTACCATGGTCTGGAAATCATGGAATTATCCACAAGCTGGAATTGCTAGAAAAGAAACTGTTAGCATAGAACTTACAGCTTCATCTACCCAGCTTAACTGTAAATACATAAGTTATCGACGCCAGTCAAGTACTGCGCTTACATTCATAATTTCTTGGTAGCACAGCGAAGTGCTCATTCGAACAATTTCTATGAAAGAATTTAAAGAAAAGACAGACGGCGCTGGATAAATGACTGAAACGGAGACGCCAGAGCAGGACCAATAATATTGCTGATTCTTCTTTGGGTCTTATCAAGAAGCTCAAGGTAAATAGGAGAGCCACCGGGTGCTATGTAGTTGCAATATTATAACCAAGGACGAGTGGTACACTTATAGATATGTAAGATAGATTCTGGAGAGAATCATTGTCACACACAGTGGAACGACCTAGCAATGGATTTAAAATATTATTTCCATTGTATGTCAGCTGAGAATGTTAGCTACAGTAGGCGCACCGAGTCGTTTTCCTGGAGATTAGCATCAGCCATGGTGATGAAAGGCAAAGAAGAGTCTCTCAGATGATTAATGGAGAAGTTGAAGTTATCACTAACATTTTTGTCAAGATTTACAAACTCTATATTTTGTTCAATGTCGCAAACCGATCATTGAAATTTGAATAAGCTGATTTGTTATAAGATACTGTGACTTACTTGTTTAATAATTTCTTTAATTTAATTTCATAAGATTTCAAACCATATTTTTAAAGGAAAGTTTCATTTTTCAGGTTTAACACCGAAGCATAAATTCTTAGAATTTCTTACTCTTGAGCATGCAACATACAATTAGCCATGCGAAGATATTCCTTTCTGGGACCAGATTCCAACGTTTTAAAGCATTTGACCATGTGTTTTGTTCTTGCAAACGCAGGGCGAACTAGAAACCTGATTGAATTATATATAAAAACTTAAAGAAAAGATATGCAAACAACAACATTGTATTTTTATTAAATAGGTATTTGTTATTTTAATCATTAAATCGTGTTTGAATCGCGTTTGCATGTTAAAACTTTTAATGTTTCCAAAAAAATAAGGAAAATTTGTTGTACTGAACGGCGCACACTCGGAAAATTAGTCTTACATTGTAACAACTTACCTGTTTCTTTTTTTCCCCAAAATTTGGTTTCGATCGGGCAATCTATGACTATTTTAGACGGCATATCGGACGGGCGGATAGACTAACGGAATTTAACAGAATGTTAATATTTAACAACCTCCCCCACCGCTACGAGGGATGTATGTGGAACAGGGCCGATTTTATCGTGGGTTCTCAGAGCCTGTAGTCACTGCCAGAAATATTCCCGTAGAACCAGGATAAACGAATCTGGGTCTGTCTGCCTCCCTGGACGAAACTCTGTCCTTCGGCAAAGCCTCGTCCGGTTTACTCTCTGCTCAAGGCAGAGAGTTCGACAGTATCGAACAGGCTATGTCACTGTATTAGCGGACGTTTAGTCAATCAAAGCGATTTGCAACAAAGCCAGTTAAATATATAGGGTCCAAATTTATTCCTGTGTTTTATTTTTGCTATAGGATGTCACAGCTTATTTTATCCTCGGTGTACGCTGCTGTAGAGTACGCTAACATAGTGCACTCTAAATTAATTCTTATTTGCCCCATATGATTAGTATTTAACGTAATCATTTCTTCATTAAATTTATTTCCCCCTTTAGGGAATGGTTATGTATACATCACATCGAAACACCTGTAGTCGTACGCAACGAAGTTGAGCAACATCGTGCTTGGTCAGTACCTACATGAGAATACCAGGTGTTGTAAGCTTGAATGTGCGTGCGGTGTAATGGATAATGGCTAGGAATTGTTAATCGGAGAGCAGCGTTCCAATTCCATTTGGTATCCAAAGATTCTTAATTCTTTGATATCCGTTAATATTTGTTCATAACTTGGGGAAAGGTATGAAACCACAACTTCTTCCCAGACCCCATGTATCGACCAGTTATAAAAGATTTGCATTACTCGGTATTATCTCAAAAATATTTTCTTGTTTAAATATCCTATAAAAGGTTGAAAAACAGTAGAAAACGAATTAATGAAACCAAAACAGAAATTACTTATTACTTGCCTTGGACTGATCAGAGAAAAAAAAAAAATGGTGCGTGATATTTTATTAAAACCTACCTCTGATATAAAATATTAAATAAATGCTTTGTGTGTTTATAGTTCATAAATCTATTGCAAGGCAAGTCTGATAACTCAAGAAGAAAAACGCGATTTTAGATATGCATTTTTTCTTCGTTTACACATCGATTTGTTCTAATTTGCCCGGAAATATATTTCCATTTGTTGAAAGGAGACGTATTAATATAATATAATTCCTGGGCCAAGGGGTTATGCTCTCGCTATTTGTATTTCCAATTCAGATATATCACTGTTAATCGAGTGGTATTCTGAATATTCGAGTCAAGTACAATTAAGCACTGGTCTGTATTGTTTTCTATAAGAGCTGTAAGGCCGTTCCTAGGCAGTCAATGACTATGGATGCTTCCGTATTCATCGTTATTATAACCATAAATTCTTTTCTTTTGTTCGTTTAATATTATTATAAATATTACTATCGCTTTAGTTAACTGGTAGCCTTCGTCACATTAGATTTTGTAATGTCATATCATGCACCAATTATATCATCAAAGTTTATATCAAGAAATGTATAAAACTATATTTCTAACTTTTTATTTAGTCGTTGGTCATATATTTATAGGTCTGACCAGCCGACGTTATTTAATGATTAGCAATCTTGTCTTGATAAATCAATTAGGACTGAATAGTCAGTTCGATGGCCTTTGGGTGCCTCACACTTTCGGCCTTTTGCCAAATCAGCATTAGAAAATCAGCATATATTTATAGGTTTTGTCGTGGATTCAGCTTTGAAGAGCATGGAGGGACCACCGGTTATCTTTGTTTGCTGTTGATTCTTCTTTTTTTTTATTTTATGGTAGGGCTGGGTTAGAGAATTTAGTTAATATAGTAGGTGAATTTGGTTCCATATTCGGCCCGAGGTGTACAGAATCAGATCAATGAAAACAGATCGATCTATAAATGAACCATATTATTAAAAAAACAAAATGAGATACCACTTGATGTGGGCAGTCGAACAAGAATAAACCGTAGATTAATAAAGGGATTTAGTTTGAAATGTAATCTGATCAAAAGATACCTGAAAAAGATCAAAGGGCACAACGAACGACACTTTGTGATAACAACAACAAACACCAATTTACATATCTTTGCTCCCACAACATATTTCTTCTAATATATATGTATATATTACGTGAATATATGTTTTTTAAAGGTCCTTTTCTAAAGCAAATTGTAAACATAAATCTTATGTTTATTCTCATCATTATTATCATAATCCTAGTTGCACATCTCTCATCTAAATAATGAATATATTAAGAGACAGAACCTAGTGGTTAGTATCCTTTGCTAGGTATTCTATATTTCGGAAACGAGGCAAAAGATGATCTTTAGTTCAAAGCCCGGTGATATATTAGATTATATATACGATCCAGATCTTCAAAACGTTACATAAAAAGAAAAAGAGGATTATGCTGTTTAGCATTAAATATTGAATTGAATATGGACTATAGTAAACAGTGACAACAAGAACGATATCTGGTAAGACTCAGTGTATAATAAAATAGTGAAAAATGATCATGATACTTAAAACTTATAGACACAATACAAAGAACATCTTTGAATAAAATGTAAAACGATTCTAAATTATTTTATTGATTCAACCAAGGAAATATCCCAATGAGTCATATGTACTTTAGATTGTCATACCAGCAATTAATCATACGTAGCAGTTTAAAATACATTTAGAGTACACTAATATTGTTTAGTTTTACCCATTTTTTACCCATCTTATTGAGAGCATTTTCTGTCTGCAGTGCCCTTCAGGACGTTGGCGAGCATATTCCGCTATGCATTTATTTAAGCCCGCTAGGTAGATTGTACGGATTATTGACCATAGGTTAGTCAAATTCAAAAACTTATTTGCGATTGTAAGAGTAAGCCTCTTATTTTTGGTAATGAAAAATATATTGACAAACTAATGCGTATAACAATGTTTTGAATTTCAACCAACAAATGCGTATGTATAGACAAAACACCACCCGTATACATACATATGTCATATCCGAAACTGCCCACATATGTTTATATATGCATGAGTCCCAACGGATGACCAAGTATGTATATGTGTCTGCATACATCGATGTATGCGTTAGTACGATGAATGACAAAACGACGAAATTTCACCCACCACTTCCACAATAACATCAATACACGCAATCTACATAAACCCAAATTTTTTAAAACATTAATCAGTTTGTCTGACGATCGCTAAAGCGTGAAACCCAGGGTCACAAATTCACATCTATCCAACCAAATATATATATATATATATGTAGAGAGAGAGAGAGAGAGAGAGAGAAAGATAGGGATAGAGAGAGAGAGAGAGAGAGAGAGAGAGATCTGTTGTAGCTATTCGGTAAAAGATTACACTATACAAAAAGCAAAAATAGATAATAATAATAATAATAATAATAATAATAATAATAATAATAATAATGAATGTGGCACATGGGAACATCAACTATGCCTGTTGTAATTGGAGCCCTGGGATTGGTTAGAAAAGTCTCCAGTAGACTAATTGAAGGGATTGCATGCCTAAAGAAATACAAAGAATTGTTCTCAGAGTACAGCCCACACCTTACGAAGGGCTTTATCGATCAGATCCTCTATTTTTCCCTTTTCATACGAAGTTCTACAAACCATCTGTACACCTAATCGTCGGCCTGTGCCCACCAAAGTCCACACCCTGTCCAAATTAACATCTGCTCTTTGCTTATTGAACTGATCACACTTGCGTCATTGTGCACATCTACACGCATTTCTTTGAACTACCTTTGCCTCTCAAAAAATACTCAATTCCTTCCAAGCATATTTACGGCAAGCCCTTTCTAAAAGGGCTGAAGTTTAAAATAAATTTTATTAATCTATACTCAAAATACGATGTTAATCCTATGTTTCAGAATATTTTCACTCTTTCTACCAACAATATAACATAAAGCCATAAAACGACCTCCACTGATTAGCGTCGAAACATTAATCCAGGCTGCATCTTAAGAAAGCTGAATTTCGACGGGCAATTTCACAATCCCAGCCTTACGCTTTTTTAAATCCTCCCCATATATATATATATATATATATATATATATATATATATATAAGGTTCTTATTTGATTTCACTTACACCGACTTAGTACCAGCTTTGTATGTTTCTATAGCTAGTTTCTCCTCCTAACACAGCCTACACGTGTTACTATTCACCATTTTGGACACAAAATTAAACCTGTTTTCTTAACCATCTTACCTTTCATGAAACGTAATATGGTTCTAACATATATTAATACCGCATCTAACCACTCGTCAAGTATAATTAAACATATCCCGTTCGGCGCACAATGCAGACTGTCAAAATTTCTTCAAATGTAGGAATATTCAATGAAAAAAAGAATATATAATATCTTTGAGGGAAGAGGGTCATAATGCCAACCTGTGTTTCCAGGGCCAAACAAATCCAAGAACATAATATTAACAAAAAAGGGGCATCATCAAATTAGGTTATAGTTACACTAGCAACATAGACAGTATTATCAAAAGTTTGAACAGTAAAAATTCAAACCTTGAGGAGGACATGAGAGGTGATAATAAGCTCTTTTTAATTGTAGGATTAGAAAATAATTGTTCATTAAATAAGATATGTTGTACAGAAAGGGTCGTGTATTGTGTCAAAGTGAGAACTGACAGTATCTGTGCAAAAAATACATTGGTTGCAATGAGGTCCAGTTTAAGAAGAGGAGGTATAACCATACCTCATCTTTTGGAATTTCAGAACGGAAGTTCATTACGAAGCTGACAAACCATTATTGTAGTTTTAGGGATAAACAAAACAGAAGCCCACCATTAAATGGAGTATTTTACGAAATGAAAAAGCTAGCAAAGTGAATGATAACACCTGTAGGCTTCTTCAAGAGGAGAAACTAGCTATAGCAACATACAAAGCTGTTAAGCTGGTGAACGGGAGGTCTGAGATCATGAACAAATATAGGCACGTCAGGAAGATAATTTTGGGTGCTATACGAACCGTGATGAAGATTTAATAATTGTTTTTTCATTACACATCACTTCCGGTGTCGAATGAAGGCGTTTGTTGAGTTGCCTCTGATTGATTCGTTGAACAAACCACCTGACGAGACGTTGGCGGTATTTCACCTTACATACGTAATATTATTGATATATATGTAATATGTTCGACCGAGTATATATTACAAAATTCTTTAAATTCGTAAGCATTGAATTGAGTGGCATGACCCGAGACTATGGCATCCGGAAAGTAATATCTTGCAAACAGTACGTGTAAAAACATCACTGGAACTGGGAATGATGTTTTTTTTTTTGTTTTTTTTTTGCAATTGCATATTTCAAACTACTGAGTGAAGATCTCCACTACCACAGGATCCGTTTATTGAACCTTCAAAATCAATGTGTAGTCTTGACCACAGAGTATCTGTAATTTGGTCAAAGTTGTAATTTCGTTGAGGATGATTTTGCTGCCAAAATACAACCACTGCAGGCCTTTGTTAATTTTTCAATGTCTTGATCAATTTTAGTCCAGTACACAGGGTATCCCAAAATAATGTATACACTCTTTGAATCGTTATAACTTATTCAATTTATGTATATTACTTTGTAAATAAGATTAATACAAGAGAAAGAATAAACATTTAAAGAATTTGAGAGTTAAATAAAAAAAAAACAAGATAAAAGCTACTTGGGGCAATGGTAGAATGTTCATATAATGATGAGTTCACATCAAGTGCTCAAAATGGTTGCCGTTCTGTTCAGTACACCTACAAACATACAGTATCATTTCCTGCTGTATTTGAGCACATTCTTCTTCAATTGCTACTCTCATTTCAGCAATTATTTCAGCTTTCCTGCTGTAAACTTTGTCTGTTAGAAACCCCCACAAAAAGAAATCCAAGGGTGTCAAATCTGGTCATCTGGGTGGGTATTCAACTGTTCCTGTTCATCTAATCAATCTGTTTTGCATATTTTGGTCCATATATAAAAATATTAACTATTAATATTTCAAGAGTGTATACATTATTTTGGGACATCCTGTACATAGCTTCTCATAAAAGATTTCATTCTTGAAATTCACTATTAAATTCATTTAATATCCGCTTTTTAATATGATAGGTATTATTGCTCTCGGTGCAAACTTTAGTATTTCGTCACATAGTGTGTAAGGGTTCAAGTTTGAACTGTGTTCTAAAAATCGTCTATATTTCTTTTAGTCGTTTTTTTTTAAATATACATGTATTTCTGTTTTTTGTGTTTTTTTCTTTAAGCATTAAACCCCAAGCAAGGCTGGAAGCCACTTGCACGCAAAGGGTTTCAGAGTTGGAGCGACAACAAAGAGGAGTAATAGAGCAAAAGATGAAGCCACGGTTAGGGGATAGATCCGGGCATCTGAAGATGTCGATTGACGTTACATTTGAATAGTTGGAGATTATTGTTATCAGAAAAACAAGAAATGTGGAGAGTTTTATTTCTTCTAAATTATTTGTAGATCGCGTACTATATTACAAAATATATCTGTAATTTCTATTTCCCGTTTTAATATGGCAATAATACTGTCCTGAAACCGTTCAGCATCTTTATTATCAGTCTTGATAAACTATTAGCATATCGTAATTTTCGGGACTGTTTTTATTCCATCTTGAAATCATGATTTAATAAAAGGGTACGCAGCGTTGTAATCAATTCGGTGCATGCGTAGGAATTCCTCTTTTCGAAATATAAACTGATAATAGTATAAATTTTTGAAATTGTTTCACTGCACATATTATTGCTAATGCCTCTTTATCGATCTGGCTGTAGTATTTTTTTTCTGTCAGTAGTAGCGAACACGAATCATGTGCGACATCTTTCATGCTTCCGTTATACTATTTATACAGACTTACCGCCTCTATGCCATAGTAATGAGAATCTGAAACTAATACGATTTCTGCTTTTCTATCGTAATACGCTAATGATAAGTGTGACGTTAGTATTTTCTTGATTTATTTAAACGCCTTCTGACAATCCAATTCCCGTTTACGCCTTTGTTCAGCGGAGCGTTCAAATTCTGCATTAATTTGTATTTTTACGACCCTCATAGATTTGATAACAGTTTACTAGTTCTAGAAATGTTTGCAACCTGGTAACTTTTGTTGTAGGAGGCATATTCCTTATTGCGTTTGCTCGAAACGGACCTGGCTGACGACCATTTTGTCAATGAGTTATCCGAGGTTCTATTTTTGTCGAAAACTATTTGCTCTTCTCCTCACTGAGTTTGAACCCGCACCCTCGTATTTTTTCAAAGTCACTTTTCGCATGCCCGATATGTTGTTCCTTAGGTACACTTTTAATTAATAGATCATCCAAGCAACGGTGATATCATAATTTGGAAGTATATTATCCATAGCTTATTGAAATAATGCTAGGGCCACTTTTATCCCAAAAGAAAGTCGGTTAAACTTCTAAAATCGTATTTAGAATGTGAACTTATACAATCGTATTTAGAATGTGAACGTTCTTCTTCAACCTGTATTTGCAAATATGCTACAGAAATATCCTGCTTGGAAAAAATGTTTCCACCGTTTAAATTCGCAAAAACCCTCTGGACATGGTAATGAGTAGTTACGAAATTCTAAACATTTGTTTAATACTATCGAAAATAAGGACAAACACGAATTTTATTATTTTGTCTTGCATACACTGATGGCACTGTCCACTTTGAAGGGCCATTTTTTTTTAATTAAACCGATTTTTTTAAAAATCTTTCGTTGACTTGATTCAGTGCTGCGAACGGTTCCCCACGTTTCGTTTTAAACTGTGAAGCCGATCCTCTTTTCACTTGGAATTTTGATTTTAAACACTGACCCAACTGATCCGACAGAATATCTGGAAAACATTTTGTAAGTTCTTTAAATTTTCATATTGTTAATTCCAACATGGAAGCTTACATTTTTGTCATAAATATTTATAGTTAAATTCCAAAATTCAAATAATTGCAACCAGTCTGTAACGAATACGTTTATAGTATTTTGGGACACATAAGCCTTAGCCTTTACATACTTTTTACGAAATGAAATGTTACAAGTCATTTCACCAATAAAAATAATGTTTTACCCGAAACGTCACGTGCGATTTTTGACGTTCTTTTTAATGCAGAAATTCCGTTTACTTTCCCTGTATCTTCGTTAATTATCATGGCATCACTAACAGTTTCTAATTGCATTTTTACATCCACATTATTAATTTTCACGCACACCCATTTTCCTGTGTTTACTGCAATTATTTTTCCATAGCAGTGCTATTTACATTTTTTCCTGTGAGAAATTTTCACTGATTTAGTTTTACAGCGTGACTTTTTGTGACCTAACTTTCCACATTTGTACCACTTTGAAATCTTAAAGTGACAGTTGACGCCGTGATATAACGCTCCACATCGGAAACATGGATAAATTTTTCTTCCTCCACATTTTTATTTAGCTTTTATGTATGCTCATTCTTATTCTTATTTTTCTTTTCCGTTTCGCATCTCAGATTTAGGATTCTCTGGCATTCTTGTAGTGTTAGTTTTTGATTGTGTTTTGTTGGTTTTCTAACACGTCTTTATGCGTCTATTTTCGCTGTTAAGCCTTGAACGACAATTCAACAATTAACTCTTTAAACATATCCGAAATCAGTTCGTTTAATTTGAATTTAAGTATATTAATTCGACGAAGAAACAAGACGAAGATTTTGTAAGATATGCTGGAATCGTTAACCTGGTGTGTGTTTCACGATTCCAGCATATCTTACAAAATCTTCGTCTTATTTCTTCGTCTGATCAATACACTTCCAACGAATATTGAATAACGAACTTCTCTCGCTGAAAAAAAATAGTCAGAATATTTACATTCTTCAAAACAAATCTCTCCTATTTTTTTCGGTAGTTCAAAATTACAGTATTTTTAAATGTTCTACCAGTGCTAACCTACCCAACAGAAGTCATTTTTTTCTCTCGTGTTCCCAGTCGATGTATTTTTCTCTGAGAATTTTTTCGTATCTTCTGAAATAAGCAGAAAAGGTAATTCCACCTGCTGAATTCAGCTATCGCATATGCCACAGATTCGGGAGTGGCAAAAATAGGACAATTTTGCGTTTTCTTCCCTATAAATCCAATTAAATTTTGTTGCTGATTCTGGAGTTCCAAAAACTGCTACTGTTGCCTTTGTGTTTAACAATTTGGCATAATAATTCTTCGATATGTAAAGAATATCTGTTTATTTTTTTCGTTTGTATTCTGGTTTCTTATTTACACACACCAAAGAAAAAATAAACCAACCTGGTTCTAATTTTTTGTTGTAAATGATATCATGTCTACAAAAGCAATTAGTATTAGTTTCGACCCCCCCGTTGACACTGTTCTAACTCGCTCCTAGAGCTTTCCATCATATATATATATATATATATATATATATATGATGGAAAGCATATATATATATATATATATATATATATATATGATGGAAAGCTCAAAATATATGCTTTGTTTCATTTATTGTCGAATAAATCGAATTATTATTACAATTGAAAATTAGAGAATACCAAGGTCCGATTATTCCGGCATTCATTACTCGTTTTCCAGATAAGAGTTTGAAATTGTAGATATAGACGCTATGGCGTTTGCATCTTTTTCAATTAAAAGTCTGAAAGAACATCTAATAAACAAGCATAACACTCCCCAACTTTCCAGTGCCCATAATTATTTCCCGTCAGTTCTTCGTCAACACTATCAAAATCCCCTGTCATTCTAAGTGTAAAAAAGTGGTTACACATCCTCATATCACTTTCCATAAAAATAAATCAAATAAATTTTAATCAAGTTTCTTTCAATATTGATGCTCTAGTGTCAAAATACCTTGGCAGAGAAGAATCTTATTTGTTACGTGTCGTCAAATTCTATAACGTGGTCGTTGGACGGGAATGAGACGTCATTGCAAACTTTGCCAATAATGGAGAAACACCTTTGGCTATTGCTGAACTTTCTATTTTTATTCCTTGAAAATGACTAACGATTGTCAATATTACTCGGATATCACACTTTAATGTCACTAAATTCGTTTATATGTTTCCAGCTGTAGTAATGCGATTGATTTGACACCCGGAAAACACACCAATGCCTCACTAGATACTTATTGTCTATTCTATTTAATAGATCCTGTTTAAATGTATAGTGAACTCATAAATACAGGATTTCAGACAGATAGATTGATAGATAGGAACAAAGACAGAGAGATAGTTACGAACAGAATGAGATAGATAGATAGATAGATAAGTAGGTAGATAGAAAAGTAGGTAGATGGATTAATGAGTCTAATTAATAGAAAGTTTATAAATGTAGAGGTGCCTCCTGAATATACGATGTTTTAGATAGATAGATAGATAGATAGATAGATAGATAGATAGATAAACATTGCATAGTGATTTGCAGTTTTACAATTCAATGCATTCTTCAGATAAATACTTGGAATTGGATTAAAGATCACACTGATGTTTGAAACTGACAGTGACCCAGCAAAGTTTATTACTTTGCCCACACTGCGATATTAAGCAAATTCCCCAATAGATATAGAAAATTTTAAACCACACACACACACACAAACACACACACACGCGCACACACACACACACACATATATATATATATATAAATATATATATATATATATATGTGCGTGTGCGTGTGTGTGCGTGCATGATTTTGTGTGTGTGTATACATGCGTGATTTTGTGTGGGTTTTTGTGTGTCTAAAACACATGATATATATGTAGTTTATTTTATGATATTACATGGAAAAATACGTAAAAATCGCTACACAATTACAGTCATGTTTCGATTCTTATACAAATATGTCATCAGGCGAGTGAAAGATTTAAACTGATTTTAAAACAAAATGCATCTCTTTTTACGAAAAAGAAAAGTGGGGGTTAATTATTAGGTTTCTGGGCTTTACTTAGTTCAACCAATCAAATATGACTTACGTTAAATTTAAACTAAGAGAAGAACAAAGAAATTATTTTCATAAATGTGTCATGACCCGTAAATTTGCAATCTATGATAGAAACAGACTTAAACCAGAGCGGATGTGGTTGGATACCCATTGAACATTAGATAACGTCTATTCCTAAGAAAAATTAAGTGTTATTTTTACAAAAAGCCACACATATTATATGATATGTGAATTTCCTACATAAAAAAGGTGTTGATAAATAAATAGCTTCTTTAAGAAACTAGTAAATAATTTAAAAGTATAGACTTACTTGATGAATTAATATGGAACTGTTGACTAAAGATTCGTTATATAAGGTGTTAATAATTAAAAAATCAATACAAAATGCCAAAATACTATTGCCAACAAATGTTTAAATAAATCTCTTGTGTATTTCGTTCAATCTCTGCAATATAAAATCCGACAGTTGAAAAATTCTATATTGGTTCTACTAAGAATGCTTTCAAGTCAAGGTGGTAACAACTATATTTTTTTGGTTTTGGTTTTTCTTTTTACTAATAATATTTTTACTACATCACTTTTTTTTTTGAAAGTTTTTGGCAAAGACATGTAGATCCTTATGATCCCTATTTTCAATAAAGAATAATATTTTAGAAATACTACATCACTTTCCAATTAATTTGGGAGTTTGAAAGACGATAATAGAATTTGAAATGGAAATTTCTAAAAATGGCAAAGACATGTAGATCCTCATATGATCCCTATTTTCAATGTTTTCATGAAATATTGCAAATTATCAGGTTCTTTGATAAGAATGCTTTATTAAACAAAAGATCCGACTTAACTGTAAATTGTAAACAAATAATCAAATATGCCCCACGTTAAATTAAACTAAATTGATCACTTTTTTAAATTAACAACTTACGGATAAACAGAAAAAAATATAAAACTTCTCCTGCCAAATTTTCATAAATGGGTCATGGTTTTCGCATAAGTTAAAATAAAAAAATAAATATATAAGAAATCAAAATAAAAATAAATAAAAACAGACTTATTTAACAACAGAATGAATAAATAAAACGACTTATGCTTACCCCACAATGGACTTTACAACAGAGAGGTTCACATTCTGTTTTCTTTACATAGAAGTTTTCTATGCGACGATAACTGTCACAGAATAGCAGATGCGGGTCGTAAATACATAATATGCTTCTCATTTATTTTCGATTCACTAGAGCAGGTTTTTCTTTCCTCAAAGGGATCGGACAATTATATATATATAGACCACGTTTAAATATAACAAAAAACACTGTGAAAAGCAATGTTTTTAATTTCATGAGAATATAACGATAAAAACCTGTTTATTATATTGACAGTCGATCTAAACTTTCGGTTCATATGTTTAAATGCATTTACAATATTCTTGGGGCTGTTTGCGGGTCCTGTAATTTTTTTCAACAGAATTATTGTTTAAATGCATTGTATGGGCAACTTTTTTGTTTTAATTTAAATGGCCTTCAATATGTTTTGAAACCAAAGCCTTCATACGACGCTTGTAACGGCCCATAATAAAACATAATAAACATTCGTTGTCTGTTATATTTAACAATATGTGTTTGCAATCGATTGCATAAAAAAGTTATTAAGTTTAAACTCACCGTTCAGTATAGGCTTGTTCATTTCTTGTTTTCCTTGCTTTTATTGTAACAATTGATTATTTATGTTCTTCAAGAAATATCTCGGGCGTTTACTACTTTAAAAATAATTTTTTCGGGTGTTATTTCCATCAGTTTATTTCAGTATAATGTATTAATTAGATTGAGTCATAACTAATTCCCATCTTTGTTTATCAACTTTATTCTTAAAAACAAATGAAGTACATTGACATTTTAATCGGTTATATAGTCAGTTTGAGTAAAATCCGGGTTTTGATATGAAAAAAATAGAATGTTTTTGATTAGAGAAAGATTTCTTCATAAAGCATTTTCCAATCGAAAAAGGTAATAATTGATTGGTTCAGGGTCAGATGAATGCATCAATTGAGGTAGAAAAGACCAGACAAGTTCGAAGTATTGGCCTATGTTTTTCTTTCTATATTAATCTTTGCGTTGAAAACATGTTAGATTCCATCTTCTTGGCACTGTGTCATATCCATGCAAAACTTTGGCATTTTAATGCAGGCCTAATTTATTCTTTACTGCTACGTGTTATTAATGGCTAGGATAATATATTCATCATTACAATTGATTCCCAAAATAGAAATTACGTAAGACTCAACCTGATATCAAACTGTATATAAAACTAAAAAGTGAGTAATTTCTGTATTTACAGAACGATATATACGGGTGATGGAAATGTAACTCCCTATTTTATGCATGAGTGGCCTGCCAGGAATTCTGAATTAACACCCTGTGATTTATTCTTTGGGTGTGGTTAAAGGAAAACGTCTACAAATCCAAACTAACATTTTGTAAGATCTTGAAAAGCGAATACAAGAATTTATATCTTCCACACTCCAAGAGTTTCTGGTGAAATCAGTTTACCCGATTCCTGGGAGGCTCGCGAAGTTGGTAGCGAAATCTGTTGCTTATACTGAACTTTAAATAAAACCTCAGGCTAAACTTTTTTCATTCATACCCATTTGTTGTAAAACTTATAATTAATAACTAAATTATGTGTATTTTAAATAAGTTACTTTTCAGTCATCCTGTACATCCGCATTTTTTAAGGATGTTTTTTTTAACAAGACTGATTTTGTAAAAATTCATAAAAATAAATATTTATATATACCTTTGAGGTAAACAAATACTTACTGTCTCTGGTCTATCCATCGTCTTTCCTTCGATTCAATATCCGTTGGCTTTAAAAGCATTGTGGATAATCGCTTTTCACTCGGATTTGTCTATAGTTGCTGAAATCTATCGTTTTTTTTTGTTTGTTTGTTTTAGAGTCCAAACACATTTCTAACACTCATGGCGATGAGTTTCGAATTAAGAGTTATCAGTCACACAGATGCGTCCTGGGTCTGACGATAGACTACATCCGCGCCCTGGGTAAGACGATAAACTACGTCCAACAGCAAGGCCTCTGATAATACGTTTTTGAAAAAATAATATTACCAGCTATACGTTTTTGAAAAAAAATAATATTACCAGCTATACATTTTTGAGGGAAAATATTAACAGAAATAGATTTTTAAGCAAACAAAAAAATTACAAAAAAAAAAAAAACAAGTTGCCAGCATTAAATGACCATTGAGGTTGATATGCCGTAAAACAAAACAAACCAAACTAAACCATCACAGAGACTGGTTAACAATTACGGCAAGATAGTCCAGTCAACCATGTCTTTTAGAACATAGCTTTTGGGACAAGTGCTGGATACCTGTTTTCTCAAGATGCTTATGAGGAAGTCAGTTCTACGAACTAGACTAGAATTCGATCTCGGCTCGATTATTTCTCGTTCAAGACAGCTGTTATACTACCTGCACATCACAATCAATTGATTGTGAAATTTCGTTTATAAATGGGGTATAGTGATGTAAAAATCAATTATCGACTTCAAGATCTAGGTTGCGAATGATGAACCTTATTCAGTGATATTTCGTGTCGGTTGAAATTCCCTCAAGTTGATATTCATTTGCCAATTTCTAGTTCCTTCATTTTCAAAGACTTATTCATTGACCCCCTGTCGCCTAATCACGGCCCATTACGTAAATCTCAATGCTAGGTGATATAATTCACCTGCTTGTAGTTCGTGTTCCATTCCGAGTAAAGACTAACATTTCCAATGCTGCTTCGATCATATATCCTTATACCCATATTCATGACATAATATGTGATGAGGTATGTGGTTCGAAATGATATTTTGTGACCACGGCAGTTGTTTGCCTTGTGCCAAGCCGGTTGTTTCGTTAACAGCTAACTACAAGACAATGCGTCAAAGTCACACAGTATGTGTATATTATTGTATATCAAATTAATGTTGTTCTCACCAAGAGAAACTAGTATTTATAGCAATGCACATAGACCGTATTGTCTAATTTTATTGTCCCCAGTAGGAAAATCATTCCTGATACTTTTCAGTAAGGCAGAGAGAGAAGTGGGTAAAAAGAACTACATCGTGGGGTCTGCATATCCTCTTTCCTACAAGAGTAAAACTCTCACTGCATATTTTGAAAGAGAGAAAACATGCTAAATTGTGATTCGTCAATTCCCGAGAAAATGTAGGGGAACCGTTATATTTTTCTTTTTTTACGGGACCACTTACCGTCAAACTACCCTAACAAATATATCGGTATATGGTATATTTCCAACAGCATGTTTATCTGCTGCATTTTCTTGGTTAGGACATTTTTTTTCATTACATAATCCATACATATATTCAAAATGCTGCTAAATGTTTAAATTGCAAACAAGACGTAAATATATAGGCAAATGTATACATAGATATTGTTACTTGTCATCACACTCATTTCCACTGTATTCCAACTGCAAGATGATAATTACTCAGACAACTTTTTCCTTTGAACGTCTATTTTGTGGAACTGAACTCATGTTAACGCTTCCCCGAATACTGCTTGAATGATGGTAGCACCTGTTCGAGTCCCAGATCGGAGCAAATAGTGACTATCCCCCACAATAAAATCAACACTACATTAATAAAATGACCAAAAATACATCTTTATAGGAAAATGGCAATAAATGCAACACTAAAAAAATATAACAATGCATTTATATAATAAAATCGGCATTAAATGTCCAATAGGTGTTGATGTGTCGCTAAAAATTCATCCAAACCAACCAACTTTCTCCTGGGTATGTCGATAAACAACATTCGCGTCCTGAGTAAGACGATAAACTCCGTCCAACAGCAAGGCTTCAGATCAGGAGGTTTTAAGGAGCGTGGAACCACCTCTTAATTGGTGGTGTTCCCAAGTCCACCCTGACCGGGGTAGTAGCACCCGTTAGGGTCCTAGCAATGGGAAAATAGTTAACTCCCAAACTTGTCTAAAAGTAGTTTTTAATACCAGTAATACTTTGTAATAAAAAAAAATATTACCAGCAATAATTTTTGAAGGAAAAATTATTATCAGCAATACTTTAAAAAAGTACCAGAAATACAAACATCTATACATTCTTTGAAAAAAAATGGCTAGCTATAGATTTCTTCAAGGAAAAATATTTCCAGAAATAGATTTTTGAAGAAAAACATATTACCAGCAACAACAATTTTGCCGGCATTAAATTGAGGTTGATATGCCGTAAAACAAACCAAACCAAATCACCCATCAAAAATTAATCATTCATTCGGAATCTAAACTCCATATCGTCCCAAGCTTTACTTCCTAGCATCCGTTTCTTTCGTGTCACCGTCCAGATTCACTATATAACTGGTTTAACACTAACCGCATATGATGAGGGGCTCTTGAGCCTTATATTGCGGGGATTTTAGCCTTAGAAATTATATACAAAAGTTACTTTTCAAAATAGCATCATCTCTAATACTGTCGTTGGGTTTTTACGTGGAGCTCCGTTTTCCATTATTCTTTGTTAGAATTAGAAGATAAACAAGCAAACAAAAAAAATGGATTTGCCGGGAAGAAGCGAATAATTGCTCGATAAATCTTCACTAAAGCAACTCTATAACATTAGAAACTGAAACGACTCTGAGTGATGGATAACAAATTAATTTAAAGACATTAACTCATGTCCGTAGGCCACCTGAGTTCTTACAACACAGCAACAGAGATAAGTATAACGCGTTCATTTTTATTTCCTACTTTTTTTTTATTTGCACTGATCTCTCGCCTTTTTCCTCACACATAAATACTATTCGTCATCCCATTGAGTCTATGACCTTTCTAACTCGATGTTATTTATCTCCCATTTTCCTACTTTATCTACTTTCACTGATTACCTCCCTTTATGTTCAGCGGCTTCGTTTTCTGCTTTCTTGTCTTTCCCGAAACCACGCTACTTAATGTTTTATATCGTTTGTCTTTTATATCTGTAAATCAGTTTGAATGACTGGAACTTTGTCAGTCATTCACAACGTGATTTTCAATTATTTTGAGAAGTCAATAAGAACTAAACTTTGTCCATACCAGAAATAAATATTTTTTTTCAGTCATGCGAAATTAGAAAAAAAGTTTCGGGGGTTTAACTGAATGTTGTTTTATTTTATACGTTTTAGACTTATGCATGAAACTGAAACCTAGATATATGTAAGTAGATTTTGATATGGAAAAAGTACCTAGCAATAAGAATTAAACAAAACGCGTTGTCTCTATTTCTGAGATGAGGTATTATAGCCATTATTTATATTATTCGGACTATTGTCCCCATTTTTGTCGACATATTTATTACAACGTTTTGGCCGTTGTACGTTTCGGCCTTCTTTTTCATGTGGTTGTAATGTCGAACTGAACCCTTTATTTCGCTCACTGGGGTAGACTGTTTTAGTTCCACGTGCCATGTTTAATGGATATCAGTTATCAGTTATCTCCGGTTAATTTCCCTCTGAAAGTTCTCCAATGCCTTAACCGGGTATTGAACTCACAAGCTTTGGGTCCTGTCACTGGATCTAACCAACGCCTTTATCCACTGTGACGTGTGTCCTTGACGTATGAATTTCTGGGTATTATAAACCTAATGAAGACGGTGCAAGAAAAGGGATTCAGTTAGGTCGAATCCAGTTAAAAGGGTATATTTACCTTGTAGGTATAAAATGGCAATGTTCTTAATAGTTCATGTCATTTTATGTGCGTTGTCGAAGTTCGTGACAAAATCTGTTCATGTATTTAGAGTTCAGCGTAGAGCATTTTTTTTCGAATAGTTCAATGTCGTGGAAACAAATTTTACTACGATAGTCGGGATGAAAATAAGACTTAATTCTGTTGTGAAAGCGATAATTTGATTATGAAAACTTCGCTGAGGAGTGAGTTTCTTTGAGTCTACAATCGGTCAGATTCTCAGTTTTTTTTTGTTGTTTTTGCTTCTTAAATACAGACGTCTCCTATTCCTCACCGCGTCTCTCATCTTTACGTCTGTCTTGTGTACTACTCTAGCGTCGGGTCTCTCATATCTTCAGATGATCGTTTTGCAAAGACTTTTATAGCAAAAGTCCGACTTCGATTCAGCCGACAGATTTTGGCGGACAACACAAGTATTTCGTATTTTAACCGAAAATCGAAGAGTCATTGATTAAAAAATCCCGTTTAACAAAACAATCTATTTTAGTAGAAAAACATTTCTGTTTTTCTTTCGCTTTTATTCCCTTTCAATGAACCCCCTTTCCTCTTTGCTTAAGGAATTTTGCCTGCCAGATGGCAGCGTTTAGGTTTCTGTAAATTCTTTTATTTCCTTCGCAAGCCGAAATTTACTGAGAGAGAAAAAAATAATTTTTAACTGTGGTTGAAAAGTAGCGGGGTGATGTTTTTTTTCTTCGCAAATACGTACAAAGATGTTATTGGCATCTTTTAGGCATTGTAGAATGGCGAAAATATGATTCTGTCAGAAAACGTTTGAATTCCAATTGAACAATGCATCACAAATCTACTGAACAGCTATTTTTTTACCAGTGCGAATATTGCAATTTTTGCTGTTATTCCATCTTCTTACCATAGCTCATTTGCAATTTTTATTGCTATTATCGCTTTTCTCTGACTCTCCTTATTACTGGTTCTCATATTGTATTCATTTCTATGCTTGGTCGGCTCAGGAAATTTTTGTGGCTTAACATATGTACCGACACGCTGTAATAAATATGGCGACAAAGATGAGGACAATAGTCCGAATAATGTGCATAAAGAACGTGTTAATTATATGGATCTATTTCTTTTAAAATGCTCCACTTTCTTTATCATTGACTCCATATATAGATTATAATTTATGCCATGATTTAAGCAACCTTTATATTCAATAATTCCATTTTGGTTTTTAATATTTTTCTGTTGTTCAAATAAAAACTGCTAAAAATCATCTCTTTCAATCCTAATGAGATCACAATTCTTAATTTACTATTGATAAAATGCATATTAATTTTAAGCAATTAAAAATATTATTATGTAAAAATATACACTGAAACATTGAGGTATAAAAACTTGAAAAATTGCTTGTGTGATACAGGATAGAATATATCTTAGTTGTAAAGTCTACCTAAAAAGCAGTTGATATATTGAAGTCAATCTAAAATCTAAAAGTTCGAATAGCATATAATTTCTTATCTTCTCAGTGACATTCAAACTAACTTTCAAGAAGTTGATGTCCATAGTATCTTTGTAAGCAATATCAAAGAAAGAATATAACATGAAGCAAATGTTTTGTGAAAAATACATCATTACGTCATTTAGTCTTGTGTAGAGATTCGAAACTGTGTTACCTAACAAATATCAACTTTTCTTTGAAAATCGCTTTCTCACCAACGTATCAGTAAATGCGCCCATAGTTCACAGACAGAAGCACATACAAGCTTATGCAGAAGAAACTGAACCGGATACATCCGAGATATGCATTTTATTTCACGAAAACAACATCTACAGAAGCTAGATGGACGTTAATTATTTTAATTGACAAAACGCTTGATCGTTGGAGAAATTTAGCTTTTCACTCATCTATTTTGTTTTTTGTTTTTTTAAATTCCTATGTCTCGTAGAATCCTATATGTTTTTTTCACTGATTTAGTAAGAGATTTACAATACAATAAATCAGTCGTATATTTATTTTTGTGCCTCATCAATGCATCTTGCTCCGACTAAATTATATTCAATTATATTAAAACTGCATTCTCCAGAATCGAGGTATATCAGGTTTAAATACCGATCTTCGAACGATTCTGCACCGCTGACTGATAGGGAAAACCAGGTGCTGTAAGCATGGACGTGCGCGTGATGTAATAGATAACGGCTCAGAATTGAAAATAGGAGAACCGAGTTGCGATTCGAATTGGTCTCGTTATATTCGCTTACGCACAAATAATCTGGGTAAATATATGAATCAATTTTTCTTCCCAATCTATGGGTTCATTAGTAGGATATGTTTCACTCAATCACTATTATCTGGTGATTAACGTTTAAAAAAAAAAAAAAAAAAAAAAAATATAAACTATCAATTAATCCAGGTCAAGATTGTCATCAGGCGCATATAAAAGAATCGACTGGGTTGTTTAAATTTAGGTTTTTTTTTTTCAACGTCGTCTTTCTTTTTTCTTAATCGCGGAATGTTTCGTCGATGTATTTTTCTAGGTAGCTGGCATTGCTTATCGTCTGTTAGGTAGACGCCTGGTTCAGAATAATTTAGAGTTTCCAAAGAAGAATCTGCAATGTTATCAATCCTGATCTGGCATCTGCTCTAGAATCATTTTCCACCTCCGTAATGTTACTTCCGTGTGTGTGTGTGTGTGTGTGTGTGTGTGTGTGTGTGGTGTTTAAATTACATGGAAATTGTAACGATGAGTTTTCCTCCTTGGTGTCTTAAATTTTTAGATTTTCCCAGAAAAGTTGGAAAATGTTCTTAGCCATAGATAAATTAATAAAAAAAAAATCTAAATTGAAGATTTTTCACTGAGCTTCAACTGAAACTAAATAAATAAAAAAATGACCCACACCCAAATCAAACATATATAATAGTATTTATTATTATTATTATTATTATCCTTGTTATTATTATTATTATTGTTGTTGTTGTTGTTGATATTATTATTTACTCATTAACAGACTGCTTCATGCTAATCGCTTTTCAAAATAAATATTTCTCTTTGAACTCTCCCCAGTTCTATAGTTCTTTTTAACATTTTAAAAAAAAAGAATGCATTATCTTGCCGACAGTTCTAGATAACAGAATTCATTTTGTCTATTACTAAATTAACATTCTTAAAATCTATGATTTTCAGCTGCCGGTACAAAGAATGGCTTGTTAATTTTAACGCCCCAAAAAGTAAACCTTTCTCAATGACTTGAATCCTCCTTCGTGCCTTCCATCCATATGACTGATACTAACCTCCTTGAGAGTAATACTTTGCGCTTTCTGAGGCTAACATTGACGGATGACATGATGTGGCAAAGTTATACTGAATCCATTATTAGTTCTGCTACTAGAAAATTTGATTCATTGTGTCGTACTAGATAATTTTCCCCTGCCGCATCCATCTTAATTATTTATAAGTTTATCATTATTCGTCAATGCTGGGATTATTGCTGCCATATATGCACCAATACTCCTGCTGAATATCTAGATATTCGTGATAAAATCCGAAGGAGACTCATCAATGTCATTGGTCCTGCTAATATTATCTTTTCTGGCACTTCTTGCTTGTGGGGACAATCTGACGGCGCGCTGCTTTCCAGAAACACTGACCTGCACAAATTTAAATGCAATGTCAATCGCTATCTACCGTCCTCTTCATTAAACGAGTACTGTCCTCGCTCCTTAATAATGTTTCTATTTTTTCGCCCTCAATAACTGTCTTAGTGGCATTTATACCTTGCATGATTATATATATATATATATATATATATATATATATATATTTCATTCCTTGCAGGATTATATATATATATATATATATATATATATATATATATATTTATATATTTCATTCCTATATAGGATATATATATATATATATATATATATATATAATCCTGTAAGGCATGAAAGATTGAAAAGTAAATCCCTATTTTAAAATACGTGTAATTTATTTATTGTCATGGGTGGTTACCTATAACTACAGAATGAACTCTTCTTAACACTATGTATACTACGCCTCTCAAGAGAGAGGGACGAATCGAGCCGAGGTTCTCGGCTTGACGGTCGAACTCTCTGCCTCTGAGCAGAGAGGAACCCGGACGAGGCTCAGCCGAAGGGCAGAGTCTCGTTCAGGGAGGTTGACCAACCCGATCCCGTTTCTACGCGGTCTACGGTCATTTTTTGGCCGAGACTACTTGCTCGGGAAACCCACGTTAAACTCAGCCTTGTGCCATATGTAACCTTCGTGGGGGGGGGCTAGATACCGAATCAAGTCGAGATTCTCGGCTTAACGGTCGAACTCTCTGCCTCTGAGAAGAGAAGAACCCGGACGAGGGCCCACCGAAGGGCAGAGTCTCGTTCGGGGATTTTAACCCACCCGTTTCTTTCTTTACAGTTTCTAAGGTCATTTTTTGGCCGAGACTACGGGCTTGGAAAACCCACGTTAAACTCGGCCTTTTGCCACATCTTTCCCTTGTGTGTGTGGGGGGGGGCTAGTATATATCGAATCGATTCGAGCCGATAGTAGTTCACTCCAAACCAGACTGACAGTCATACTAACACCTTCCACATCTTGTATTATTATTTCGTGTAATATACCTTTGTTATTTCTACTCTTGTGTTCGTGTTGTTCTTCCCTGGTCCTAAACTGGACCATAACATTTATTAAATACAAGTTTTACAAAAAAATGTATATGAGGTTTTATTTTAAATTCTATATGGGCAGCAGATTTCGTCACCAGCTTCTAGATTATCTCAGGCATAGCGTCAACTGGTTTCACCAGAAACGCTTGTGGTATGGAAGACATAACTTCTTGTATTCAACTTTCAAGATCTTCGAAAGTCTTGGTTTGGTATCGTAGACTTGTTTCTTTAACCAGCTCCAAAGAAAAAAGTCACAGGATGTTATGTCATGACTCGTGGCTGGTCCTCATACCCAAAAAGAATGAGTTACTTTTCAACCACCCTATAATATATATATATATATATATATATATATATATATATATATATATATAAAACCCCTGCAATCGTTGATATTGAGTGCTTTACATTACTATGTACGTGATTATATCTGTCTGAAATGAGGAAAAGAATAACATAATATTTTTAAGTTAGAGATTACAGGCTTTTAGCCTTAAGTACAGATTTTAGATTTGCTTTCTATAATTTTCAGTGTTCCCTCAAGAACCAGTTATACAGCTTTAAGCAAAATACTCTAAGTGTGTGTGTGTTTGTATGTGTGTGCGTGTTTGTGTGTGTATGGATGAGTTAATTTCAAATATTCTATGATAAACAAATGAATACACCTCGTAGGCGAATGTAAATTCAACGCCTGTATTATCAATATTTGAGTTTATGCTTACCTGCAAACAATGTACGCGAACGAAAACAAAATTAAATTCAAAATATTTGGCTGAATTGGCAAACATTTCGAAGTTTAAATACATTCGTTTCTATTTCCTAACATTCTCAGAGTACATTTATAATATCAGGAATCAGCACCGGTTCACGTTTATATTGTAAAATTGTATGTTGCTTTCAGTTTATGTAATTAGTGACGTAGCTTTGGAAAAAAGTGCGTGAATACGAACATTTTAGTTTGTATCGGTGAATCTGCTTAAAAGTTATGCTCGAATAAACTTTCTAATTAAACATACAGCAGGCAGGAAATTTGTCCAGATTGATTTACAATTTCTTTCATGTGTTCGGGAATTTCGAGCACAAAGCTAAGATTCTTGAGAAAATACTATCTGAGAAATTCTTCCTTGCAATTGGAATACGGAAAGAATTAGGATATTGCCCGAAGTCGAACCACTCCAATTCCTTCTGTATTTCAATTGGAAGTGAGGAGTTCGAATAGCACTTTCTCAAGATCACTTGCTTTGAAGAACGAACTCCCGCGTGTATGCTTTGGCGAACGCTACAGTCTAAACCTCTTCATGTCAAAAGTCATTTGTTAGCTGTCTTTCATGTTCACATAATTACTTCCTATTTTCTAATTTTACATTCATATAACTCATCCCATTAAGTAACTTTATACCTTGAATGTTTCTTGAGCTTTTTATTTGGTCGACATTAGTAGAAAATACATTAGATGTATTTTTAACATTCTGGGTGATATTAAGAAATTTGCCTGAAATAATATACATTAGTATTCATACGAAATGTTCACTTCTAATCCTACCATATGTTGGTGTATCAAGTCAAGTTTCTTATATGAAGTAATACGAAATAGCATGACATAATCCAAATAAATTCAATTAATTAAAAAAAAAAAAAAAATAGTAGACCCTTATGGAAAGGCAATAACTAAAAATAAAAGAAAACTAGTAAGAGTCACGTTGATTCCTGTGCAGTTAGTCAAGACTTACACACAAAAGGGACGTTTAACGTACACCAATTATAAAATGACTAAAATATCAGATGATATTACGGCATTCCATGCCACTTTGAAAAAGCTCTTTTACGATACCAACCTGCCTCGTGAAGACCTCCAAAAGATGATCTCTTCAGTAAACCTGGACACAACAGACTAGGAAGCTTTGAAAAAGAAAGCTAGCGGTAATGATAGAAAGTTCAGCCCAAAATTATAACCAAAAAGTAACCGAAATATAGATTATAATGTTTAAATTCTCGCATAAAGTAAGTTACCGATATATAAATATGATAGTTGATGCAACTGGATAAAGTAATTGAAAACATATGATTCAGCATATTTGAAAATATGTCAGCGAAATTGTATGTGTAAGCAAGTGCTTCTCAAACTTTTTAAACAACGGCACATCGAGGTGCAAATGGAAATATCACAGTACACTCAGTAAGTATTTGAAAGGATATACATTTAATTGCTATGAAATAAAACCATAGATTAAAACACACACACATAAATATGAACTTACTTTATTCCAATGTCTCTATTCAAGTATTTGTGTAGTATATTTAGTGTGAAACCCGTGCTTACTAATTTTCATTATTTCTTCAATGTTTGGTGAAATGTGCGATAAGCAGACGTACATTTCTTCTTCATTTGAGCATAGTTTTTCTTGCTTCTTATTTCTGATGTTTTTGGTAAGTATGAGAAACCTAATTCTCATAAATAAGAAGTAGAAAATGCAATAAAACTGTTAAGTCCTTTTTAGCTAATATGGGACATTGCATTTGCATCGAAATCTAAGATGCATCAACTCAAATATATATGCCGTGACATTACTTCGCAGCTCACTTAAGATGATCGCGCGGCTCACTAGTGTGCCGCAGCATATCGAATGACAATCAATGCTCTAAGGAAATATAAATCGGAAAGTTAAATTAACCATAATAGCTGATGCTACGCTATATCAGAATGTTTTACACTGTTATAGTGGAACATACCTATTCTATAATATACTCCCACCTATAATAAGTAGGAGTAGTAAGAGGAACGATTGAGTCGCTCAGAGAGTTGGTCAGTCAGTCGATGCCGGACGACTGTTAGTCGGATACTAAAGTATCAGTGACCACAACTAGATTACTCTGCGTTATACCTATTATATCAAGTTCCTAACGTTTTGTACGTCGAACCTATTTTAGGACCGACTTAGTACAAATACAAACTTCCACTGTGAAATCACTCTATAACATACACAAATTTCATTTTCATTAAAATCTATCAGTAAGAAACAGATGTTTATAAATCTTTAAGGATAAACCTTTATTTATATGTGCTTAAATAACCATTATCCTCATCATCATGGCCGAGTGCGTTGCAGCGTATATGGTTCACCTGACCTCTTCCCTCCATAATTCTTAGGTGACGATAATTAGATTTTTTTTACGTATTGAAGCTATCCTTATGCTAAACTGGTTTTAATTTATTGTTTCCGTTCCCCTAGACAAGTTACCAATCAAAATATGGTAATCCAGTCTGTTCTACTCGTGGCCCAAAGCTGGTGAGTTCATTGATCCATCCACACCTTCTCAAGAATATTTGTGCGAAAAAGAACTCTTCGATCTCAGCTGGAATTTGATCTCGACATGCCAATTCCATTTTTCACGCCAACAACTGCTACGCTAAGTCAACCTCTTATTGCGACTATTACAACTCGCCCTTCCTCGAAGACCATGCAGACATTTCTGTATATATCTTGATCAAATCATCAAATACGAAGAGATCTTTAATTGAGTAATTCCTTCTCGTAGCCTTTTACTGTTTTTTTTCGATATCCATGTCTTGCTTTGGGTAGTGTTTTTTCTGTCACTGTATATACGCCATTTTTTGGTACGAAATTAGAAACCACACTGTTCAGTAAATTGCGATGCATTGTTCTATTGGAATTCAAATGTTTTCTGACAGAATCATATTTTCGCCATTCTACAATGCCTAATCTATATATGGAGTCAATAATAAAGAAAGTGGAGCATTTTAAAAGAAATAGATCCATATAATTAACACGTTCTTTATGTACTTATTCGGACTATTGTATTCATCTTTGTCACCATATTTATTACAGCGTGTCGGTACATATGTTAAGCCGCAAAAATCTCCTGAGCCGACCAAGCATAGAAATGAATACAATATGAGAACCAGTAATAAGGAGAGTCAGAGAAAAGCGATAATAGCAATAAAAATTGCAAATGAGCTATGGTAAGAATATGGAATAACAGCAAAAATTGCAATATTCGCACTGGTAAAAAATAGCTGTTCAGTAGATTTGTAATGCATTGTTCAATTGGAATTCAAACGTTTTCTGACAGAATCATATTTTCGCCATTCTACAATGCCTAAAAGATGCCAATAACATCTTAGTACGTATTTGCACAACTGCGAAGAAAAAATACCTTACTCCGTTAGGTTTTAACCAGTCTTAAAAAAAAAATTTTTCTCTCTCAGTAAATTTCGGCTTACGAACGAAATAAAAGAATTTATAGAAACCTAAATGTTGCCATCCAGCGTGCAAAATTTCTTGACCAAAGAGGAAATGGGGTTAATTGTAAGGGAATAAAAGCGAAAGAAAAACAGAAATGTTTTTCTACTAAAATAGATTGTTTTGTTAAACGTGATTTTTTAACCAATGACTGCTTCGATTTTCGGTTAAAATACGAAATACTTGTGTTGTCCGCCAAAATCTGTCGGCTGAATCGAAGTCGGACTTTTGCTATAAAAGTCTTTGCAAAACGATCATCTGAAGATATGAGAGACCCGACGCTGGAGTAGTACACAAGACAGACGTAAAGATGAGAGACGCGGTGCCAGAGGAATAGGAGACGCCTGCCTTTAAGAAACAAAAACAACAAAAAAAACCTGAGAATCTGACCGATTGTAGACTCAAAGAAACTCACTCCTCAGCGAAGTCTTCATAATCAAATTATCACTTTCACAACAGAATTAAGTCTTATTTTCATCCCGACTATCGTAGTAAAATTTGTTTCCACGACATTGAACTATTCGAAAAAAAAATGCTTTACACTGAATTCTAAATACATGAACAGATTTTGTCACGAACTTCGACAACGCACATAAAATGACATGAACTATTAAGAACATTGCCATTTTATACCTACAAGGTAAATATACCCTTTTAACTGGATTCGACCTAACTGAATCCCTTTTCTTGCACTGTCTTCAATGTACTTTGCATTGCTTTGTATACGCAGGCATTTTTATTCTGTTATTTCATGTTATTTGATTGATATTGATCGTATACTTGATCTTTTTCCACGACTACCATTGCTTTGTTTTTCTATCTCACATTGTATCTCGTAAAATTTTACGATGAACGTTTTTGTCGCTTGACCTCCATTGGCTCCAATCACTTTTAATCAAACCATCAAAATATAGATTAATAGTTACTTTTGTTTTTATACCAGTCACTATCTTAATGATCTCAAATTTCGATCAGTGGGCACAACGGTAAAGTGATTTCATTTTTTTTTTATATTATTCTTTTTTTTTTAATTAATTCACAACAAGCAAGGCGATAATGCCACTAAGTGGCAAGGTAGCTGCTGGGAACGAAAGAGAAGGAATAAAATTTAGAAGGAATGGGAAACAAATGTTACACAGGAATCAAAGGATAAACCTTTACTCCTGTTCAATAGACCGAGAAGGTATATGAATAAGCGAAGCGAATCTATATACTCCTAGAAGTATTACAGAGACACTGTTAGTGGAGAAGCAATCGTAATTATTCATAGTGTTTATATTCGAAAGGAATTGAGCGATTTGTCTCTGCAACAGGTGCGAACAGTAACTTCTTGGTTTCCATTATTCTAAATCTCTTCCTAAATTTATGTATGCCTTCCCCACTGTGTGTGTGTGTGTGTGTGTGTGTGTGTGTGTTTGTGTTTGTGTTGCGAAAGTTATCGGAATATTGAGCTGACGCAGTTTTCTTTTTTCTTTTTCAGGTAAGCGTAATTAGTTTCGCCTAATCAAAAGATTTGTTTTTTTTTCTTTTATAAGGGCAAAAATTCCTTTCGTTCTTCCGAAATGCATTAACTTTTCGTATTTGCCTAGCTATTGTTTTTGTGTAGATGTTGTTAATGTTCCTCTTCCTTTTCGAAAAGCGATATTATTATTATTATTATTAGTAGTAGTAGTATTAGTAGTAGTAGTAGCAGTGTCACTATGGTTGCTACTAATACAAGTAACCTAATATCGCACAACATATTTCCACTGTATAGTGAATTTAATCGTCTGTGGGTGCCCCGTACTTGTTGCCTTCTACCCCAAAAATTCATTATCAAGAGTTAATGGCTTCTCATAAAGAACATACATGAGTGAATCACCGAGGCTAGCAAACATCACACGCTTGAATTTATTTCTGTGGAGCCATTTGATATCAGTTGTTTATCAGACGTGCCGAAGAAATATTGAGGAACGTAAAGAAAAGATTAAATATGAATGCAGTGAAATGACATAACAAACGCTTCGACGTGTTCATGAATCATGCAGGCACAGAACTGAAATGTATTTGACAAACGAAGGTGGACATTTTGAGCAGCGCATATAATAATTAAATAACTAGTAAATAATTTCACTCTAAACATATTATCCCGATAATGCATAACTTTTGTCTCACCCTGTATATTTGATTTATCTTCTTACTAGGATTGGGTTTCTGTTGAATATTCAAAAATAAAAGAATTCAACTCATACATTTTATTTTTTTTTTGCGTTATTTAGATGCGGACATTGTCTCCACCTTTGTTATTTCTTATCATATTGTTTCGGCTCTTGTGCTGTACCCCGGCCTTCATCATGTGATTGTCGATCCGAGTAACCTCCAGGTGATTTCCAAATTAACCCTTTATTTAATTTACACGGGTAGATTGTTCTCATCTAAGGGATATTTCATCTAGTTCTTATTTTAGTACAGCTCCAGAATTGCTCGTATCTTTTCACTGTCTCCAAGGACACACTACCAGTCTCAGGGATTGAACTGGAAATTACTATGTCACCTATTCACTTGAATCCACTAGCCTGTTTAACAGTTTAGGGAAAAATACATGTATTTATGTGATTAAGCATAGTGTGTATATTTTTTTGTCAGTTTGTGTGTGGGTGTGTGTTCGTTTTCTTTTAATAAAATATCCATTGGCCTCGGGAACTAAATAGTTTCCACGGATCAGGGACGAGGTACATATTGACGTTACAGCTTTCTGTGTTTGAAGAGAAATACAGGGCTTTTGATGTCTTTCCTTTTATACTACCAACTACCACCTATCGATCATTAAGAAAATTAATCTACTAAAAGACAAGGTGGTTTAATCACACAAACTATTGTCTGTGAAAGAATCAAACGAGGCTTAGTAATTTGAAAGTTGTGAAGAGTCATAAACTTCCACTTCCTGAAAATCACAGTACATAAATGCTTGTCAATTCTGATCAGGCTGTGATAGCGACGTTTTCTGGTAGGCCTTTATTCCAATGTAATTATTTCCGATACTCTCATAGTCCGCAACATTTCTTACCATTGCCTTGTGTTAAAAAAAAAATGTCTCACTATAACTTTATCATTCTTCAGTTTAATTTGTTCTTTATTTTTCCGTTTCTAATTATGAGCACAAATTGTTCTATCCACGTGTCCCTCTAAGGACACGGGCCTTCATGACACGCGACAAATTCCTATCTTTTGTAACACTTAGCGATATGTGACCTTTTTAGATCTTTGAAACACATAGTGACATATGACTTTATACATCTTTTGTAACTCTTAGCCATATAGACATATACATATATTATACATATACACATATCTTAGACGTATACATATTTTGAAGCTCATTGTGATATTTGACTTTTACTGCCTCTTGCCTGCTCTGCCGTTCTGGAACTTTCGGTCGTTTACTTCATTGGATACATTTGCCCCTATATTAAATCAATATGTCCTGTGAGTCTGCAAGGCTTCTTTCCTCATTACGTGTCCAAGATATTCCCCCATTCCATGCACATTTTAGCGAACTAACTTCAATCACTACGTATTTCTTTGGTGAGATGTTAATCCCAATCTAGCGGCTCTTTTCCCCTGCCTTGTGGAACCGACTCCCAAGAGGATTCTTCTCAGATCTCTATAATCTTAACCTGTTCAATTTATGGTTAATCATTATCTTCAACAAATAGCCGCATAATCTATCCCTCTTAATTAGTAAGCCTTTACCTGAACTTCTAACGTGTGAACATTGCTGTAAAAAATTATTTGGTTATTGCAAAATCCGAAGTCTACTTTTAACATCTACCAGTTCTTGTCTCCGCCTGTGGTTTGGAAGGTTTTTATTTTTTTAAATTTCTTTCATATTTAAGTAGACGCTTCGTTCATTTATTAAACATCATATTTATTTAATTACGCCGATCGCTTTGAATATTTGAGATACATTATTGAAGGAAAATATGACGTTCTCTGCCAGGAGGCCAGTGCGATATTCACATGTAAGATTTATGCAATTTTGCCCTCTATTTTCTGAACCCTCTCTAATTAAATCCATGATTAACTTCCGCACATATTCGTCTAATTTATCCTTCGTTCAAGTTTTTTCTCTTTTGTAAGTATATTGGCGTATGAACCAATAAGCTTCATTTCAATAAATTAGCATCTGTAACGACTTCACACGCATTCACAGCTGCTGTTAATTCAAACCCGACGTTTTTCGTTGGGGGTTTTGACAAATATTGGATCGTTTCTTGGCCTATGGCTGAGATTCGATCAAGGCTTCGACTAGCTTGGACTGGCTCCGGCCGGGACTTGCTAGGACGAGTCACGACCAGCTTTGACTAGGCTCTGACCAGCTTGGACAAGCTATGACCAGTTTTGGACCAGTGGCCCTGGAGTGGAAACACTCGGGTCTCCCACGTTAAACGACCTTGTGTCACATCTTGACCCCGTGGTAGTTAAGTAAATACCATTCACAGCTGCTGTTGATATTAATTACATCTATAATTTTGATTTTGTTTTAATCATTTTACCCCAAGTTAGGCAAAAATGCCTCTAGTATGCAAGGGGTTAATAAAAGAGAAAGTGAGAGAAAAGTTTGAGTGTAGGTAATATTGAGTAAAGTACAAATGATGGTTTAGTTTGGTTTGGTTTGGTTTGTTTTACGGCATATCAACCTCAATGGGTTATACAATGCTAACAACATTTTTATTGCTGGTAATAATTTTACACATTCATAGCGTTTTTACCCAAGTTTGAAGGTTAGTTATTTGCCAATAGCTGGGACCCTAACAGGTGTTACCACCCCGGGTCAGGGTGGACCTGGGAACACAAGAAATTAAGAGTTGGTTCCACGCTCCTCAAAACTTCCTGATCACAGGCCTTGCTGCTGGACGTAGTTTATCGTTTTACCCAGGACACGGATGTAGTTTATCGTCATACACAGGACGGGGACAAAAGATGGACAGGATTAAAGAAGATAAAGACGTTGGATATAATTTATTGAAGATTGTATTTATCAGGAAAGCAAATAAACTGAAAAGATTTCCACAGGCGGATAGGGCGACGAAAGAAAATTTTGAAGTTTTAAGTGGCGATTTCCTATAGATATTTCAACGGAAAACGGGGGGACCTAAGTGCCAACATAGTAGCGCGTTTACATTTATATATTCGGGGCACCAGGGAAAAATATTTGTAGTTGATTGTTAACGTTAAATAGTATCTGACAATGCTTCTGGTGCAGCAGTATGTTTAGGTATGATAAGAGTGTATATAGTATAATTTATGAAAATAAATGCTATTGACAATTGTGCATATTATTTTCAAGGGTTTTCCTGATAGTTCTCTCGGTAATCAGACACATACCATCCAATCTGTATTTAGATATCTGCCTATTTTAGAATTGATTGATGGTTCAGTGATTGCTAAAGAAACCAATCGCAGTGGCAGTCTTCGGAGAAGCGATTGGAAAACGTGTATTTGGCAGATGGACAGGCAATAAACCCAACCTCACTTCCACCAGTCACCTTTATGATAGCATGAAGCGGTCAGTAGAGAAATTAAACTTGGACTTTCACAACTGCACTGTACGAATCTCGACAGCTTGTGAGGCACATAATTACCATCGTCAGTGAGGAAATAACGAGTCAAAACCGTTGTTTAAAAACCCCATTTCCTTCATGTTAAACATGAATAGATTCATAGAATCCTTTTTTCTGAAATATGAAAAATATGTTAATAGTAACTCGTTGGTTTTTAAGAAACCCTTTAAATTAACTCCGATCATTTGTGAATATCTATGATGGAAAGTTTCCAAAACTCTAGATGACCAGAGATTTCAACCTGATACCTCATCTGACTGAGCTCATTGGGAGAAAAAAATCAGTCTTGTCACATTCAATGCGTCGAAAACCAAACTAATCATGTGCCATCGTCCCCGCACGGATCCAGAACTTTCAACGATCACGATGAATGGATATTCCCTCAGGGAGGTCCCGTATTTTGAGACCCTATAGGGACATAAGCGGAACCCGGACCTCAAGTGGAACTCGTCCACAAAATTTATCGCGAAAGATGCTGGAAAAATAGTCAGTTCCCTGTAACGCTACGGTAAGTACCTGACTCTTCCTGCTATCCTCTATATTTACAATCTGGCTGAAAATGGAATAAGGCTAATATATATAAGCAGGAGTCTTTACATTTTATTCTCGACTAGCAGCATGACCGGGCGTTGCCCGTGATTAATTAAAAAATCGTACGACTCATGCAGCAATCGCTATCACTTGACTTAATTTTTGCCCTTTGCCGTGCTGATGTTGCTACATGCCTTACTTCTTGCTTATCTCACACTGCTAGTTTTTTCTAAGCTCTATACTAAACATTAAATCTGTTACAAAAAAGAACTAAACAAAATGAACACAAAACGATCAGCTTTAAAAACGACTCGTAACTGGAAAAACCGAATGAAAAAAGAATGTTAACAAAATACTTTTTCCCAGCCAACCCAGTTCTGTGGAATCAGAATCAACGTTTATTTTAAGCAAGCGAATGAGCCATGCAGATTTAAATTTTTCCCACTTGTGTCGAATGCAGGTATCGATATTTTTTTCTTTTTTGCATGCTAGCATGCTAGTTAACATTCGTGTCAGTCAGCTTCTGGCACTAACGCTGGCCAATAGAATCTTCCTGCCTATTCGTGGCAGCCAGCTATAGGCTCTCACCCTGACTAGTAGAAAATGGCCGCAAACTGCATGAAAACTGCCGTAGAAGCATGAAAATATCGATTATTTCCACTATCTATGGTAGTTGGGGAATGCAAAATCAGTCTTGTCCTTCCCGCTAACTTGGAGCATGTGCATGTAAATGTTAGTGCAAATCCGTCGAAAATTGCGGCCGTGCATTCATTACACACACACACACAAAAAAAAACACATCCTGCCTTTTATAGATAGAGATAGATTCCAAAAGCGTCTGGGTGACGAATAATTTTCCACCCTACAACCCATTTCTCCCAACCGAAACGTCGCAAAGCCTTTCACTGATCTATCATTATTTCTATGGAAAGCGGTCAGTCAGTCTTCATTTCTTAGCTCCACTTGTTTTAAGCTTAACGGTTAATACTCGCCTTTGGATGCACATTGAAGCTAAGGACACTAATTCCGTGCTTATTTCAGTGGTGGGATCTAAATTCAACTCTAGCAGAATCTTCCCGGGACCTCTGCTTCGCGGAAACGACTCCCATGAGTGTGCTTCCCCGATCACGTCAATCTTAACCTATTCATGCCTACGTTTAACCATTGTCTCTCCCGTATGAGCTGTGCCTCTTACTCTGTAACACTCTATCTCGAGGGGCTCTGTGGTCAACATCGTTGTATAAAACGAAAAGAAAATTACCATTGGTCTTGTAAATATCTGGAAGTCGAATTTCCTCTTTTTCTGTGCACCGTGTCCCTTCAGGACTTGGGTAATGAACGCTGTCTTCAAATGCATATGCATTGTACATCTTAGTAGCAGTTGCCTTTTTCCACTCCCTTTCCAATACTCCCATTCACAAAATCTGGTTGGTCATTGGCCCTAGGCCCCCGTTTGTCTCATTTGCATTCGATATGACCTGCGCGTGTCAAATTCTCTAAGTTTTCCCTTCTCAATATATCTCCCAATCATTTTAGCCGTCTCTTTCGCTTTTGTGTGTATTGTTATCAATTTTGTTTTTGTTTTCTCTAGGGCATCATTTTTGCTTTCATGCTTTATCCATAGCATTCACACCATCTTTTTTTTTATTCATATCTGTTGCTATCCGTTTTCACATCATCTGCGAAGAAATCGTCCAGCATTCACTGCCATATGAGCGGATTGATGCTGCATAGTTCAGCAGACATCTTTGTTTTCTAACGAAATTCTCACGTTTCTCAATACCATTTTCTCCGTCGTCCAAGGCGCAGTTGTTTTTTTCGTTTTCTTTTTTCTAGTTATGTTTCGATAATTTTCCGTTCGAAGGTTAGAGTTTTTGTAGGCCTATGCTAACCCCAAAGGAAGTTTATCTATGTCAGACAGTAAACAGAATTCCGGTAAGTTATGTAAAATTTAGAGACTTATCTCAGGCAAAAACACTGTGAACTTGACGCCAGGTCAAACTATAATTAACTCCAGAAGGGAATTAGTGAAACTGTGAGGCTAACTTGTTAAAATTATTCTTATATCAATTCGATAAACACACACACACACACACACACACACACACACACACACACACACACACACACACACACATATATATATATATATATATACATACAGTAAGATACACACACACACACACACACACACACATATATATATATATATATACAGTAAGATACACAGACACACACACACATATATATATATACATACAGTAAGATACACACACACACACACACACACATATATATATATATATATATACATACACACACACACACACACACACACATATATATATATATATATATATATATATATATATATATATATACAGTAAGATACACACACACACACACATATATATATATACAGTAAGATACACACACACACACACACACACATATATATATATACAGTAAGATACACATATATATATATATATATATATACATACAGTAAGATACACACACACACACACATATATATATATATATATATACAGTAAGATACACACACACACACACACATATATATATATATAAATATATATATATATATATATATATATATATATATATATATATATAGATAGATAGTAAGACACTTTTATTTTACAATTGCATTTAAATTACTTTTTTTTGACAATTATACTTCCAGAAGGGATCTGTTTAATGAAGTTAATCATCAGGAAGTTAAATTTTTATTCTTTAAATGGCTACTATAAAATTCTATCATAGTATTTGACTAAAAAGACATTGTTGCATGGTTGTGCTGCGAAAGTGAACGCAAACAAATGTAAGGGATTTGATTTTTCGCACTTAAGTTTGTTAGAAATTAATGACACAGAGGCAGGGGATTTGATCGCATTAAGTTTGTTAGAAATTAATGAAGCCGAGGCAGGGATTTGATCTTTTTAAAAGTTTGTTAAAATTAATGACACAGCCGAAGTTTGATCTTTCGCACTTAAGTTTGTTAAAATTTTTCACAGCCGAGGCAGGGTTTGATCTTTCGCACTTATTTTTAGAAATTAATTAAAGGCAGGGATTTGATCTTTCGCATTAAGTTTGTTAGAAATTAATGACACAGCCGAGGCATTTGATCTTTCGCAAAAAGTTTGTTAGAAATTAATGACACAGCCGAGGCAGGGATTTGATCTTTCGCACTTAAGTTTGTTGTTGTGATCTTTCGCACTTAAGTTTGTTAGAAATTAATGACACAGCCGAGGCAATTTGATCTTTCGCACTTAGTTTGTTAGAAATTAATGTCAGGGATTTGATCTTTCGCATTTTAGAAATTAATGACACAGCCGAGGCAGGGATTTGATCTTTCGCACTTAAGTTTGTTAGAAATTAATGACACAGCCGAGGCAGGGATTTGATCTTTCGCACTTAAGTTTGTTAGAAATTAATGACACAGCCGAGGCAGGGATTTGATCTTTCGCACTTAAGTTTGTTAGAAATTAATGATTTGATCTTTCGCACTTAAGATTGTTAGAAATTAATGACACAGCCGAGGCAGGGATTTGATCTTTCGCACTTAAGTTTGTTAGAAATTAATGAAATTAATGACACAGCCGAGGCAGGGATTTGATCTTTTCACTTAAGTTTGTTAGAAATTAATGACACAGCCGAGGCAGGGATTTGTTAGAAATTAATGACACAGCCGAGGCAGGGATTTGATCTTTCGCACTTAAGATTGTTAGAAATTAATGACACAGCCGAGGCAGGGATTTGATCTTTCGCACTTAAGATTGTTAGAAATTCAACTGTTCAATACCTCATGCCAATAACACTTACACACATCCCCTGTAGAACAATATATATGAATTAATCATGTCATTCCTTTAGTTACATTAATAGCATATTGAATCTTTTGTAAGAGTAAACATTGCTAAGCATATTGAAATTAACGAGTACATTTTTCATCCTAATTTTATGTTCATATTTATTTAGAATGACAGTCTGTGCAGCAGCGAGGAAATAAAATTGAAATAGAAACAAATGTCAAATACTGATAATGTTATCGTTTCTTTGGTATTAAAATAATTATATCATTTTTTCAAATAATATTCCAAATAAAAAAAAAAATCATCTGGAGAAGTTTATCCACATAAAGGGGTGAAGTTATAGTGAAGTTTCTATACGTAGATTAGATGTAGCAGAAGGCCGAAAATATGGCGCAACAAAGAGGGTCGAAATCACTATTCAGCCGTAAATGATCTAACTAGGCAAGCTTGCTAACCCTTACAACACGTGGAAGTGCCCGGATTGTTATTTTCTAAGCATCACTTATATTTGGCACAAAGCTGATTGTATAGGGCACACACTGAGGAACGAACTCACTATTCAGTGGTAATTTGTGTAAAGAGACAAACTTGCTAGCCATTGACCCACGTCAAAGTGCCAAAAAATTTAAAAGAAAGGTTTTTTTCTAAGCGTAGCTTAGGTGTGGCACTAGACGGAAAATGTCGGACACCTAGTTAGAATCGAACTCACTGCACAAATTTAATTGATCTAGTGAGACAAACTTACTAACATTTACACCACGTCGAAGGGCTTTCTTTTTAAGCGAAGCTTAGATGTGACACAATGGCGAAAATATGAGACACCGAGTGAGGGTCGAACTAAATATTCAAGCGTAATTGATATAGCGAGACAAGCTTGTTAACTAAACATGACACCACGGCGAAGTGTCTTAAATGGGTGAAGTTATATGCAAAAGAAATAATCTGTGAAATTATTCTTTAATTATAGTAGTAATAATGTTCCCCATAATTTATAAAAAATGTATACTCAGTAAAATTCTTTCTAAATATTGTACGTCAACCTAAAGTTAGAACAGTTAATGGCCAGACATAAAGTTGCTGGTGGTATAAACAAAAAAGAAAACAATCTCTAAATCATATAGAGATGAGTAAGATTATAATTATTCCATAAGAAATAAAATTACGTCTGCAGACATCTTCATAGAAGGCTTCCTTGTAATGATTCACCAAAGTCTGCTTCTGTATGAAATGTGTATTTGGATCAAAGCGAATTGCGCCAGTCATCTAATTTTGACGTCGCTAATTTTAAATGTAAGACGGAGAATCAAAGTCCTGGATAGCGTTAGCTTTCAGAACAGTCGTGTGTATCTACAAAGATTTAAGTAATTTGATTGTGACTGATCGAAACAACACAGATAATAAATAGTTACTATTATGGTAACAATGACTAATACTTGTACGTTGTTAACGTTTTGGTAATTATTATAGGTTTATCCAAATTTATCACAGAAATATTTAACTATTGTACTTATAATATTATATAAGTGTGTACTGATTTATGCTTTTTTTCAATCACCTGCACGCTAGATTTATCTATATTAATATATATATTTTTTTTTACATTTTTGGTTGTCCTTTCAATGGCGACCAGTAAGTGGAAAGAAGTGAATCGTAGTAGCTGAAGGTTACTTGCGGATACAAACGTACTGTGAGTGAACCACCGATAAGAACAAAAAAAAAGGAAATTAAAGGAAAAAATATGCTATCTGACATTCAAGGCGAGTAGCGTTGCCTGAACTAGCAATAAGAACTCTATTCAAGTCAAAGTTTATTCACACACACACACACACACACACACACACACACACACACACAGGAAAACCCACGCCCATATATATATATATATATATATATATATATCATTTTCTTGCGGCCTCAGCCGAGATTGAAATCACCAATACTTTCATTGGTGTAGTTCATAATCTTGTCAAATAGCTGAATTCTTGATGCTTCGCTAGGGCTATCAAGAGTGTTTTTATCGTGACACTAACACTATAATATATATATATATATATATATATATATATATATATATATATATATATATATATATATATATATATATATATATATGTATATATATATATATATATATATATATATATCTGTGTGTGTGTATATATATATATTACAACATTCTTCAATAATTGTATGCATTATCGCACTGTACATTTAAGTGAAGAAATATATTTTGAAATCTTTATAAAAATATATTAAATTTGAAAGGTTTTGATCACAACAATAGACCATATTTAACGCAATAAAATTAGCCGAAATGGCAACCAAGTGAGACTAATCTGGAGAATTTACGGGCAGTGGCATCGTATTAGCATTGGAGTTGAACTTTGGAGAAACAAAGAGACACGTACTCCTCGTCATGTGAAGAAATCTTTCAGTTGACAAGAAATTCTATAACTTTTTCAAAGGCTGAAATTCGATCATTGCATAATTATTACTTATTTATTTATTGTTGCTTTTAGCAAGAATCAGTTTTATTGACGAGATTATCATTCGACTTATTTTATTTCCCAAACGGGAACTCACCCTGAATCAGCTGCGCGGGGATGTATATTTCGTCATTTATCCCTTAGCCACGGATGCATTAACTAACAATGTGCAACGTTATTACTTCGGCTTCAAATGTCACAGACCCCGAATTAATAGAAAATATTACGTCCGTTATCATATCTACTAAATCTCCAACTTGTATAATTCATTAATATTTTTTTCTAACGTATGCATAATATCCCATTTTATCTCGTAATTACGATATTATAAATAATTATCTTAAAATTATCGACAGTGCTCTATTTTGTTATGAACCCAAAGACGAAAACTTATAGATGATAAGAATATCAAACCTAGCATCTTAACTCATTTATGTCCACCGTTGATCACTATGCCGATTAACTCAAGAATGATTAAAGCATGCACTGAATTCTTTTAAACAATTGTTTAGATCTTTAATAAATTTAAAAAAAAAAGATATAAAATAAAAATAATTTTAAGGTATGCTCTATTTATGGGTAAAAGTGCTCATTATCAGGGAAAAAGCGTAAGTAAATACACCAAGGGAACGATACTTTCCAAACATATATGGGAAATTAAGAACAAAATACAAATCACGAGAAAAATATCATAGAAAATTAGGAAAACGCCATCATCCTATATCAGTAAATACCACAACTGTAAACTCTGTCTGGCGGAAAAGATAGCTACAATTAATTTCCGGACAAACAAAAATTACTGAATAAACGATCAGAAATCATTTCAAAATGCAGACATGAAACAATTTTTTTACTAGATTACATAAAAATCGATAATAAAAAAACGAACGAGAAATAAAATAAATATATAAATGAAATACCAAAGTACTAAACTAAGGAAAAAAAACATAAACCCAAGTAAACGAAACAAAAAAAAAATGAGTAAAAAAGTTACGAAACAACACTATAAAATAAGCACAAAACTGCATTCGCATATATAATTATTTTTACCGAACAGTCAGTAGAATAATTTGAAGCATAACTATTGACGTCTAAGCAATAATCAACAGATAGACCTACTCATAATGCACCATTGAACCACACATATAAATACGTAAACCCAAACACAACGCACATGGTCTGAAGATTGCGGATTGCGTTTAAGCATGAAACAGAGTGCCGTGCGTGAGTGTCTCGCTCTTTCTTTTTCTCTCTCTCTCTCACTCACACACACATATATATATATATGTATATATATATATATATATATATATATATATGTGCATTTTCTGCTCATAGATTATTTTAATAGATACAATTACTTTTGGACGTTCCAAATTTGAATATAAATAAATAATTATTATAATTCTTTTTCTATCCTTTGCAAATGATTCAAATTTTAGTATGTTATTCTGGTTGATAACGACTACCAGTTGTCAAAATTTCAGCTTTTCACAGTTGTTATTTCTAACAAATATTAGGTTTTTAAATTTCGTCCCTTAGTTTTTTGGACGCTACTATATATATATATATATATATATATATATATATATATATATATATATATATATATGTGTGTGTGTGTGTGTGTGTGTGTGTGTGTGTGTGTGTGTGTGTGTGTGCAATATTTTGTGGTCAGTAGTCAACTAAACCGGCTCACCTACCTCACTAGAATGGTTAGGAATCTTCTAAGATGAAAAATAAAACCTATCAAAGATACATCAGTCGCCTACTAAGGGGAGTTGATTATTCAATAAAGTAACCGTGGGAAGTCAACTGCAAACAAGACCATTGTAACCACAAGATCAACTATGGCAACTCAAAATGTAAAATCCTGAAGGCTTACATAAAAAGATAAAATGCTATTACTTAAATGTTTCTACAAGCACTTAGAGGCATATTAACTGTGTGTTGGATCCCCGCGGTTGTTACTACAATTTCAGACACAGGGCTAGGAGCAATTAAGTCATATTAAAAATGAAGAAGGCAAAATCTCACTTGACATGAATGGCACGGCAAGAACAATTTATAAATGTCTAGTCTAAAATTCCCTGAAGTTTATCCGGTTTGAAAAATATTTAAGTACTTAAAATCACCTCATCGGGCGGCATTTAAACTAGCTTCTGCAGAGGGCTCTTGAATCGAAGTTTCCTAAATTTAATTTAGAAACACGTCAATAATTCTACAATATTAAAGAAGATTTTTTTTTGTCAAAAATAAGCTAAAGATTATCTATAGCTGCTTTAGAAATATCGAAAGATCTATATCCACCCCAATAACAATATTATATTGAATAATTGTATCACTTACAAAAACAACAATGATATTAATACCACAGAAAATAAATGCGATTTCCCAAAAGAAACGTACTGCCCCTTACATGGTCAATGTCTGTAAAAATATTGTATATCGAACTAGAATACATTCTGATAGCAATGTTAAATATTTTGTGGTCCTCTGAAGCTCCTCTTAAATTTCAAGTCGATGACGATAACAAGAAGTCGTTAAATAACGTGAAATCCTTTAATAGCAAAGAACTGTTCAAGTATTTCTGACAGTTAAAACATGGTGATAATACACACATACTTAACTATAATAGCTAAAAATCTGATTATGGGAAAGCGAAAAGAGTAATCTATTTCTTGTAGAAAAATTAACTATTTTAAAAGATTTAAATAAGCCTTTTTTTATTAAACAAGAAAATGAAATAGCAGTCACATCAAGGCTAATTTTTTTTGACTTACACTTACACTCGTATATATATATATATATATATATATATATATATATATATATATATATATATATATATATATATACTAATAATCATATAAATTTAAGCAGCTATACACGTCCGGCAAAAACTTAGGTGTTTTAGCTTGTAAATGAACAAATCAATACCCAAAAGAAAAAAGGATAAAAAAGAAAGAAATGAGAACATATACTTCCGGTCAAAATAATCGCCCAGAATGTAAGTTCAGAGTTCAAAGAAAATAACCCCCGGCACGAGTAAGAAATAACTAAGCAAAGTGCTCAATACGCTACGTAGAGCAAACTAAGTAAACCTAAAGAGTCAGACAAACCTACCTAGGTTTCAACTACGCGGATTCTGCTCTTATAGCACCTCTTTAGCCAGTTTACCCTGAAGATCCACGTAGGTGAAACCTAGGTAGGTTTGTGTGAATCTTTAATAATTATAATATATATATATATATATATATATATATATATATATATATATATATATATATATATAATAATAATAATAATATATATATATATATAATATATATATATATATAAATAATAATATATATATATATATATATATATATATATATATATATATTATTACTATTATTATTATATATATATATATAATATATATATATATATATATATAATAATATAATATATATATATATATATATATATATATATATATATATATATATATATTATAATTATTTTAAAAAATATGATTCCTTCGTGAAGAATCATATTTTTTAAAAATAATTATAATCTACGCTTCTACTTCTGTATGGAGCACTGTTTTTAAAAATAAAAACAAAAATACTAAAGGACCCTGGACTACTTACATAACGTGTTCTTTCCTATTTTCTACATACCTACATATTATATATATATATATATATATATATATATATATATATATATATATATATATATATATATGTGTGTGTGCTCTAAACAAAGAAGCCTTGCAACCAGTAAAGATCAATCAATGTTAGCTTCCTAGACAACACTCTCCACAAGTCGAATTTCATTACCGGAAGACATTATATCAGTTCGTAAGTTTGAGTAATCTTTATGAAAGACAATTATTTATCAACAATTTCGCAATGAAAGAAAATAGTAGATTGCAGCGAGAACACTACTTTACTGAAAAACCTACTTCCACTGTTGAGAGATGTCTTGATTTTAACTCAGAAAGAAAGAACTGTCTTTCATGATTTTTCCGCCTGACATCATGTATGGCTTTCAGACATATACGATGTCATCTTCTATTTACGAATCAATATTTTCTCAATAAAACTGGTATTAGCTAACCGATCTTGGTAAACGTTTCAAGATATATTTTCATTAGCCAATCATCGGACGATATTAGGCTTCTAGTCAATAACATCATGCACATCTTGTTTATTATGCAAGCGAATTAAGGGCAAAATACATTATAATACATTCAAAAATAATGTAACATAGTTCGTTTCCTGATAAAGAAACATTCAACATTAATGGATCGAACAGTCAGTGCTATTCGATTTATACCTTTCTTAAATCCCTGGGTAACATTTTAAGAAAATCTCTCCTGGAAATGGTAATATTATTTCACATTCATTGACGAGCAGCCAGTATTATTTCTTCTCATAATTTATAGAATCTTTCTATTAAAGAACCTTTTTAAGGAAATAGCTTTCTTGCGTCTAGTTACTGTTAAATCTCTTTCCAGTACTGATGGAGGTTTCCATCCAAAACTTTTGTTTGATGTAGTGTTGAACCATAACATTTTTATTATGGTATTACCTTCTGTTCGAGTTATACGTGATATGCAGTGTAGTAGTTGCTGTTGTTGAAAGTCGTAAGGTGGAGTTGTTTCTATTATTTGGTACAGTTCTTTGTGCTACTGTAGTTTGAAGAAGGTTAGGTGTCGCTATTACCTCCAGGGTCAGTCCCTCGAAGTCATTTTTGAACATTGATCTGAGAAATCTTTTGTATACAGTTGAAAGTTTAGATATTTATCAACGTGCTTGGCGTCTGCATGACATGTATATGGAAGACACAATCTGATAAGGTTATTTAAGAGCATAACTGGAGGTTTTATGGGAATGATTTTTCGCAATTTTGGAAAAATGATACCAGTGTAGTCAATCCTAAGTTCACTATTTCTATATAAGTGCACAGACTTTTTTTTTTATCCATCAACATATTTATCACACTTTCGTCTAATCACGATAATCATTATACATATATACAAAATTGCCTACATATTTTTATGTGTTTATAACAACAATGATTGTATAACACCAGTCACACACACGCACACACACACGGACACACACACACTCACACGGACACTTACACACACTCACACGGACACTTACACACACACACCTACACACACAAGCGCGCGCGCACACACACGCACACACATATATATATAAATATGAAGAAATATACTTAAAATATACTCTTAAGGCGTGCTATATTTATGGAATAAAGTGCTCAATATCAGAGATAGAGCGTGTGTAAATATAAAAGTGAACATTGACGTCAACACGTAGAGGCTCTAAGTTTTGACACGCTCACGGACACCTACACACACACAAACCTACACACACAGGCACACACACACACATATATATATAAATATGAAGAAATATAGTTATAAGGTGTGCAATATTTATGAGATAAAGTGCTCAATATCAGGGATAGAGCGTGTGTGATTATAAAAAGTGAATATTGAAGTCAACACGTAGGGCTCTAAGTTTTGACACACACACGCACACACACACACCGATATATATATATATATATATATATATATATATATATATATATATATATATATATATTATCTTACATTAATTACACAATTCCGAGTTTCCTGCCGAAGCAATATTCAAGTGACGGGATCATTTTTTTTTTATTTTGGGTTAACACGGGTTTTTTTTAATACATTTCTCGTTCTCGCAATTGCTGAGGTGGAATATTATTTTTCTTAATATATATAATTTTTTTATAATATATATAATTTTAATATATAATATAAATTAAAATATTAATTTCCTAGCGAGTCTAAAATGCCACTTAAGATTATCGCACAAACTTTCATAACTGAATCAATAAGCAGTCAGATGCTCATACGTCGAAACAGACGGAGAGTCCATTATATATATATATATATATATATATATATATATATATATATATATATATATATATATATACTACGGGTTGATCCAAGTCTTTTGTAAGAAATCGAATATACGGAACTGATCAGAAGCGGTCGATAGTGTTGTTAGCCCGAACCCTGCAAAGGTTTCAGTGTACTTGTTTTGCTACAAAAAATAAACTGTAAGTAACGCTCGCTCAGCATATTTACAGAATCAAATGCAAAGTACGTTCTGTAGTACTCAACTGTGCCTGACAAGAGACCTACGCAACAGTGGCTGGCCAATCTCCCTATTATAGAGTTAGATTAACGAAAACGATTATCCTCTCATATATATATGTGTGTATGTATGAGAGTGAGAGAAAATACCAGGAAATAATTTATATATATATATATATATATATATATATATATATATATATATATATAAAGAGAGAGAGAGAGAGAGAGAGAGAGAGAGAGAGAGAGAAAGATAGATAACGATATAACTATCTATATTTATTTACAATATAAACAGCCCAATACTTGCTATAGTAAAATCTGACTCCTGAAATTGACTTATTTTAAATATTTTCAATAAGCACAGATACTGCAAAATCGTATTTACGTTGTGAATTTATCATTTAAACCTAAGTATATTCTGCTTACATCTTTACCAGCTCATGTTGATTAATATGAATTTTATATAGCAATCATTGAATAACAAGAAATTACGATAACGTGTATGCATACTTTAATATTATTTTAAAGCTGAAAGTTAGTGATACTTATTACGAAACAATTTTAAATACATTCCTTATTTGCTTCTATTAGAGACGCATAAGAAAGATTGGAAACTCTGAACAGAATGTAAATTATGTAACTTTTCTTTAATATGTGATGGATCAAACGTTATAGTTTTACAATATTTATTCTTAATTTTAAATATTAAATCTTAATTTTAATTGTTAATACAATATGATTGCGTAAAACCTCTGACATCAACCAGGCCTGATAACTATAGGGTGAATGAGCATTATAATTCTTCTCTTTTTATGTGCCTGTCCCTTCATGATGTTGGACATCATGGCCATCCACAGCTTCTTCTTCTTTGAAGCTTTTAACAAGTTTTGCTTTTCTTTTTTTTTTTTTTTGTTATTTCTCCAAAATCCTGTGGTACCGTTGATTTGCTGAAACCCATCAATTATGTTACGCGCTGTTTTCCTCTGTCAGGTTTTCCAAACACTTCTTCCTCATTACGTGCCCCAGAAATTACAACTGCCTCTTCCAGATGTTACATATAAGTTTGTTTTTTTTTATGTTTCTAGTCTGTCTTCATTATTTTTCACATGTTCGGTCTATGGCATTCTCAGTATCTTACAGTAGAACTATTTTTTTTTTTGCTTCAAGTCTCTTCTTCATCTTTGAGGCGATTTTCCAATATCCCCTGCCATATAGAAGGACTGATATTACAAAAAAAAATTATGAAAGGCATCTTTTGCTATCCCTATGCGCCTTTGGATTGAATTATTGCATTTTCTGTTCTCTGTTAAAGCACTTCCTTTGTTCACTTGTTCGGTCTATTGCATCCTCAACATCTTAGCATGTTTCGGTAGAACCACATTTCTGTTGCTTCAAGTCTCTTCTTCATCTTTGAGGCGATTATTCATCATTCGCTGCCATAAAGGAGAACAATTACGTGACAATTACTAGTCTTCTGTTTATTTTGCTTGTTTTTTTTTTTTTTAGATGCAGCAGTATGCGGCCTCGTAAATGAGAATAAGCAAGCTTCCCGCAGCAAATGTTCGAGGATCAGTGGTGGATTTTGAGCCATTTTTCCATCCAAACTCTTTCTTAATGACCTTTTCTTGGTCGAGTAAGCAGTTGTGATTGAAAGTAAACAAATTTTAAACGATTCATTGATTGACTTGATTTATTATTTTCGGGGTTTTTTACGGCTTAGCAAACTTGTGTTGTCTATTTAAAGCCGATATATACTTCATATTGTACGAGGTTGGATACAGTATCTAATGTTCGCAAGGTATCCTCTGATAGAGCTCGACGCTGTTGAAATTCGGAAATCAAACGAAAACAGCTAAATTAAATCTAAAAGTAGAAAATCCGCAATAATCGACACCGTTATTTGTAAAAGAAATACCTGCTCTGATTCTTAGTATAATTATAGAAAGACGTTCTTATTTGTGATATTCAATGCTCAAAGCAAACAGTGTGTTTCATGTTTTTTTTTTCTGTTCTACGTGACGCAAGTGTTTCAATATACTGTTTAGGATTAGCTTTCATCGGTCATCGAAGTATTTTTCCCCATGAGTTCTCAACTGTATTTGCACGATGTTGCATTCAGTGAGCACATTAACTTTCACTTTCACATTTGTTCAAATCAGCTACGCTTGAAGCAAGCGCCGTCTGGAAACATCACGATTCGACCGAGAAAAGTCTCTTACATTCCCTCCTTCTCGCTCTTTCCCTATATATATATATATATATATATATATATATATATATATATATATATATATATATATATATATATAAGGATTATTGTAATCCGATGACGGCGTGAGAAATATATATGACTGATACTATAGATAAAAAACTTTGGCCATAACTAAAATAACATTTCTCTCTTTCTTTCTTTCTCTCTCTTTCTCTCTCTCTCTATCTATCTATCTATCTATATATATATATATATATATATATATATATTACTTGAAATTTTATTAGGACGAAAAGAAAAAAGGGCATTTCATGATTAATTTTTTCTTCTCAAAATATTCTCCTTTAGCCTTGATTACTGAAGCACAAGTTTTTGGAATACGATTCAAAAGTTTCTCAAAGTATAAGTTTGATAAATGATTCTGTTCTTTTTTTCGATGACTTTAAGAGCATTTTTACTTTTTTTTCTCTTCCATCAATTTTGTTCCAGCTTCAAACTTTTCAACTACAGTGTATATATATATATATATATATATATATATATATATATATATATATATATATATATATATATATATGTTATAATGTTTTACATCCCTACACAAAAATTTCTAAGTTTCGAACTTAAAATTGTTCCATCAAACAATGTTGGATAATTTTATGATGAAAATGATTTACTTGTAAAATCAGAAAACAATTCAGTAGCTATATATATATATATATATATATATATATATATATATATATATTAGAACTAATCGTACTCGCCAGTTGCTGGTGGAGCTTCTTTCGTTTGAAATTTAAAAATTTAAAAAATATATCTAATAATTAAATTTTCTGCAAATCAAGACATGAAAGCTGTTAACGCTCTTTCAAGTATTGACTTATGTTAAAATATTGATTGTGTTGTTATTTTCTTATTGAATTACCCATGTTATCCATTTTGGTTATTGCATATATCGAAATTATTTAAATGATTTGTTTTCTGTTACATGATCCTGTTCTTTGATTGAGATGCTCCAGCAACTTTCCATGATATTCGATCTATGCTACTTGTTGAGACAAACGCGCTTCACTCAGTCGAATACATTTTTATCAATTGATCTGAGAAAACGTCTGTATACATGCCATAGTTTAGATACATTTGCATGCCTTTGCTGTCATACATTACGTCCATACGAAAAGCTCGAAATGACGAGACTATTTAAGAACATTATTGGAGGATTTATGTTTATGCTTTGGTTTTTATCTTAATGTTTGTTTCCTGTTGCTTCAAGTATCTTCTTCATCTTTGAGGACATTGTCAGCATACAGTGCCATACAGTGGGACAGATATCGTTGTAACAGTTCAGTACTATTTTCTCAGTTTCTAATGAAATTTTTCTATCGCTTAATACTGTGCTTAGCTTTTGGAAGCCATTTTCGTATTAGAGACATTAACTAGGTATTACTCGTCTGCGATCTCTGATACCCAGAGAATAAAACTAACTAACCCCAGAGGGTTTGTTATAGAATTGAAATTACAATTAGCCAACCGAAGGGATAGTAGTGTAGATAAAGAAATAAAAAAGTACTTAAAGTTTAGTCTTTTGTCGATTTGCACTTAGATTAACCGGATATCAAAGCTGATGTTAAACGTTTATGCGTACTACCGTTAAGAATAATTTCAACAGGCCTTTCGTGACACAGTCTTCGTTGCGTGAATGAGACTTACAAAAAATTGTATATATTTATATAAGACTTTCAGTTTTGAACAAAGGTGCATTTAATTCCATATAAGACATATTTGTGAAAATGAATATTATATAATGCTTTTATCAAATATTAATGCAATTATACCAAATCTTTCAGCATGAAATATAGAAAGCAGAATAGAAGCAGAAATAAAAACCTGCTTGGTCTCTTCAAAAGAGTAATTATCATTATTATACATTAATCTAAACAGAGTAGTCATTCAATCATATTTGAAATAGTCACGATGTTTTTCCCAATGGACTCTGAGGGCGAACCCGAAAGAGAAACGTGTACACAGTTTCAAAAAGAGAAAAATACACATAATATTTTCCCATTGAGTGCTGATGTTCGATGTATAATACCAGAGCTATAAGTTATATTAATAAGAACTATACATTTTCCTCACCCGTAGCACAACTGATTTTCATGCACAACGCAATCGTCAAGTACTGATTGAAATCTGACAGCTGCTTAATTTCAATATTGATGTGAATTAATAATTTGCATGAATTAAATATTGATATATATATATATATATATATATATATATATATATATATGATGCAAAAGTGAGTATTTACTCATCACCTGAAGATTAATAATTTGCACAAATTAAATGTTGTTATATATATATATATATATATATATATATATATATATATGATGCAAAAGTCAGTATTTACTCAGCACTTGAAGATTGTTTTGCATGTAACTGTGAGTTGTGTTGTCGGTGATGTAAAATGTGTATTATCAGGAATCTCTTTGAAACAATAAAACGAAAAAATATATTAATATACCGTCCAGAATGTCTGAAAATTTTAATATTTTTAATTTCTTAAAATTTTATATTGTTCAAAACACACACACACACACACACACATATATATATATATATATATATATATATATAGTGGAGTAACGACCATATAAATATTGTTGGTACCGGGAAGAGAGGAAGGAATCAAGAGATTCAACCAGAGACTCTGCCCGAATGCGACTCAGTCAACACATTCTCCAGGAACGGTCTTACCAGGAATATGCAAAAGACTATATGTAAATATTGTGTACACTTTCTTGTTTCAATACATTTTGTTCTAAGTACATTTTTACATTTTGTGTTGCATTATTATTCCATGCATTAGTCAAGTTTCAACATATATATATATATATATATATATATATATATATATATATATATATATATTATTTTTTTTAAAAATATGATTCCAAATCGCTACATAAGAGGTCTCATGTTTCAAAACAAGAGCCGAAAACTTCAATATAATCCTTTAAATTAAATTGAGTTGAAATTAAAATGGGCTCCGTTCCATCTTCAAGCGAAATTTTTGTTGGAATAACGAATATCTGAAATTTACTTGTTTTAAAAATTGAAATCAAAATCCCCATGGTAACAGCTAGGGCGAATTGTCTAAATTGGGTAGGCGAATGTAGGTTGTTAATAATAAGTAGCGGTATAGAGATACTTTCAAGGTGTCAAGTCAGGGAAAGTTGGGGGTGTCAAAAATGAAACGGAAGATGTATTAATCTTCGTCTAGTTTGCTAGTCTATGGATATTTATTTATTTATTTTATTTTATTTATTTATGAAAGGGGATTGTGCATATAAAAAAAAAAACTTTCGTAACGTTTGTTTTTGACGACTTCATAAAGGGTTATCTTTTTTATGTAAGGTATTTAAACTACTAACTTGGGCTATGGATCATGAAGGGTGTTATGTTGTATGCATGTTTGTAGTTAATTATTCCTACTATGAATCTGATGATTGGGCTATTTGTTAAACAAGTTATATAATTTTTTTTTTTTATCTAATAATTCAAACCAAAAATCTGATGATGCCTACAGAAAACCGTTAACTCGTGTCTATTATTTAATAGATTATTATTATTTAGAAGTTTAATAATGTGCAATTTTTCATGGAGGCACAAAGGGCATGGGTCATCCCAAGCTTTACATATTCTAGCCTTGTCAATAATTTTCCATTTAACTTTTGGTGTCGTATTTGTTTCCTTCAGGTGCCAAAAATATTTTGATAGTGAAGTCTGATTTCTTTTGTTTATATTATTAAAGGAGCACTTATGCTGCCTCCATCTATCTTTAAAATTATTCTTCGTGGACCCAATGTATATCATATTAGTGCTAGGGCTCTCTGTGGATGAAATAGTGCATTGGTATACCACAGAATTAATACAACATTTATTTTCTAATGGGCAGTCTTCTGGGTTTCTACAGTTACATAATTTTTCCCTTTTATCGTCTGATTTAAGTGCAGAGTTTTTATTAATACTGTTTTGGCATGGGGGTTTGTTCAAGTTCTTATTATTGTGTTTTTTTATTGTGCGTTCAAGATTATCAGAGCAGCTGTAGCTCAATTTTACGGTGTTCTTATTGAATATATTACTAAGCTTACTATTGGTGGGGAAGTGTTTATTAATTAGAGCTAAGAATTTCTGTCCTAGTTTAATACTAACTATTTGGTTGAACGGAGGGGTGTACCAAATGATATTTCTTTTTCTGTTTTTTTTTCCTATGTCCAGTGTAATTTTCTCTGTAGTTAATGTCAGCCTTTTTATAACCACTATTTTTTAGGGCAGTGTTATAGAAGCTATTGTGTTGTTGGAATATTTCCCTGTTTGCGGAGTTAATGCTAATTCTATTTTCTATTGATGAGGGTATATGTTTAATTATTGATGGTGGCTGGTTTGACTTCGGGTGTATGTATAAAGGGTTAGCATTTGGTCTTCTATAAGGTTGGTATGTGTTGCCTGGTAAGTCTAGAGTTACGTCGAGGAAGTTAACCCTTTTCAAATTAGAAGAGACAGTTATCTTTAAGTTTAGTTTCTTAAATTCACTAAATATAATTTTTCTGATTTTTTCAATCTTAAAACTAGTAGAACTCCTCACCACCATGAGCCCGTCATCTCTATACAGCCCGATGTCCTTAATATCAATTTCGCGGTGTGCCGTTAAATTGTACAGTATTAGGAGACCAACAAGGTCAGAAGACTCTGCAGAGTCTAACGATCCCATAGTGATGTCAAACAGGTCGTTATTGATTTTTATCCATTGGTTCCCATTGTGAACGAGGACCGATGTCTTTGCGCTGAGGATAATATCCATTTCATCCTTTGTTAGGTTAGAATACAGAGCAGCAAAGTCCAGGGTGTCATAAATAAATCCTTCGAAATTGATGGGTAGTAGTCCACGATATCGAACTGTATAAGGGTGCAATTCCGTTTATCATCAATATAGTTAAACCAATTGATAACATCTTTAGTGTTGATCCATAATTTTAATTCCAGTTGTTTTTTTATTTGGCAGGTAATTTTTTCCAGGATCCTTTTGCTGATCTTTCCTATGTCGGGTCGGGTAGGGTTAATTATTCTGGTCGCAGGGTGTTCTAAAAAGTCAGGCTTATGATCCTTAAGAGTTATATAACATTCTTTTTCAGTAAGTTTACCTACTCTATCGCTGACTTTTAGTTTATCAGTTATTTTTTTACTAGTTTTGTTTATGCTATCAACCATATTAATGTTGTTGTTGCAAGCTGTTTTATAAGTCCTGGTTAAGTTTTTTTAATTAAGTTGTTGTAGTCGTCGACATAGATAGATAGATAGATAGATAGATAGATAGATAGATATTGCGTGACTGGTATATTGCCGTCGTAGGTTGTCTGATGTTACCAAATCATAGCATTTATAGACATATAAAAATGGATAGGCAGTTTTGAAATGTGAAAAAGATTCATGAGTGCATGACAATGGATAAAGGACAAAGACGGCATTTTATCGTTTAGGACCACAATGGACGCCTGCATTCTTTGACGATGCAATTATATATCCTGAGTAAACGTCAGATGAGCATAATCAAATCACTGTTTTTAAACTAACAAATTTCTACGATCTTACTCAAACGATTATATCTGTTCTGTAGCTAAATGGTATATCACTCAAGGCCAAATGACTCTTCCGTCTAGGATACAGATTCGATTCCTGTTGGAGGATATATATTTTCTACGAAATTTCTCGGACATTCAGGCCGGTGAATGTAATCAATACTGTTTGTTATAAAAACAGAGCATTTACTTAAAATAATTATATCTATAAAAATAACGTAAATATATCTGCTGTATCTATAAAAATAACGTAGAATAAAAAATAACAGAGAATATATTAGAATAATTGTCGGACTTAGTTAATTTCACAGTATATATATATATATATATATATATATATATATATATATATATATATGTCATTCGCAGACAGTACTTATCATCAGTTCTTTAGTGCAACTAAACATCTGAATGCTTCAAACCAGGATTGAAACGCAACCGAGTTTCTACCACTTACTTATGCTCATTCGACCGAATGTGCTAGCTAAAGCTAGCGTATTGTTTTTACAAATGTAAACAAATGCCAATCAGCCATAGGGCTCGATTTATTTTACCGAAGAGCTCTGCATTAGCACATGTGGCTGTTGTTTATAGAATTAGCATGTCATTTAACAGTGCTCAACTGAAATACATTTTCAACTGCTATATATATATATATATATATATATATATATATATATATATATATATATATGTGTGTGTGTGTGTGTGTGTGTGAAGTTATATAAAAATAGGAAATAACTCGTTAGGTAAATTATTTTTATTGTTTTAAAAAAAACCATGCTCGATACAAAAATCGAGCCTGAATATAATTATATTTATTTAAAAATATGATTCCATCGCTACATAAGAGTTCTCATGTTTCAAAACACGAGCCGAAAACGTCAATATAATTGTACGTCGAGGATGTTTTCCCTTGTTAATTTAGTACAGACTGTTGTTTTTAAATTTAGATTTCTAAATTCACTATATATAATCTTTCTAATTTTCACTATTTTAAATCTTTCTAATTTTCTCTATTAACATTTTTTCTAATTTTCTCTATTTTAAAATTAGTGGAACTCCTCACTACCATTTCAAGAATTAGTTATTCAAAAAAAATTTCGCTTGAAGATGGGACAGAGTTTGGTACTTTAATTAAATTTAATTCAAATAATTATATTGAACTTTTCGGCTCTTGCTTTGAAACATGTGAACTTCTATGTAGCGATGGAATCATATTTTCAAATAAATTATATATATATATATATATATATATATATATATATATATATATATATATGTATATCTGACTGGTGACTTTTCGCACATAAAATCTCTGTAAATTTCTTAGCGGTATGATTTGATTGAAAATCCCACACTCCAAATGCCCTAAAGAACGGTTGTTTTGGGTTATTTTGCAAGACTACGGTAATGTACCCGAATTTTGGAATTCATTTTTCCTTTTCCTAGATTTGTTACCATCTATGGCTGAAGTGTCTTTTAGGTGTATTTTCCCGACTGGGAATATAACGTACTGGACTGGAATTCGAACTCTGTTTGCCGATTTCGCGTTCGGAGCCGTCATCGCTATAAAGGACTTTAATACTTATGTATATACCTACATACGCATCTATTCTTTGATATTATACTTTAGGTCATCCTGATTTGGGTATAGTGCGTATAATTTCTCTTCAACTCGAAAATGGTTTTCTTTTGCAAAGATAATAGAGCCATATGCTATTCTTTAATTCCCCTGACAAAGACTTTGTAGACAAAAAGCAGAAATCAATATCTTGAGCGATGTTATTGCTTGATTGTCTGATGTTTTATGAACGCTGTTGACATGGTGTTCGATTTGATCGATTTCCCGTTGCTAGACGAACTTTTCTATATTGGCAGAATACAATTGACAAACTGGCACTAAATTAACCACATGCTGTCAATCAACACTCGCTGAATTGTCTTAAGCGTTTCATTGTAGGGCATGCGATAAACTCAGTATTAGTAGATTAGACATTCGCCTCGAGAAATTGAAATTCGCTGATATCGAGTCAACAGTGTTGCTTATTGGTTGCTTGTTACAACAGATATCAATCAAAAGTTTGCATCTAAAATATAACCACGTGCTGGCCAAAGCCGAAACACTACCCTATATGTTAACCTCATATCTGTTTTGTATTAATAAATATCAAGTTGTTATTTGATTTTTTTTTTAACATTAATGCTGAAATTTAATTTTCTTGTGAAATTTGAAGTATTAAAAATATGTTATTCTGTTTTCAAAATTGCTTACATGGTATATTTTACTCAGCTTTTGTGAATATACATATCTGTGTTAACAATTATACGAAGCAAGGCTATGTGTGTTTGGTGTTGTAGTTTTGTTGAAGTTATATTTTTGAATAGTGTTTGTTTTAAGAAATTGTAGGATATTATACGAATTAATGCCATGAAAATGTTCATTTATGTTGGTTGCTTGGTTGGATGAATTTGTTTAGGGGTATATCAACCTCTATGGTTTATTTAACGCCGAAATCTCAATATTTTGAAACCAATTTTATGGCTCCAACTAAATATATTTTGAACGCAATTCTATGCCGTCAACTAGAGATAAAATGAATTATTATTCATTTTGAAATGCAATATATTGTAGATAATACTGCTATATTTTTTTTATTTGCTTTAAAATGAATGCTTTCTAATTCTATTATAAATATGTATTATTGCTATTTTTTATATAATAATATAATGCAGGTATTTTTACTATACAAATGTATTTTTATAGCTTCATAATGTTTTTGTTTTTGTTTTTGTTTGGGATTCACTACTTGTCCATAGATGGGAAGGCAACTAGTGCTACCCACCCCAGGTCAGTGAGGACTGGGAATCAACGACAATTAAGAGGGTGGTTCCACGATGCTCAAAACCTTCAATCTCCTGATCAGAGGAGTTGCTGCCAAATGTAGTTTTTTGTCATACCCAGGACTAATCAGGCTGTGAGTTCAATATCTATGTAAAATTGTCGTTGTCCCGATTCATGATGATACAGATTTGAATCTCGCATACGTTTCTTTCTGTCCGGACTGCGTCAATCGCTGTTAGCCTGTGGGTGTGTGACTTTGAGATCATCTCCGCCTGTGTGGCTATAAGCGACATCGTCTTATGTGTTGGTGGCTTATATATCTGACTTTCTAGGTACTTTGACGTGGTGTAATGGTTAGCAAGCTTGTCTCGCGAGAACAATTACGACTGGGTGCCGCATAAGTTTGGCCTTGTGCCACATCTCAGCTCGCTTAGAAAAACATTGGGCGCATCGATGCTGGGTAATGGTTAGCAAGCTTTTCTTGATAGAACCATTACGACTGAGTAGTGAGTTCGATCCTCACTGGATTCCCGATACTTTTGGCCTTGTGCCACATTTAAGCTACACTATATATCAGTCTTACATAATATTTTTTTTTACACGCTCGTATATCTAAGTCGCACCTGTTCGCGTTTTCGCCGTTTGGGGTCAGCAACGGATGATGCGTGACGTACGGACCCCACCAACCAAGCCAGATGCCATAGCTCAGATGAATTCCGCACGTCGTTTCTCATAATCATACCGGGTTATAAGATATTGGGGCATCAACTGGCGCTAACCATATATTACGCATTGATATAGTGGCCAAACCTCTGGATTTACACCTACTTCCTCGCATAAGTATCAACGCATACATTTTGAGGAAATTCGCAAGACGATTCACTATTAAACCGACCGGAGTCTATAGGAAATAACTTTTAAAACTTCTGCATAACTGAATACATTTCAGGCCTAAACCTGCTTTCGCATCGCGTGTTGAACAGCACAATAATATTAACGGCAAACAGTATTTAAACAATTGATTTATTTTTAGTACATATCTGGCATTAGGAGATTGTACATAATCCATGTAATATGATCTTGGTATTCAGAAAGCGGCCAAAAGAGGATGATTGTAGAAGGTATAAGTTGATTAGGATGTGACGAGAAAAGCAATCTTGAAATAATCAGAGGCAAGGTTAAATAAGGAAACAGTGTCTGTTCTCTCGCTAATTCCCTTAGTCAGGTTAGCGATGGATGTTCATTTAAGTTTCAGAAAACAAGAGATTTTAATGCAGTTCTCTTTGTTGTCAGCTAGCATTAGGAGAAATGATGGATGCTGGTAAGATTATAATCTTCTGTTTAACACGCATCGTCAAATATGGGCTTTTTATGTGACGCAATGATATAAAGCATACAGCACCTATTGTGTTCAACTCTGATGTCTTTATTTCAAGTAAATCTTTCTGTCATTGTCATAATAATCTGAATGAAATGTTATTATATAATTGTTATATGCCGTGCTAATAAGAACGTATACTTGAAAAACAAGGTGGATTAAATAAGTAAAAGTTTATTGTAAAAATAAAAAACAGTACAATAAGAATAAAGTTAACAGTTATGCACAAGGTCGTTGCAAGTCAATACACTAGTGAGTGCTACTATTAGAAGGTCGCTAGTTTCCCGCGTAAGTCTGAGTCGTACTCAACAGATTCTAGCTAGTAATATTTACCAACCTCCCCACGGGGTAGGATTTGGCACAAGACTGAATTTAATGTGGGGCAATCCGAACTCGTAGGTTCGGTCAAAAATTCCGCGTAAACCCCGCATAAACGGGTTAGGGTTTGTCTACCTCCCCGGACAAGACTCTGCCCTTCGGCATAACCACTTCCGGGTTCCTCTTTGCTTTCCGGCAGAGAGTTCAGCAGCAGCTGAGTAACAGATTCCAGCTAGTGTATTCCCTTCGACATAGCCTCGACTGGAGATCCTCTCTACTTGGAAGCAGAGAGTTTGAGCAGCACAGCTAAAAAAGATTCCAGCTATTGTATTTACTAACCTCCGCACGCGAATAGATTTGACACAGGACCGAAATTAATATGGGGTATCCGAGCCCGTAGGCTCAAACAAAAATTCCCCGTAGGACCTTGTATAAAAGGGTGTCGGGTAGCTGTTTCCCGAGTCGAGATACTGCCCTTCGACATAGCCTCGTCTAGAGATCCTCACTGCTCGGAGGCAGAGAGTTCGACCAGCAGAGCTGGAAAAGATTCCAGCTATAGTATTTATTAACCTCCCAACGGGAACAGATGTGGCACAGAACCGAAATTAATATGGGGTATCCGAGCCCGTAGGCTCAAACAAAAATTCCACGTAGGACCCGTATAAAAGGGTGTCGGGTAGCTGTTTCCCGAGACGAGATACTGTCTTTCGACATAACATCGTCTAGAGATCCTCAGAAGCAGAAAGTTCAACAAGCAGAGCTGGAAAAGATTCCAGCTAGAGTATCTAGCAACTTCCCCACGCAGTCACATGAGGCACAACGCCGAATTTAATGTGGGGTTTCCAAGCCCATAGTCTCGGCTAAAAAGTCCCTGTAGACCCCGCATAAACGGGATCGGGTCCGTCTGCCACCCAGAACGAGACTCTGCACTTACGCGTTATATTGCCCTTGGAGAAAGTATGAATCCACTGCATCTCACCCGAGATCCTGGTTAATTAGTAAGATATGTACCAATAAATCATTATTATCCTCAAAAAATCTTTTAATCTAAAAATATTGTCTGTCTTTAAATAACCTGAAAAGGGTCGATAAGCCGTAAAAACGAATGAATCTATTAATCAATCTCTTCTAGCTATTGTTAAAGGACTATAAATAATTTTGTTTCTCTGTACGTGGTTGGCCAGAAAATCAATGGGAAAACATTACACTACCATTTTCAAAAGCAGTAATGTCGGCTCTTACAGATGTTGGCTAGACGAAAATAACATTAGAATTGTAATAAATAAATATAATTCTAGACCCTGCCATATTGGTCAGAATTGTAAATATCCAAAGGGATTTGGCGTTGTTTCAAGGAGTTGGTTTGTTATCTTCTATGTGTTGGATTGATTTTTTGTAAGTTTTCGTACGAAACAAAAATACCGTGATAACAAGTATTATACTTGTGAGAATATAGAATACAAGAGCTTTGGTACTTACTCAATGAAACATTTTCTAAGATTTCTTTGCATACCGTAGTTTTATCAGTTAGAGATTGTTAGCTTGCCGAGACGTTGACAGCTCTAACTCCTTTTCATTTCGCCTACGACTTTCTGATATATAGTTTGAGAGGTTTCGTTATTTCACTTGATCGTCTAAAACAAACGTTTTAAGCTAATGAACAACTTTGAACCCAGAATTCTTCTCTGGTATATGAAATTATCATCGTGTAAAAAATTACTTCCAGTTTAAATAGATTATATATAATTATAAAATTTCTACCACCCAGCTGAAATTTGCTTTGACACATTGTGACCATTTGGCTTTAGCTTGGGAAGTACTGGTCAAAACTTTATTTGCTTTCTTATTTTACGTGATGGTTCTAATAGATCTCTCTGGGAAACAAATGCCAACAAATTACACACGTTTTACAGTACAGACATTGAAATTTTCACTAAATTTAAGAACGGTATTCGAAGTTGTGTCTTGTACTCCTATGTTTAAATTAGATTTGTCAAGGGATTCTTTAGCTTTTCGTATTTCGATGAATAATGATAAAGTCTTTTCTTTCATGGTGCGCTGACCCCAAGGTTCTCAATGATTTGTCATTGTATTTATCAAATTTCCTTCTCTCTTCGTCATTTTTATTTTATTTCGTTTTAGGTCCCTGTCAGCGGAGTTTATAATACGATCTCTACATCGATGTAAAGTGGTAAGACACACCAAAGAATCAGGGTGTATACTTGGAGTCTAGAGATAAATCCGATGAATATCTTATATTTTGAGTTTACCGGAACTATAGTTAACCATGTTCTCCCCACTGAGAATGTGGCAAAAAATCGGGTTTAACATGAGAAAAACCCGGGACAAATACAAAAATTGACCATCCCCGGCAACCGTCGATTTTGCTTGCATCAGCATGATTGCTCAGACTTTAGTACAATGGGGGAGGCTAGTCTAAGGCAGCTGTTCCTCGGGACTGGACGCCGAACAGTATTTATTTTATTCAGCTGCGTCTCTGAGACCCCAAATGAGTCGCACACTGCCCGAAGAAAAAGATGCAACTAAGAGATGACAAACCTTACCCGATATGTATCAAGTAAGTATGTAAACCTGAAATATGTCTAAATGTTTGATTCATCCTTTGAATTTTATATCTGACATGTTAAATTAACCAACTTAAGATCAGATAATATCTTAGCTTTAGCACTTATTTTCATTGTTCTTTCAGATACGTGTTCTTCCAAAACATAAGTGATAATATCTCTCCATAATTCGTCTATAGACCTGTTCACACACATCCATCATTTGAACAGCTGTTGAAGGTTAACATTTTTTTCCCCGTTTGGGTTTCAGATTCCTTTTAAAATCTTCTCGTCCTTTTTTCCTTTCAGGAGTTCCTTGCATCTTAGTGGTGTTATCCTCTTGCTTGGTGTGAAATGATTGAAAAAAATGTTTTATGTAACCCTTTTTTTAGCTGATCCTTTTCACGTTGTGGTTCTTGTTTTTCTGTCGATGCAAAATATTTATTAACTGTTTTCACTGTTTTTCATCCATTCATTTTAATTTTACGCAGTGTATATTTAATTCATTAACATATGTTTCCGCATTACATGTCCCAAATGTGTTGACTGTTTCTTACCGATTATTAATAGCAGATTACATATATATATATATATATATATATATATATATATATATATATGTGTGTGTGTGTGTGTGTGTGTGTGTGTGTGTGTGTGTCCATTCCATGATATACTCACACGTAATCGCTCTGTCGCTCCAACGTCTTTTTCATTGGTGCAATGAGATATGGTTTAACAGTTTCATATTCTTTTCGTTCTTTCTAAAGATTTTTATCTATCCCATAATACTTTGCTCCCCCAAAAAAATGAAGAAACATGTTTCGCTTTTTCAGTATATGTTTCTGTGTAATTTTTTTCTTCATTATCCAGATAGTTAACCTCCGAACATTTTTTTGTTCTTTACGTCTCCGTTGAATAAACTCGAATGTTGATCTGTCTCTTTTGCTGACAACTATGAACTTTGTCTCCTTAAAGTTAATGTTAATTTTTGTGTCCTTGTTCCCCTCGACATTTGGGTCAAAGTAGTTTTTTTTTAGTTTTCATTGTTAATCTTCCACTAGGAGAATCTTGTCTACGATGCGTAAGTTTTTAAAGAAACGTCCGCCAAAAATGAATCCATCTGAGTCTTCCACATTAAATAAATCAAACAAGAAACTTTATCCGTGCCGTACTTTTCTTGCTATTTTGGTATATACACTCAACGATTTCTCTATATACTGAGTTATTCGCGTATTTCAAGGCTGTCGTATATTTCTTTTACAATGTTCGTAATCTAATCGAGGAATGCGCGTTGTTGTGTAATGGATGTCGACATGGAACAGGATAATTGGAAAGCATAGTTCGAATTCCAGTCGGGTTCGTTATTGGCATCTACCCTTGAGAAAGTTATGAATCCATTTCTTTTCCCCTCAGCTATGAGCTGAATAACAGGACAGTCTCGGCCTTATAGCCTTGGTGGGCCACCAGTCTGCTGTCTGTGTATCTTAGACGTGGCACAAGGCCGAAAGTATGGGGAACCCAATGAGGATGGAATTCACTATGCAATAGTAACTGATTTGGCGAAACAATCGAGTCTCCCTCACTAGACAGTCATGAATCGAAAAAGACATTATCACCAAAATGTCTATCATTTAACTAACTTAATTGACTGAAACTAATAGATTCTAATCGAAAAGGTTATGGGCCTGATCACCCCTATTAAAATATCAATTCACCCTACTGTATTGTTCCTCTAAAATTAGTCAATGCCGATCTGATCACAGATTTTTGGGTCACTTTCATTTAATGTGTTGTTCTGAAGTAATAAATTCCTTCATTCTGTCGTACTTTCCCTTATTGCTGTAGTCCTATTTTTTTTATAATAGCAACATTGTTCCTAAGATGGCTGTTTTGGGCTTATAACAGAAATCGATGTTAAGGCCAGATACAAAGATGGATCTCCAAATTCTGTTCTCAAATCACTAAAGTCGATAAGGCGGTGTAACGAACAACGTGTATAAAAGCTGTAATAATTCATACGTAAATGATTGTTTATTCTCACCTTGACTTCATTAATTAATGCCGGTGTGAGGATGCGTAGTTTTAGGGATTTGTGGGAGACACGGTCTTTCGGGGTGCAGGAATTATATTACCATCTTGGTTGACTGACGTGTGTACATCCTAAACTCGGGTGGGTCGGAAACTTGTTTATATATCTATGGCAATCACTGAGATATTTGAGGCTCGATTCTGTATCTGGTGGCTGTGAGACAACCTTCAATTTAAACAATACAGAGCCTACTTTGGCATCACTTTATTTGACTCCAGTAGATATTATGGTTAGCACATATATCATCTTTAGAGAACAAATGTTCTTTATTTAAAATAAATGTATTTCCCGGTGTTAATCACATACTACAATGCTACACAATCTTATTACATTTTAAAATGAATTCCCTTTAACTCAGTAAAGCCATTAATATTAATAGCGTTACGGAGATTGAAGGAAACTGAGAAAAATTCTTTGAGGAGAGATGGAAACAAAACAAAGGAGTCAAAGAGACGGGAGATGACGATTGACGTTGTATGGAGATTGTAGTTGATAGGAAAGCAAGAAGACATTTCCCTAGCAAGAAGCTTAAGATAAGAAGTTAGTAGATTAGAATTTACTATTACTTCTAGCATTTTCAACCGGAAACTAACCAGAACTAGCAACCAATTTAGTGTAATCTGGCTTCGTTTTCTACTGATCTAAGCTTATTAAATATTGGCTTTATTAATAATATTAATTATAATGACTGAAACTGAAAGTTTGAAAACAGCATTAAGCAGCGAAGTTCCTAATTAATTACTCATTTTAAATTTTTATTTCATTTTTTTTCTTTTAGAATACATAATGAATTTCATTTGAAGCCTTGGTGAACAAAACTTAAGCTATGTATCTCAAAACTATTAGAAATGTATCGCCTATATAAAGCGTCGATATATATATATATATATATATATATATATATATATATATATATATATATATGTATATATATATGTGTGTGTGTGTGTAAACGTGAACATTGGCCTGACGATTGCATATAGCATGAAACAGCCTGTCGCCTCTAAGTGTCGACTTTGATGTTCACTTTTATATTTACACGCTCTATCTCTGATATTGAGCAATTTATCCCATAAATATAACACACCTTAAGACTATATTTCTACATATATATATATTTTTATATATATATATATATATATATATATATATATATATATATATATATATATATATATATATATACTAAACAGCAACTGTGTCCAAATCGTGTAGCAGCATAACTATCCATCCCACAAAATGCTTAATGCCTAATAAACACTAAATGAGATTCATTGTTCCAGATTTTCAGATAAAAAGGTTTAGCCGTCTTGCGACCATTTGTTGCAAAAATCATTGGAAAATACTTTTAGTTATTCAGCTCAAGAGGGAACAGGTTAAAATCATTTTGTATCAGACGACTATCTTCCTAATGGTGAAAGGAAAAAGGCCATTCAGGCTTTCACTAAAGCCAATAACATCCATACCCTGGCCTCAATCTTCAAAATCCATTCTTCAACGATCACGTGAACTGCGAATACGTTCAAAAAAGAGGGGGCAGCAGAGAGGAAAACTGTATAAGTGATCAATTAGAAAATCCAACTCAATTTATAAGACGTTTGGAACGTGAAAGAGAATTTTCAGCTATGACAGTCCAAAGAGCAATGAAAAAGACTTGTAAATGAAATCGTACGTGAGACCTGTGAGGTATATTTTTACTCCAGGACAGAAAGTTAGAAGGTTAGAGAGGGCGAATTTCATAATGTAATATTATATATATATAGACTTTATTTTAATCCTTCATTAGCTTCCGTTCATTAGCCAAGATCAATTAATGATGAACGTGTCATTTTCGTTGATAATCGATTTCATCGGGATTCTTCTGTTAAGTTTATAGAGTAATTATACATACTTATTGCTCGATGTAGAGTTCAGTAGAGTTATAAACACCTCGGAGAATTCCAGTAAGATATATTTAATCATTTCTAAGACACAACGGTTAAAATTTTAATCTAAACATTAGACAATTTTGCTGTTACACGATTAGGACGAGACTGTCTGATATCCAACGGTTTGACGAAACTTTTCTGCTTCCTTGATAAGAAATATAGATAAAGGTCAAGAGGACAAATTTTAAAGTCATATTTGTCATCTAGAGTTTCCGAGTGAATTTAGACTTGAGGTATCAAAATAATACATCTTGACGGCTGGAACATTAACTCTCGTGAACTCGTAACTTAATTAACATTAAATGCCAACTAAAAATACACTGACACACAGGAATAAGATCCAATATTAAAAACAAATGAAAATCCCATCTTCTGAAACATCTGGCCAGCTTTGGACAAGCAAAACTTTTAACGTGAACATTAGCCAAACCGAGTTTTTTTTTCTTCTTGAAAAAGTAATCTAGCGGCTAATTATAGGAAAGATTACACGAAAAAAACAACAAAAAAACAAAAATAAAACAGCAGAAAGAACAATAAATGTTTGTAGCATATTGCGTGTGGTATTAGGATCTAAAAAAAGGAGAGAAAAGAAAAGTTTGATTTGTATGGATTGTCGTCAGACGGACTGGCTAATTGAATCCATTGTAAATACGTCACTAATCTAACAATATTCCTGATCGGACTTCGAATAGGTTTAACAAAGAAAGAAAGAACATGAGGAAAGTTTGTTGAGGGTGGTGGGAAGACAGATGAAATATAAACAAAAAACTTGTGTCGGGTATTAAGCTAAAAATAAGTTACCTTTTTTTTTCTCCTTTCTCTTAGTTGAGACACATAAGACTAGGATTAAAACATATATCCGGGCATCAATGTATGGCTACTTGTAGCTTGGAGGCTTATTCGATATGGGTAGCGAGAAAAGTCGATTTCCACACAGGCAAATCAGAAAAAAAGAACAAATGTTCACTGGTTGTACAATAAATGGCTGTTAGTCGAAGTCCATTGCTGTCATCATGTAACATGAAAAGACAATACATTCTTATTTTCCTCGTTAAAAAAGAAATAAATATTTCCATTGAAAAGATAAATAATTAACAATGTATACACCAATGTTTACCTTTTTTGAGGAAGCATCTATTTATCAACCTATTTTCATATCTATCTATCTATCTATCTATCTATCTATCTATCTATCTATCTATCTATCTATATCTATCCCAGTCTGGTCGACATCTATCTATCTATCTATCTATCTATCTATCTATCTATCTATCTATCTATCTATCTATCTATCTATCTATCTATCTATCTATCTATCTCCTTTCATTATCTATCTTTATAACTAGCTAGCTATCCATCGGTTTCTTTTTATAGCTATCTATCTATCTATCTATCTATCTATCTATCTATCTATCTATCTCCTTTCATTATCTATCTTTATAACTAGCTAGCTATCCATCGGTTTCTTTTATATCTATCTATCTATCTATCTATCTATCTATCTATCTATCTATCTATCAGCCGCTTTTCATAATTATCTATTTATCATATTTTTTTCATATCTATCAGCCACTTTTCAGATCTATCTATCTATCTATCTATCTATCTATCTATCTATCTATCTATCTATCTATCTATCTAATCCTGTTCCTGTTTATAGCCACCTGTCCATCTACATCTTTTGTCTTTGTAACCATTACACCACATACAAGGAAATAAACCCATTAGGAAGAATGTGGGATTTATAGCGAGTGAAAGAGAATGAGATGATTTTAGTGAGAAGAAATGAACAGAAGGACAACAACGGACTGGATTCCGTACGACAGAACCTGGCGATCGACCATCAAGGATGGTGTGAATCGCATGAACTGAACTTGTGAGCAATGCGAAGTTATAAAGTAAATGGAAACAAAATACTTCGTATCAGAAAGACATAACTGATATTTCTCAGGCACACAATGAAAAAAGCGGCTTGGAAAATTTGACACTCACAGGATTTATTGAAGGCAAGTGGGACGGTAGAATACAGCGGATAAACGTGGCATTTAGCATGACATGGATTAGGAGAGATAGCGAAAATACAAACTTTACCAAGAGCTACAAAATACAGGATATTCTGGAGAGCCATGATCGCCAATGTCTTGAAAGAACATTGTACATAGAAGAAGTAGGAGAATCGGTAATCTCGTGGGGTCTGGGTGACTTACAATGGCGCTCTGCTCTCCGAGCTGTTATTTGCTACTGAATGAAACCCAGTCTTAAATGCCGATTCATTAATATGGCCTCATGGCAGACTATGTAAATAATCTATACGTCGCGGGACATGCAACTTAATTTATTGACGTTTTTATTTTTATCGGGGCTCGTCATAGAAGAAGCCATAATGTAAATGCTGATTTTAAATCTAATTAGACTCTCAACATATGGGCAAGTTATAAAACAAAATCTTTCGCTTTCATTTGTCTGGCAACCACGCTTATTTAAGTCTAATATATAAGATCGAGTTGGATGTTCATAACTTGACATGTAATCTGAAAGTTTCAAAGTATAATGATATATATTCGATTGTGAATTGAGTACATGTAGAAGAAAGAAAAATATTACTTTCATAAAATTAATATTTACTTAAATACTGCGAACATACTGCATATTATTTCGGAAAAACATAGATGTCCCTTTTTGCGTTGCATTGAACATGTGCATGTACGCATCCTGTAAACCATTAGTGTTGTAGGGGTACTGATTGTAACCTTAAGGCAAGTCAGTTCACCTAGAATTGTCAGTTAATCCATAGCTGGGGAGATAATAGATGTATTAATACCTTTCACAAAGCACTTTGCATGAATGTGGACAAAGAATCTCTGTTGGAATTCGAACTCGGCGTGCTGCGTTCGAATTCTGAGTTGCTGTTACACTACTCGAAAACAACCATACACCCGCTTTACAATAACGTAATCAGTTTAATTGTTTCTCTTTGATTATGCTTATATCTAAGTCTATATCCTACTAATTAAGATTGTTTTATCTGAATTAAATGCCTGTCTTATTGATTAGTTTACTACGGCTTAACCCTTTGCAGATTATTTAAAGCCAGAAAATATTTATTTGCATTGTAAGAAGTGTCTTGGAGATAATGTTGATTTAGTGATCAAAGTCTTTCAAATTAATCTATGGCTTGGCAGCAGAAGAGGATGCATACCTTCCCAAGGGTATTTGCGCTTTAAGTGAACGGCCACAAATGGAATGGGAACTTGGTTCTCTGGTTAACAATTTCTAGCCATTATACCAAGCTGACAGCGCTTGGCATTGACAAGCAGTTACCCATCTAAGTACTGACTAGCCTCGACGTTGCTTACCTTTGGCGATCGTGCATAAACCGGTGATGTGTCCGTAAACCGGACAGCGTACAGTACGGTCGTATTTATAAGAATATGTGAAAGTAATCAGTCAATATTTAAAATAAGCTAAATAATAGCAGAAACAGATTAAATTATTTCGTTAAAATCCGACAATATATAACTCTTTCTTCAGAATCTCATAGTGACTTTATAATATTAGTTTGAATAATTTCTGTTTTGAAGAAAGAATCGTAAAGACGAATGTATCACCCTAGTTACTAATGATAGGTGGCAGTCGAGAATGAATTTTGGAATCGAGTGACAGCGTACACAGGATTAAATGGCAACCATTACTCTCCTCCATGACAACGCAAAAATAAAATAGGAAAAAAAGGATGCAACTCGGTTCGTCTGTTCAAGCCCACCGGACAGATTCACATGACGTTACAAGAACACGTTTTGATCGCTGCAAAAACCTTTGATAGGAAAAAAACAACTCTAACGATAATCAGATTCAAGGTTTCATCTAGATTTTCCTATTAAAACCTGCGGGATGTTACTCAAAAGCAATGAAAAAGCTGCCTGGTAATTTCAAACAAGCCATTGTAAATAATTGTGCATATGTAATTAAATACAAAATAATTGTATTAATTTTTTCAAGAATACAGTTAATAAATACTCGAAAATTATTTATCACTCAAACTAAAGGAAAATTTAAAACATGTTTTTATCATGTTATTATTTGCTTTGACGATATTATTTTACATTTCCCCACGGTAAAATTACAACAATTAATATAGCTACCATAAAAAAATACCCATCAAATTATACACCTTCATTTGTTTCGTTAATATTTAGTTTCGTAAACGTCAATTGCAAGAAAAGAGAACGTATGATAGTTTATAATTGGAGCGGTCCAACATGCAAATAAGAAATTGGTGTGACCTCAATAAAACTAGTACAGCAATATAATATATGAGAAGCTTTTTTACAGTGTATGGAAAGTGTGACATTGAAATCTGAAGGCGTATTGTAATAGCGAAAGATGTATTCCAAAAACTAAGCAAGTCTGAAGGAAACAGAAAAATGTCATTAGAAACAAAGAAAAGCGTACTGAAGAGTTACATTTTATTCAGTTCTTTTAAAAGGCAGGACAATCTCAACACAGATGCAGAAGAAACTTGAAGCAACAGAAATGTGTTTCCACTTTATTAAAGCGAGGATACCAGGGATCGAATGTGTGAGTAACGACGAAGTTCTAGTTTCAATACAAACAAAAAAAAGCACACTTATTATTAACATCAGTAAGGGACAGTTAACTCTTCTAGTACATATAATTTGTAAAGGGGTCTCAGAAAATTTGACACTCAGGACAGATTGAAAGCAAGACTACAGTAGAAAACAACAAGTTTGCGTGAGTGGATGGTGGAACAGGTTGAAATATGAGGAAAAGATAAATAAATTGAGTTACAAAGGACAGGAAGTTGTGGAGAGCCTTGATCGTCAACTTCCTGAATAGACATACCATATAAAAGGAGCAGACTACATTAAACTTTCCTCTGTGTTATATATTACTAGCAGGCTTCGCCAGCTCTCTATCGCTTTGCAAACTTATATATATATCACTACTTGAAATATTTGAAACAGAATTTTTAAATGAACATTTCATTCATAAAATTGCTTGTTATAGTTAAGGAAAGTTTTACAAATAGATGCCAACTTAGTGAAGGCCAAGTAAAATGCAAATTTCAAACACTTTTCTGACAAGACAATATTCCTAAACAGAATTATTTTGATATGAAAATCAAAAGAATACTTGAATAAAAGAACACTAATGAAGAACAATTAATTAATTAAATATACTTTTTTAAAAATCAATATGCAAATTAGTTAAATTTGAAGTGTGATATCACCTAAAACTAGATAATATATCATACAGATATTTAGTATTTAGCGCATTAATTACTATAAAGTAGACTTGGAGCTTTTTATCCCCAGTGTTTGTTGTATAATTGTGCTCCAATTTCGTAGTTATTCATATAGATTCCATAATATAGGTTTTACTTAATTTGCTATCATATTTCTCTAACGCTCCAAATGTTCAATGTATAACTAATTCTAATTTCTATTTTCCCATCTTTACACTATATTAATTTTATCTTATAAATTCTCACCTGTTGGGTCACCCCTGAAATAAAAATAATTGTTTGTACTGAAAGTAAGGACCTACGTACATCAAATCGTTTTTAAATTACTTGCCATCAGAATTATCGTTGAACTTTTAAAAGTTAAGCTTAAACATTAATTCAATGTTTAAATGCAGCGATCAATTTTTAGTTCTTCTGTAGTTTATTGATGCCTATAACATCTACTCCTCCCTAGCTATTGTGATGATGGTCAGACCAAGAGTTTTCCACAGGAGGTAGCTTAAATGCCGAGAGATAGGGCAGCTTTTATGCTAGTTTATAATAAAACGAGCACTGCAATTTTGGCTACAAAAGGAAAATATGAGTTATTCCCCTTGAAACCTGAAAGCTACCATTATGGCAATTATTAATATATATTTTAACCGCGCATAATCTTGCAACCGTACTCAACGAAAATCGATCCCTGCGCCTAAATGTTCTAGGGCTTTTTAAATGAGCAGGTTGTTGCATGGGCACACACACACACACACAAACACACACACATACATTGTACTTTATATATAAGACACTAAATGTCCCCCGTCGTCGATTAAATTTGATCAATGAATGTTATGTCTAGTTTATGTTTACAAACACTGATAAAATCTTTTTTCATATGTTATTTGTAAGCTGTTACTTATTTTTTAGTTAAGACATTCCAAAAATCAGTAACGTTTTTGTGAATTACGAATAATCCAAATAGAATGTAAAATTTGATTACATTATCTCAAAATAAACCTTTAAATCGGTACAATATTGAAAGTGTCTTCAATTATTTATAACCTCTCTGTGGTGGACGACCCAATATGTCACAGACTGCCATTTATCATTGTAAATTCTCAGTAGGGTTTTTCATTAGTTTTATATTTTAAGAGCTTTTGAGCAAAGATAATTAATTTTGATGTTAATGTCATTATGTGTACAGATCAGCAAATACAATAGCTGCACGACCTTTTCGCTAAAAACAAAGTGTAGTATCTGTTCTTAGATCTCTCTCAACTTGTATCTATCTTTCTTTCTTACACTAAAACCAAGTAGTATATTTCCTCCTCATTCTACGCGATCCAAGAGAATTGTCCGTTATTTATGAGCTATTGGCAGAGAAGTTGTGCAAACTAAGAGAGGGATATGCACAGTTATACGGAATATAGTAATTTGTATTTTTTTTTATATTAATAGTTTTTTTATATTTATATCTTCAGGCTAAAAGTCGGAAATAGACTGTCGCAGCCCAGTTTTGACCTCAATATCCACTTCCCATATTTTAAATTTACATATGATCTACCCCTGATAATGAGTACTTTTATCCATGACTTCATCATAATTTAAAGTATCTTTTTCATCACACAAACAGGCACACATTATATCCCGTGATGCATTAAGATATTTAAGGTCTTGTGTTGTCTGTGATTAATTCGCTGAGTAAACCAGATGACGAGACCTTGCTGGTCGAAACCGGGGTAGTATTTTGGTCAGCGTTTTAACTTTGTAAGATAAAACGTTGACAGGTTTGAATTTTCTTACTGGAAATTAGCACGTCTTTTAACAAATATTTTAGTGTTTGTTTAATTCGCTATATATATATATATATATATATATATATATATATATATATATATATATATATATTATATATATATTGGTTGATAGATGTGAGTTTGTGACCCTGGGTTTCACGCTTTAGCGATCGTCAGACAAATCGCTATATATATATATATATATATATATATATATATATATATATATATATATATATATGTTAGCTCTGTCTCTGATATTGAGCGCTTTCTAATAAGTATCATATATATATATATAAATAATTATACATACTTATATTTATTTATATTTATATACACTTTTCACAAAACACACACACACACACACACACACACATATATATATATATATATATATATATATATATATATATATATATATATAGGAGTCCCAAAATAATGTATACACTCTTTGAATCGTTATAACTTATTCAATTTACGTATTTGAACTTGTGAATAAGATTAATACAAGAGAAAGAATACACATTTAAATAATTTCAGAGTAAACTATACAAAAAACATAGAACATTATCTTTAATAAGATAAAAGCTACTTGAGGCAATGGCAGAATGTTCATATAATGATGAGTTCACATCAAGTGTTCAAACTGGTTGCCGTTCTGTTCAATACACTTTTCATATCTTGAAGAAATAGACCTACACATGGCCAGTATCATTTCATGTGGTATTTGAGCACATTCTTCTTCAATTGCTACTCTCATTTTAGCAATTGTGTCAGGTTTCCTGCTGTAAACTTTGTCTTTAAGAAAGGCCCACAAAAAAAAATCCAAGGGTGTCAAATCTGGTCATCTGGGTGGGTATTCAACTGCCCCTCTTCTTCCAATCTATCTGTTTTGCATATTTTCATCTGTATAAGTTCTCACATCACAGTAATGTATTATTAACTATTATTATTTAAAGAGTGTATACATTATTTAGGGACATTATATATATATATATATATATATATATATATATATATGTGTGTGTGTGTGTGTGTGTGTGTGTGTGTGTGTGTGTGTGTGTGTGTGTATGTATGTATTTACAAGTTTAGTTTAAGATAATGAAATATAAATTCCCTTGCCCACTTGGATAATATTTTGTAATAATAATTGCCATCTATTATATAATTGTATAATAGCCATGACAACACGCCCGCTTAAAGCCACTTTCCCAGTAGGGGTCAATCACAAGACTTGCTGAAGTCATATTATGATCTATAAACGATATAATTCTGATGAGTCTGTCCCATATTTTATGAAAAAGTATTTTACATAAGATGTATTTAACTTCTTACGAATTTCGATTTTTGTCGCACTGCCATGCTGAATATTCATCATAACATTGGTTGCGATAGATCAATTGTCGTCTAAATAACGCAAAATGAAAATAACACTAATATTACATCATAACAGATTTATATATATATATATATATATATATATATATATATATATATATATATATATATATATATATATATTCAGAATGTGTGTGTGTTCGTTTGTATGTTTGATCGGATCTCCCACATCTTTCAACCGATTTCAACCAAATGTGACAGAGTTACTGATAATTGTCCTGCTGGGGTTTTGACATCACCCAAAATTGATTTAAGTCAGTACTAAAATCACTATTATCAATTTTTCATTTTTGATCGGACTCACGCGTGTGTAATTATGTGCGTTCACTGCACACAAGCAGATATGGGCACTTTTCATGTCAGAATTAATAGCGGTAGCATAATTAGAAAAGATAAAAAAACGGATTTAATTGCTTATATGGGAAAAGAAAGATCAAGAATGGCCATATTTTGGTTTCGGTTGCAATAGTTATCACAATGAAGGATTTCTGTCGCAGCCGAACTTTGCGATCGAAAAGCCAATCGATTTAGTGTTATTAGTCACGCGTGGCTTGCGCGATGCGTAATGCTTGCTGATGATTGGCCCATTCACGCTCTGGGGTCACGCAAGATCATGTGTTTTAATGTTTCAATGCAGGCATGCATTAACTTCCATGTTTTCTGCAGTTGCACAGTAAAGTAATCGTCAAGACTATTTTAAAAGGGATTTACAGAGCTGCATGTCAAATTTTACCAGGAAAATCAGTAAAAGCAAGGTGAAACTGATGAATTTTAGGAGGTTGTAGCACATTTAGCCTACTAAAGCATAGGATTGAATTCAGTGAGCAATCACGAACACATTTCATGCCACTTCACGCCACCACTTTTAAGCCAAGTGGACAGAATCGGCTCCCCCCAATTGTCTAATTTGTCCCATTTTTCACATGTGATTGCATTTTTTCATTCGATGGAACAACGGGGGACTGTTATGTTTTTTCATATCGTTTACGTGTAGCAAAAGACACAACTCGCTATAATTTTACTACTACGTATTGCTGCCCCCAGAAGTTCTCGCACGTTTTCATTTAAATTCGTGCTACATAAATGTTTTCTTCATCCATCAGTAATCTTGCTTCAAATTTTGTTCGTAAGAAGTGTAAAAACGCTTGTATTTTCAACTTTTAATGAATAAAACTACTTCATATCTCCTGGCTGCACAGTATTTTCAAAGTAAAATGAAGCTTGAAAATCCCGTTTTCTGATTGGCTGCATTTGAGATACTGCACTACATCGGTGACGACGTAAATCAAAAACGCAATGCCTATTTTGGGATAAGAAACTACATAGCTTTCATATGTATCAATAAAGAAAACCGATAAAATAAAGTCGACAGATACTATTTTGAAACGTCATTCGCCACTGCGCACTGCTTTGCTAACCCAGCTGGAGGTTAACCAATCGCGTCAACTATTCAAGTTTTCTGCGAGCTCATTGGCACGGTGCAAGCGTTTAACCATGGGCCCATTCAATCATACGCACGAGCAGTTCTCTTACGCACACATGTGCACGTGCGTACGTACGTCACCTTAGTATGTGCGCGCAATGTCAAACAGCCAACCGCCTGTTTATACCATGACTGGCACGCGTGTTGACACTTCTGCGATTACTGTCCCGCACTTGGCTCACTTCATTCGCTTCTTACGGAAACCGCAAGTTGTTGATTATGTATCTAAACTGTGTTTTTTTTTTACTTCATAGTTATAACTACATCCGTTTCCGCTTTTATAGAATTTTCTTCCTAAATTACCTACTATAGGTTTAGATTTAGTTGAATTTTTTAAACTTCTCTTTTGTCTTCGATCTCCTTTTGATACAGTTACATACATTTTTGGGATACCTCTAACCGGCCTACGTTGAGGCTACACGTATTTTTTGCACTCAAAAAGCCTACATACCTTTTATTATGTTTGCCTTTTTAAAATTGGTTAAAATGCCGCCTAACAGAAGAAAACTTTTTGGACGGCGTACAGCTTCTGTCCCCGCTACAAGAGCAGCAAGAGCAAGTGAAACCACAGAGCAAACTTGGTTGCGCCTTTCTCAGATGACCTCACGCTCTGCTGCCCGCATCTCCACGGAAAGTACCCCTGAACGGAATGAAAGGCTGGCATCAGTAGCATTATGTCACCACGACGCGTTAAACTTTCAACTGACGAGCGTTTAGTACAGAATTCACAGGACGCAATTTGAGTTTCTAGGGCCAGGGCTTCCGAGTCCCCAACACAGATAATCCTTCGGCTTTTAAGGAATGCCAGCGCTACAGCATGTTCTAGAGCTTTAGAAAGCCCTGAACAAACCACTTCATGTCGTCTTAGGAATACTAGGGCTACAGCATCTTCTAGGGTTTCGGAACAACCTCAACAAACCGTTATTTGTCGTTTAAGAAATGCCAACGCTACTGCGTCTGCCAGAACTTTAGAAAGTCCTGTGCAGTCCGCTAATTGTCGTTTGAGGAATTCCATATCTACTGCGTCTGCCAGAGCTTCCATTCAGAGGAAGTCTACTCCCGGCCAACTCCGGGTTTTATTGCTATTATTATTATTATTATTATTATTATTATTATTATTATTATTAATATAAGCGAGTAAAGACACAACGTTATAGATGACGCGTGTAAACGCGATATTTGAAAAAAACCGACATGACACCCACTGACACATCAACAGTGCAACACTGGAAAACTACGAAAGAAAATTTAATGCATAAATTATAGACACGTTATCAACAGAAAAATAGAAATTTTGATAATGGCTAAAAACTTATTAATAATCTTGATTTGATTTATTGACCGACCGATTCGTTATCTACAGCTTATCAATCATTTGCAGGGGGAACAGTAATGGCTTCGTGATACTGGTTGCTATGGATAAATTGTCGTCTAAATTACGCAAAAATGAAAATAACACTGACATATCATTATAACAGATATCTATCTATCTATCTATCTATCTATCTCTCTCTCTCTCTATATATATATATATATATATATATATATATACCAAATTTTTACGAAGATATCTAGAAATACTAAAAAGTAAATTTATTCAATAAAATCGCCATTGGCTTCAACTACGGCCTCTAGCCTCATTAGCGTTAATTATGAAGCGAATATTTCTGCCCCTAACCCTGACATCGTCAAAAAAGATATCCATTCACTAAGCATGCACCTCTGAAAATTTAATAGCCAGAAAAGCAGGGAAATAGAACTCAAGAATAATTCATATATTTAACAAAAAAACAAAAAAGAAAGAAAGAAGAAAAGCAAAAGTTATTGGGGTGATCAGAAAGCAGATCGATGACAGATTTTCCCATATCTCTCAGTCAAATGTTTACCAGCGTGATGATTAAACTCTGTCCTGTGTTAAGCCTCCAACCAAGTGCTAAACCTGCCACTGGTAACCTAAAATTTGCAAAAAGGCCCATAGTGAACTGTGAAGGCATCAATTATATTTGTAGCTTATTTAGTGACCAACTTGCATCTATTCAAATTTAATTCACTAGCTGTGGGGGGGAATAAGTAAGCCAAACTCACTCCAGTGATCCAGGAGCCAGCTGATCTGTATCCCCCTTTTTGTCTGTTTAACCTGGATGGGGAATAACTTGATAGCACGTGTTCATGCCCTAACTGAAACATACCCCACCTAACCAGACAGAAACACAAAGCAACAGGCTCAACAAACATATATTCTCATTATCACTAATTAATATTGAAGTAGGAAAATAAACCACTAACATCAATGATTGGCGATTTTACCTCAAGGATTTTTCCCATGTCTTAACTGAAAGAATCTACGGCTCAGGCACAAGCTGGGATTTTATTGTTACATATAATGTATTTTGGCCAGCAGTTTTTAATTTATACAAGTTCAATTAAAGATTATTGAATGTTCTTTAAGCGAAAGTACTTTTGTTACGGTTTTTTTTTCAAAATGTTTAACAAGAGATATTCTTATCTTCATAAGTCAATTGAACTTTTGAAAAAGGTATATACAGATCTGTATAAGGGCTTTTTATAAAAACCATTTCCTCCAAAGCATGATGACGCAAGAGTTTATTAAGTGTAACAGAATATGATTAAATACATCAATAAGGGGGAGAGAGAGAGCAACAAAAGAACAGGGATTAACAAGACAGAACATAGATATTGGCATTGTATTTAAATTTTTGAACATCAATTCTGGCTGGAAAGCAGTAAGTTGGAAAATAGTTCCACAAGTGAGAGAGAATAAACTGTTAGCATTACGGTTACATCTAGCCAATTCAACTGTGAATTGATGGGACCTTGTCGCCAATCCAGTATCGCACTTAAATTGATAAAGTCTAGGATCGAAAGTCGAAAGCTCACTAGAAAAATTATCATGAAAATATTTGTAGAAACGGTACAAGGAAGGCATGTTACGTCATTGAGAAAGTAACAAGCCTAGATGCCAGACCAAGACTAATAATATTGCAGATTATACTTTACAATTTTTCAAGAATCTCTAAATATGTAGCAGAAACACCAGCAATTCTCACAACATGAACAAATATCCCTAGGTGCAGATCTAACAATTCAATATAATCTTTCCAGTACATGTCAGTGGAAAATGTTAGTCCAAGAAGTCGCAATGAGTCACTCTCTTGGAGGTTAGCATTAGCCATGTTCGTGTAAGGCACAAAAGATTCTCTCAGACGATTAAAAGTAACTAGTTTGGTTTTATCTGCAGTAAAATAAACGAGCCATTGATTTCATCTTATCGCACTGATCAGACTTACGATTAAGTCGGGAATAATTTCTATTATTCAATAATAATAGTTGTGACATCAGAATAATATTACGGATGGTGAACTGATGACATAATATATGCGCTCAGATTCACACACACACACACATATAAATATATATATATAGAGAGAGAGAGAGTGTGAGAGAGTGAGAGAGAGGCAGAGAGATAGATAGGGTGCGATTGATAAATTGTCGTTTAAATTACGCAAAAATGAAAATAACACTGACATCTCATTTTAACAGATATATTTACCAAAGTTACACAAAAATACCTTGAAATAATAAAGTGCATATTTATTTAGTAAAATCACAATTGGCTTAAAGATGGCCTCCAGACGACTTTAGAATCTCCCGCAACTCTTCTGGGCGGTCTCTTTCTTTAAGTTGGTCAATGAATTTTTGCCTTCACTTCATCTTTGGTGTCACAAGGTGTTTTGTTGGTCTCTCGCTCAACTGCCCCCTGGGGAGTTAGGTGGCCAGATGTAAGAGGGTGAGGTGGTTGCAGAAATTGTCTGACAGACATGACTGGCTTCTTCTGCTTGTGCGGCGTGGTGTTGTATCATATTGCCAGACATATATGGAATTCCATTACTTTTAATCTTTCTTTTTTTTATATGTGCATGAGGTTATTATGCTTGTATCTTCTACTGGTATGTTTCGGATGATTTCTGATAGGTTTGTGTGAAACTGTGTAAAAAAAAAAAAAACACCCCTATAAATCTATACATACACACGACCCATTCATTGAGTTTAAAATTCAAATAAAATCATCCCTGATAATGGCTAAAATTGCAGCCCAAAGCGCTCGAATATACTCAACATTTGGATGGTTTTAAACATTTTGTGTCCAGAAAAGAAAACTTGTACGAACACACACAAAAAATTAACCCAAAATTACATTCTCAGTCGTCTTTAACGAAACATGTATAAAAGAAGGATTGCTGACTAAATACACAATATATATATATATATATATATATATCTATATGTGTGTGTGTGTGTGTGTGTGTGTGTGTGTGCATCAGTGCAGCATTGATGTGGACGGAATAAAATTTCAATAACAAAAAACACTATTTTTAGTAGTGTTCAATACAGAGAAGCGCAAATATTATTTATTCAAAAATTATAGCATCATTACAAATATTGCCATTTTATTTCAACACTTCTGGTGTCTTATCAAGTGATGGTGTTGAATGTAGAATAAAGGGTTTTAAAAGATTCAAATCAATCAAACACCCCTCGGTAGGGGAAACGCTGTTACATAAGCTAAAATGACCAATCCAAAAACAAGTATATGAGAATTAAAAAAAACTTGACAGCGAAGTTTGTTTATAATTATTAATGCGTTAATGTTAATGTTAAACTAAAGTCAAATTCATTCTGATTAATTTTAAATTATACTATAAAATAAGAAATAAAAAATTACTAATTTTCAATTTAACCTGTATTACGTTTAAAATATTATCTAACTTTTAAAACCATTTATTATATAAATTGTCAGATGGTGTAAGATCATTACATTTACAAATATTTCTTTTAGAAATATATTCTCTTTTTTTTTTAGGGATATATTGAATAATTATTAGAAGTGTCTCTAAAGATGAAATTGTTAGAAGATATCAGGGATGTAAGATACTGATAGAGAATATTCTTTACCAGAAAAAACTACAGAATAAGAGGATTTCAAGTAATATGAATCAGATAGACGAAAGAGAAACGCGTCCTTATGTTAAATAAATCGAAGTTGATAAGATGTAAAAGGGTTTGAAAAACACGTGACGAAGATGGCTAGATGACAAAATGAGAGAGGGAGTGAGTTGAGATGAAGAACATACGGCGTGTACGAGGAAGCGAGTGTCCAGGAAGGGCAGATAAGTTAAAAAAAATAAAAATACATGGATCGTGCAGAGATAGACGAAGCAAAAAAAAAAAAAAAACGGAAGTATAGAGAAACAATAATCGATAAAGTGTGAAAGTTTCAACAGATCAACAAAACGTATCATCAGATCCCTGGAAGTGAATTAGAATTGAACAGAAAGAAGAATAAAAGAAAATAGTGAAGCATGATGAAGCAAGAATTAATAAAATGGTGGAAAGTCTCAGCTGATATGAGAATTTGAAGAAAAATTGTCGAATAAAATAAGACGAATAATGAAGAAGCAATAATTAATAAAATTTTGACAGTATATACTGATCTAAAGATAGGAAAGGAAATAGAAGAAAGAATAAAAATATGGAGAAGTATGGATTAGTGAATTGTGTGAAATTGTCAGCAGAAAGGAGAATTGAAAGAAATAGAACAAAATATAAGAATGACATTGCAAAAATGAATAGAATGGAAAATATCTACGGTTAACAGAATGTAAAGAAAGACAGAAAGAATGACAAAGGAAGAAAAGAAGTACAAAGAAGCAAGAATTAAATTATGATTTTCAACGAAAGGATTTCAAAATTATCAACCGATGACAGATGTTAAAAAATATATCAGAATAAATAAAGGGATAATAAAGAAATTTTAATAAAAGTATTAAGAGGTTACTGGAGGAGATTAACATAAGAAGGTAGAAAAAGTGGGAATGAAAAAAAAACAAAACGAATAAAGAGCTTGAAAATATCAACAGATAAGTGGAAAAAAAAACAGGAAACGTAAACAAATGTTAGAAGTGGGAAGAATAAAATTTATTAAATACATTAAGAAAAGTATCCATAGACAACGGAAAGTGAAGGAAAATAGAAAGGCGAATGAAAGAAAAAAGAACAAAAAAACAGAATCAAACCTTGATAAAGATTGAAATTATCAACAGATTAATGAAGGTGAAGGTCAATAGAAAAAGGTATAAAACTAAGGAAAATGTTGAATTTCCGAGTTGCTCGGCACCTTTGAGATATGATCATCATCACGCGGCCAAAACATCACGAGGAGGATATCTTATACTACTACTACTACTACTACTACTACTACTACTACTAATAATAATAATAATAATAATAATAATGGGAATGCACAAGTGGCAGCACTAATTGGAACATCTCATGTGCTAAGGAATCTGTTGCATCTCTAAGCTGCGTATAAGAGGTGAGTATGATCTGGTTGAAAAATCTAAGAGTTGAAGATTATATCAAATAATAATAATAATAATAATAATAATAATAACAATTTCAAGAAACAGCTTAATATACCTAAAATCCTACAAAGAAAATACGAAGCGAATACCATTTACGCCAAACGAGTAAAACAGAAAGCTAAAACAACTTGGCCAAATGAAATTAGAAAAAAAATGGCAGAACCAGACGATCCATGACAAATACATAAAACGAACGAAAGAAGCAGATGTGAATCAAGAGAAAACATATCAGTGGCTGAAGAGAACCGGGCTAAAAACTGAGACAGCCTAATTATTGCAGCTCGGGACCAAAGCCTCGCAACCATATCCTATCATTGTCACATAATCAAGGATGGAAACTAACCGGAAATACAGGATCTGCGAAAAATCTGATGAAACCGTTGACCATATTAACTCAGGATGACCGGAACTGGCAAAAATAAATATACCCACAGACGTAACAAGGTAGCGACATATGTGTACTGGAAGATATGCAAGAAGCACAATATCAAAACAGACACATTTACCTAAAAAATCTGTATGACCATCAAGCAGAAACATTTACCTAAAATAACGTTGTAACTATTTCTCTAGGACATGCCGATACAAACTGAGAGTTGTCTTTTCCTGATGGTAATATAGTGATTTTCTAAGCGTAAGTTAGATGTGCCACAAAGCCGAAAGTATGGGGCACTCAGTGAGACGCGAACTCACTGCTTAGTTGTAATTGTTCTTGCGAGACAAGCTTGCTAACAATCACACCGCCTGGAGGTGCAAAAAATGATTTTCTATGCGGAACTTAGATGTGGCAAGGCGGAAAGCATAGAGCACCCAGTGAGGATTGAACTCAGTTGTAATGGTTCTAGCGGAACATGCTTGCTAACTTTTACACCACGTCGATCTGACAAAATAAATTTCTAAGCAAAGCTTAGGCGTGGCACAAGGCCGAAAGTGTTGGGCAACAAGGGAGAATCGAAATTACTTATCAGTCGCCACACCACAGCGGGGTGCTCCAGTTGATAATTCGTTTCTAAGCGTAGCTTAGATGTGGCACAATGCCGAAAGTATGGGGTACCTAGTGTGGATCGAACTCACTTTTCAGTAGTAATTCATCTAGGGAACCAAGCTCGCTAATCATTACACCACGCCAAGGTACGCTTCCTGATGGTAAAATAAGTGTTATTTTTTTATTCCATTTTCACTAAAACTTCATCGTTGCTCACATGGTCTTTCGTAGAAGAAACTTTCTGCAGCTTCAAGGAAGACATCTTTGAATATCCCAATGCGATTTCAGATTTCGGTGTCGGACTTTCCATCCCCAGGGATCAATAACAATCACTTTAACATCTATCTAAAAAGGCAAACGAAAATGAATATAAAAAAATATAAATTAGAATTTAATTAATGTTTCTTTAACATTCAAATATCTGTACTGATGGTTCTTCACTGTAATGCATATAATAGACTGTGAAGTTGTACAGATAAATTACGGATACCTTATATATATATATATATATATATATATATATATATATATATATATATATATATATATATATATATATATATATATGTATACATACATATGTGTGTGTGTGTGTGTGTGTGTGTGTGTGTGTGTGTGTGTGTGAAAATATATAGAAAATAAGAAAGGAACTGGTTAGGTAAATAATCCAAAGTTCCTTAGTATTTTAGTTATTATTTTTAAAAAATAGTGCTCGATAAAAAAGTAGAGCATAAATATAATTATTTTAAATAAAAATATATATATATATATATATATATATATATATATATATATATATATATATATATATATATATATATATACACGTTTCATTAAATAATATAGACAAGTGTTGTCTATTTATTTTATGTAAAATTTGTTCGTAACATCTGATAAGTTTGATAACATTATCATTAAACGAAGAAAGAAATTCACCAATATTGATCCATATTTTTTTAATATAATCTAAGCTTTCGGCTTACTTAAGCCATTATCAAAGATGTAAATCACAAACATATTAAACAATATACGGACACGACAGTGATGATAGTCTGTCATTCTTTACATAATTAATCACTAAGCAACGATAAACACGCGCATATAAGACGCTATATATATATATATATATACATATATATATCGAAATAAACGAACACTAAAATATTTGTTAAAATCGCATACATTAAAAAGTGCCCAATATCAAGTAAGAAAAATGAAACCCGTTTACAATGCTAAAACGTTGACCAGAACACTACCGTGGTTTCGACCGGACTCTCGTCAGGTGGTTTACTCAGGGAATTAATCAGAGACAACATCTTAAATGCCTTAATGCAGAACAGGAAATGTGGGTATTGACCGAAAGTTGTTTTTTTTAAACGCTGTCAATAAATAGCATAATTTTAAAAACATCTAATATGCAAAAGAGTTGAAAAAGGGATAAAAACATGACAATAAAATGGAAGGATATACCCTAGAGATACCGAATAAGGAGGAAGAGGAGAAGGAAGGAGGAAGCATAAGAACGACACCATATTGTTTAAAGCAGCTAGTCAGTAAAACAACGACAATTTCTCAAATCTACATTTATCCAGGCCACTTTCAGTTCATAATTCGTAAAGTGCTAAGGTGTCGAATGAAAGTGTTTAATTCAAGTGGCTCCTTTTTAGAAATGCTTGAAATACTCGCATAAACCGTTACTATTCAGCGGTCAAACTTGATCGAAACAGTTTTATGATTGTTTTCACTTAGCACACGAAAATCGCATTATCAATTGTTGAGAGTAAAATAATTTTTTAAAAAGTCTACGCGAACTTCGAAATCATTTTTTCTTCTTTATTTTACATAATGCATTTTCTCCGTTTATCTGTTCTTATATATTATGCCAGCCTTTTTAAGATTCAACATTGAATCTGCAATGGAGAAAGTCTTCTTCTTAAGAAGTAAAAACAGTCAGATCTATTATTCCTAGTGAAATATAAAAAGAAAAAACGTTGGTATAAATATGAAAAAAGCTTATATAAAGAAAAAAATGTTCATATTTTAACTCAGTAATTTAAAATATATGCTTTTAAATTTAGATAAACTTACGTTGTATTTTTCATTCTTTGTTTTATATTAGTTTTATATTGATTCAATCATATTTCAACCCGCGCAGTCTACGCAACTTTCTATGCAAGTGATTTTCTTTCTTTTTTCTTTTTTTTTTCTTTTTTTTTCGTGGAGCAAGTTAAAAAAAAATAAAACAAAACCTTCTGCCAAGCCGTTATTTGGACATGGTTATGTAAAACGCTGAAGCTAAATTCACATGATAAAATACTCACTGATATAACTTCCGTATATAGCCAGATTATATCTACCGCTTCTTTCAATTTTCCCCCTCTCCAGCGGTGTTATAGTGTGGATTTTATCGCAGATAAATTAATACAGGTCTTTCTTTTTCGAATATAATTATGTATGATTTGCCATATCTTTTTTTTCTAATTATTCTTTGGACAGAGTCTTGTTTTGTTTCTAGATGTTTCTTTTAAATGTGAGCTTCACTCTTTTCTACCCATTTCTGCATTTGATTTGAATATTAGTAATTAAATCTTTTGTCAAACTCGTAAGAAATTCGCTCTAGTAATGAAGTTACGCAAATCGTCTGTTCTGCTGAAAACGATTGGAAGCCTCTGGAAACCATCTTCTTGTTCTGTGTGCCGTGCCAATTCAAGAAAGTGGGCAATTTGTAGTTCTCGGCAACTTCCTGTCCTTTATAGCTCTAAGTAAGCCAGGTCCTTTTTCCATCTATTCTAATCCGCGTGTCTGCCAACTATTCGCCTAAGTTCGTTAGGTAAGTTTTTCCCTGCTTTTCACTGCCCCTCTTTCATTCATTATGTCTTGCGAGTGTCAAATCGGCCAGGCTCTCTTCCTTCATTTTGTGTCCGAGAAACTTCAGCTGTATCTTTCCCAAGTTAAGTGCAAGTATCCTTTTGGTTTCCATTTCCTGTAGAACTTCATCGATGGCCACACGTTCAGTCGATGGTTTTCTCAGTATCCTTCGAATTGTATTTTATTCAGTTGTACATGCACCATAATTTGCAATGACTTTTGCCAGTTATCAGACAGCCCATCGAGAGCTGTTGTGTAAGATTCCGCATGTTTTGATGAGAAAACTTTTTCAACAATTACTTGAATCTGGTTTGGATTAGTGAAAACTTTCTCCAGTAAAAAGTTTTTCAGAGACCGAGAATACGGTGGGTCAGCTTGGGCCAAATTTGAAAATAATTTTCTGTGTTAACATTGTTGTACATTGACTTGTACTGTTAAGTAAGAGTACAACGTTTTCTTACGTTCGAGAGCTGAGAGATTTTCGACTAAATTCTTATGGACACGTTGCAGCTGCTGGACCTATAATTTCGCCTTTATTGTATCATTGCATTATATTTCTTCTACGGAGGTTACATTTTGATGGTCAGTATTAGAGTTTTGTCCTTGTCAATCTACTGCATTTGGATTGAATATTGTTGTACGTAATACATTATTCAGTGAAATCTTACGATATAGTTGAGTAATGATTATATGACATGATGGCAATTAATCCTCATTACAGGTGAGAAAAATAGCTATGGGTTATATGAATAATTGGTTTAAAAAACTAAAAAATGTTACAAATTTTCATGTTATTAAGGCAGGGATATTTATCCATTTATATATGGAATATTTTTTGTTTTGTTTTCAGTAGACTTTTTTAACTATGGAAGATTCATTGTGATATAGGATAAGTTTTATGTCTTCATGCATTCTTCTCTACATTTTTTTTTTACGAAATCACACCGTGGATTATAGACATTTTACGGTAAAACAAAATCAGTTTCATGTATAAATAAAATTTGAATGAATGAATAAATTTTTACATTTTTTTTAATCAGGGACATATGAAAAAGAAAAAAATTAGAACAATACTGTAGCCAAATGCTGCGATGGGCAGTATGTTGTCCGCGAGGATTTAAGTAATGAATCCGGTTGAAATCTGTTCTGTTGCTTATATTTCAAATGGATATGTTTCGAATAACTAAGAGCAGGATCACCCACAAAGGAACTTTGTAACGGAAAAGAGAGAAAAGGAAGAAGCAGAAAAGCAGTAAAAATGTAAAAAAAAGAAGAAACCAAAAAAAAATAATCGAAACAGGATGAAATGTAAAAGTAAAAGTAGGAAATTAACGATGGAGAAATATAAACACAGCAAAAACAACAATGGTTACTTGCAAAAACAACAATGGTTACTTGCAAAAACAACAGCCGAAATAGGGACTGAAACGAAATTTCATAAAAATAATTTAGAGGAAAGACTAAGACAACTATGTTCATGGAGAATAAATAAATAAATAAATAAATAAATAAATAAAGAAAGAAAGAAGGAAAGAAAGAAAAGAAAAGAAAAGAAATAGCAAGGCCATATGAGAAAATATTTCTTAAAGATGAGAGAAAAGAAATGGCAGAAACTGTATAAAAGGAAGTTTATTTAACATAGAAGAAATGGTTGAAAATCAAAGAGAAACAAAAGCCTTGTAAGGAAAGAGTTACTGAAGGGAAAAAAAGAAAGAGAAACCTAACGAAGAAGTAGAAGGAATATAGGGAGATTCTCAAGACAAAATCTAAAGCAAATGAAGAAGAAATATGCGAAGATTTATGAAAAGTGAAGAGGAAATATAGAAAATCTTATAAAAAATTTGAACTGTAAAAGTAAGAAGTAGAAAAACAAGAAGTGCTTATGAGAAAGTATTTGGTTTAAGAAGAAGAAAAAGAAGAACTCAAGCAGGCTTTGTAAGAAATTGCTGTTTTACAGAGAAGATGAAAAAAGAATCAGAAAAAAAAGATGAAGAAGAAGAAGAAAAAGAAAATGGATCAAATCTTCATGAAAAATTCTAAGAAGGAACAGAAGACATTTCATGAAGAATATATGATGAAGACGAAAAGAAGAAGAAGAAGAAGAAGGAGGAGGAGGAGGAGAAGGAGGAGGAGAAGGAGGAGGAGTAGGAAAAATTTAGGAAGCTTCATTGGGCCAACAATTTTTCGAATGAATAAAAACTTAAGAGAAGAATAAGACTTTACGACAATTTCATTTAGAGATTATTTAAAATCGGAAAAGAACAACAAGCGGTCAGATCAGTAAATTATTTCTGACAAAGATAGTCCCATGAGATATGAATATATTGTAACGCATAATGATAATAATAATAATGTTTCCTTCAGATTAGAAAACCTCTTTGGCATTTATCGTACAATATAAAGAATTCAGCTGGCGTCAGCGGTATTTTTGAAAGATTGGGAAAGAATAGAGAATTGTTAGCAGAACAAAGATATGTAAAAATGATTATTTCACATGGCAATAATAAATTGAACAGCTTTTTCGGGTTGCCACGATCAGCAATAATTAATTTATTCCTATGAATAAGTGCTTAGATGAATACGTATAAATGTCTTCATTATGAACATATCTCGCATAGAGGCACATACATGATTTCGATGGCGTACACAAAATTCTCATTACTAGATTTTCTCTGCCAAAATAATTGTATGAATAGAATTTTGGGTATGTTCAGAGTTCCTTTCTTTTAAGACCACACTGGCAAGAAAAAAAAGAAACATGTTTATAACACATACATACACACATTTTTAAACTGAATAAGATTTTTTATGGCCGGTTATAAAATATTCAGGAAAACAATGAGAGCTCAACTTACCTTTTGAGATGAAAACACTAGTAAAGAAAATATAGACAAAAATATTAAAATCCTATTTCCTATTCTCCTCCATCTCAAAATTGTAGTTCATGGTGACATTCAAGTCAAAATAGTTCAATAGCTTACCGCTTCGTTTTGCACCAGGAAATGTCAAAATTACCCCGTTATTTCCTCTCAGAAATTAGTCCTAAAAGTCATCAGTGGGGTTGAATTCTGATTTTTTGTTTTTCTAGACTAGTTACCAACTAATGCTATACGACCCATTCTATCTCTCCATTTATCCGTAGCTTGGGGGAAGCGATAGATTTATATCTTTCTTAAGAATATTATAAAGCAAGTGAATGCAATTAAAATGGCGGAAATTCAACCTCGTTTCTACGATTCCTCAGTTCGTTTCGCTATCCTTCACCCCCACCGTACCCTGATATTTAATATCTCGTCTGGAACTCTTGAAACAATTTCTAAAGTCTAAATTGCTTCTGAATTAGCTCCTTGAAACAGCTTAAAATTCGTTATCACATCGTAGGAGTAAAATTGCGTACAGCAACCGCCTGTAGACCTTTTCCTGTTGACTCGATCACAATAATCTGAATCTGTTCAAGTTTAAACCCCGCGTATTACCTTTGAAATGGTAAAAATATGTAGATTAAGCATAGAAATCCATTAATTTTACACACACACGCACACACACATACATATATATATATATTGGTTAAACGCTATTTTTAATGGATGCCAATATTTGAGTAAATGGTCTGTTTTATTTATATATTAAAGAGTATATTTATTTATTTGCATCTACCGGAAATCTTATTAGAAAAAAGGTTCTTCACTCTGCAGCATTTTAATGTTTCTGACAGAAATTAAAATATGTCGGTTAAATAAAGGAAACATTCTTTCATATATATATATATATATATATATATATGTTAAGTTGGTGCAAAAATAATGTCGTTTTTGACGTCCAAGTTCATGTGAGAAAACGACATTATTTTTTTTTTGTAACAAATATATATATATATATATATATATATATATATATATATATATATATATATATATATATATATGTAGTTGGCTTTGAAGTGAGTTTGTGACAATGGATTTCACGCTATTTTCGATCGTCAAAAGTTGATTAATTTTTAAATTTTGGATTTACTTCCACTAGCATGAGAACACTGATAGACGCAACCACATATAAATGAAACCCCAGAATCCCAAACTCACATCAATCCAACGAAATTAGTTAGCTCTATCACTGATATTGAGCGCTTTCCATTAAGAACCGTTCATATATAATATATAAATAATATATATATAAAATTGCATCTCTCTCTCTCTCTCTCTCCATATATATATATATATATATATATATATTTAGGAAGTTGTTCATATACCCTGAAGACAATTCCGCCTTCGAAATTGTGAAGTCGGGATGCTGTATGTCAATCAGATAAGTGGTAAACCTTTACTTTCGACCGGTTTCGTTCCTCTCGTCCCCTCTCATCAGTAATGTTAACGGGGAAACAAATTATGGAAAGATGACATGAATGAACGGACGGGGGAATTTTTTTTTTTTAATGGATGTCAGTTATCAGTTATCTCATGTTAATGTTCCCTCTGAAAGTTCTCCACTGCCTTAACCGGCTATTGAACTCACACTCTTTGCGTCCTCTTACTAAATCTAACAAACACCTTTATCCACTGTGCCATTTCACCTGGAACTAGAACAGTCTACACCAGTGAGCGAAATAAAGGGTTCAATTCGATATTCCAGCCACCTGAAGAAGGCCGGAGCGTACAACGGCCGAAACGTTGTAATAAATATGGCGACAAAGATGAGGACAATTGTCCGAATAATGTAAATAATGTACAAAGATAATAGTGTTGGGATTTATGTGTATCAGTCTTCCTATATTTGAGTAAAGGCTGAACAATTTCCTCACAGATGAACAGAAAATTGGAGGCAACAATATAATAAATATTGATAATTCTATGTAGGCATTAAATAAAGAACGATGTAGTTACACTTACACTGAGAGTCAGAAAGAGACAACTAATTTTTTTTGCACGTATATAATTTATATGGTCATAACTAATTTAAAAAAACGCAGGAGATATGGAAGAAGGCAGACGATATCATAACTGATGAGCTTGTGAGAATGGATAATAGAACGACGAACGCTAGACTTGGGAAAATGGCAAACGCCACAAAGGCCTATAAATAATAGAAAGTTGTGGAGAGCCATGATCTCACGGAAAATATATGATTGGTTACAACAATGTTCAGTGACTCAGAAGCAACTTTAAATGTTTCCGAATAATCATATTTTAACCATAAGAGAAATATTATTCGAGATTAACTAAGCAGAGTTCTTCTTCAATTATACCCTGTTCCTTCCGAATGTTGGTGATCATGACTCTCCATAATTTCCTTTCCTTTGTTGTTCTTTGTAAGTGCTGTGCTATCTCTTTTACAGAAGCTCGTTAACTAGGTTATTCGCTGTTTTCTCTCTTCCTTTTGCTTTCAATATGATCAGTTTTTATTCTCACCTTGCACAGGAGTTAGCCATTAGCCAATGAGAATTTACTGCAGTGTGGTTAGCTCCACTGTGCTGTCAGTGGTACTATGATTTTCTTCATTTTAGAAGGGAGAATATTCTCACGGGATTCCAACCCTGTTGTACAACATTCCTCATTGCCCTAAAGAGGTTCGGTCGGTGTAATAGCAATACCACTGTCAGTGGGGGCAAGGCAAAGTAAAATTTTGGCCTGGCTCATATTCATAAGTATGCACAATGGCGTTCCCCACGTTAAAACGACCTTGTGTTACATCCACCCTTGGTGAAGAAGCCGGTTAAATATAGCTGTGAGTGTCAATTTTTCTAAGCATTCTTTGCTCATTTTGTGCCGTAGAAATTTCAACTGTTACTTTCTCATTCTAGTTATGTAGGCCTTTCAGTTGCCATTTTCTTTAAAACCTCATTGTTGCTAACATTTTCAGACTATGGTATTCTCAGCATCCTTCCTTGGAACCACATATCAGTTATCTAAAGCCTCAACTTCATCTGAGAGGAGAATGACCAGCTTGCACTTACATATAAGAGAACTGAACTTACATAACAGTTCAGTGTCTCGTTTTCTAATACTTTGCTTGCCATTTTGTATTTGAATTACTAAGCATTGCATTGTGAATGAGAAATTCCTAAATAAGAAAAGAAAAACAAATAATATGTTGAAAGCCATATGACTAAAAGTGATTTTAAATGTTCAGAACCTGGCAACTAATCGCTATATTGCCATTCTAATGTGTCCCTGAACTCTAAGCGACCCAGATGTGTTTCAGTGCTTCGCTAATAAAATGTTTCATTTGTCCTTTATTGACCTCAGAATCTCTTTACATATCTTGTTTGGAAAGTTTCCTCCTGGAACCAAGCCACTCGGTTCGATATGATCAGGTTATCTCTCATCCTTGTTAGTTAATTACCTGCTTGAATTGTTATCTCCATTAGTCGATAAATGTTGTTAGAATCCGCTCATTATGAAAAGAAAACTGAAGTATACTTTCTTATTAACAATGTAATTAGCTGAGATTTTTTTTTTATCACGATGCAACTAAAATAATTGTATCAAGCAACGCTTGAATTATTACTGGTCACATAATGAACAAATTAAAATTGTACACCAGAAAAAAAATAAACGACAAACGTAAGGGAAAATCAAGGATGCTAAAATAAATCAGTTAAAAGAGGTGAATCGAAACAATATAATTAACACAATTTCTGGGAGGAGGAGTTATCATTATTTACACCATTTGCATTCGGACGATGATAGCTATAGTCCGAATGGAAATTGTGTAAATAAATAAATTTAAAGACAAAAACAAAACAAACAAATAACAAAATACCGATTTATTTACCATAATCAGCAAAGTGCACTCACATTACCATTTCAGAATATAAGAGACATTATAGATTAGGCATAGGTAACTTTCCCTGTGTATTCAAAAGGAATGGCTACTCGGCCTTAATATAAACGTTGTGTAAAGGTTTTCTGCTCATTTAATGGCATTTCGGATATGTATTGTTTAATTTTTTTAAATTTTGTTCGCCCAGTTACTCGTTTTTTCTCGATTGGCTCTGAAGAGAGATGATCGAAAACCTATTAGATACTTTTATAGTTGATCGATTTTTTTAATATTATTTCATTTCACCTCTTTACGGTTCTTTATTGTGTTATCCCACCTATTCTTCCCCTAGTTCTGTTTTTCTTATATTCAATTTATATCCGTTTGTTTGCAGTAATAAAGCTTTGCGTCACCCATACATTATTTGACTGAATTATATTCAATGTATATAAAATAAGAGCGACATGAATCGAATTTAATATCCATCAGGATCATTTGATCTAAGACGTGTTCACTTACAGTTATCTAATCATGCTTTGGTTCCACTCTAATACCCTAATATGTTTTTTTTTATTATTCCGTGTCACCACAGTGTATCAAAAGTCCAAGAAGCCCCGATGTTTGACTTAAAATATATCCTCAAATGTACTAAGTGCAAAATCGTGCCTAAAAGCGTACGTAAACAACAGCATGTGGACCCACCTGAATTTAATGTATACATATAAACGGTTGGCTTCCTAGGGGAGGGCAAATTCTCTAGTAGCCCAGTAAAATGGCCAAACGCCCAAAGGGAGACCGGAAACCTTATACCAGCTGGTTCTCCTAACTCAACTAACTCGCCAGATTGCAAGGCCCTTGATTATTATGTGTGGGTTGCATTTGAGGAAAACTCCTTGTAAATACCAGAAGAGATGCAGGAGATTCTGAAGTCGTCAGGAGATCGTTGTTGAAACCTATAGCAATTTTAGTGTATTTTCTATGTTTCTGTTTTTCATAATAAATAGTGTTTCAAAACGACTGATAATTATGCACCAACACACTAGTAAACTATTTTAGAGTGTTTGGATGTCAAACTGAGGAGAGTGCAGTTCGGAAAACTCACACTCATCATTCTGATAAAAAAGAAGTGTCTAATTTGTTGGTGAGGGCTTCACTCTCAACAACAAGGCCTACGTCAAGTGCCTTGTGGAGGTAGTGCTGCCCTGGGTCATGAGGGTGACTGCTGGAAGACCCTGACTTGCAACAGCTCCCTGCATCATGTCACACAAGCAGGAGAAGACATTCCTGTCTGTCAGATAATTTCTAAGGCCACAACGTCTATAGCATTTGGCCACCTATCACTCCAGACTACAAGTCCCTTGATTATTATGCGTGGGCCGTAGTTGAGTAAAACTACTTGTAAATACCAGAAGAGATACAAGAGATTCCGAAGTCCTCAGGAGACGGTTGTTGAAACCTATAGCAATTTTATTGAATAAATTCCATCTTTAGCATTTAGAGATATTTTTGCTAAATTTCGTAAATATAACTATTAAAATGAGATGTCTGTGTTATTCGGTCTGTGCATAATTATCAGGCGTTTTTGTAGGCGAGTTATTTGTTAATAAAAATTGAAGTTTCGTTTACATTTTTTGATAAAAATATTATTTTATTTTCAGGTTACACAAATGCGTGTCAATAATCTTACTCATTTAAAAATGTTATTGGTGAATTGCTATGTTTCTTTTTTTCTAATAAATATTGTTTCAAAACGCCTGATAATTATGCACCAACCTAATATTTTCATTTTTAATTAATCTAGAAGACAATTAACCCATTGCGCTCTGTATAAAAACAATGATTAATACAAAGTTTCTCTAAATTTAAAAACTCTCGGTGAAGCTAACGTTGTTCTTATTTTACAGCATTTACACTACGTAAGATCATACGTGAAAATATCTTTTGCTTTACAAACAGGAAACGTTCATAAATAATATTTTTTAAGATATTCGTATTTTATAGACATTTTTCTCATACTTACATGAATAAATTAGAAACAAATTGCTCACAGCAGTCTATGCTAATCATTCAGTACACAGTGACAATATTCTAGCAAAATTTCAATATTTGATGATAGAAAAATACAGTTTCTCCAAGGAAAATATCGACATTTTCTGATTTCTCGTGTATTGTCTTCTGCAGAGAAAAAAGTGTGAGATACCTTTAACGAAAAAATTATCTTGAATCTTTTAGCAGTACGGCCAGCCTATTGATTAGTTATATTTAATGGGGCCCAATGCTCAAAAAAGGTTTCCTATGACTGGCCTATAGACAGGAAAATCTCCATAAAACATACATACGATCAATGAATTCGCACGCGTTTGCAGACTAATCCTGTATTCATCATAAGCTATTAAACGGTGGGTGAGTCATTGGCCGAATGACTGTGGGTTAAGCTACGCCAAATTCGACAGGAATAATGCAATCATAAAACAACGACTACACACTTCTTCCTCCAAAGATACATCAAGGGCAACTGAAAACTATACAAATATCTGATGACGGTGAGAATAAGATTAACGCCATTGAAATTTAATTCTCGCCTTGTAAGAGGTGGCATACCTGATAGATTCCTCTTGAGGGTCAGATCCTAACCAAGATAGGATCGCATTCAGTTCATTGTCTTTTAGAACAATGTACCAATGATGAAAAGTGAAACATCTAAGCAAAGAAATAGAAGCTTAATATTATCTTAATGATATTATATTTCACACGAATCAAACTAGCAGTGCTTTTATAAGTGATCATAACAGAAGCATATACATAAATGTCACAAAAAAAAACAAAAAACGAGTGGGTTTAATAAATACAGTCATAAGTTACATTTTAGGAAACTGATAACTTTTTGGATTTTGTTTTTCCTGTGAAACTGAAAGGAAGAACTTCAATATAGCCATCATAGTGTTAAATGCAGTAAAAAAAAGAAAGAGATAAGCTTTACAACAGACTTCACCTGTTTCCTTTAGTCCCATAGACTCCACTGGGGATTATATGGCTACAGCATTAGGCGTTGCTGCTCTGGTTTCCATAACAAGTATGGATAATAATTTATGTAAGTCGATATTATGGACAAGTCTGAAGATCGAATAAGAATATAAGAAACATTATTCAACATAAAATAACGTTTACCATTTGTAAACGCTTTTTTTATTACAGAACGGTTAACGTTCTGCTTCCAAAAAGTTCTGGCATGTGGTGACAGAAAATGGACAGACCTGTCCACGTCCTTGAGGAAAAAATATACCAAGAGCTTCATGTTCTCTGTTGAGGTAACAGAGCAGGCTGTGACTGAAAGATTTTCCCACCAATCTCATTCTCTTATGTATGAAGAGTTCGGCAGAGCCTTAAACTCTGCTGCTGCTACGTGTGTGCGCTTATTTCAAAGTGGCTGTGTGTGTTTGTGAGTGTTAACTCGATATGTAAGGTTTTACAGATGAAGTTTCTATCCCTATGCTAAATCGTTTTTTTTATCTGACAGTACACGGTTTACCAAGACATGAATGCACTGATTGGGCTGAAACTGCTTAATTTCGCTGATTAAACAAAAACAGGTGGTTCAGTGTGATTTAAGCGTATGCTCAAACAGATTAGAAAGTTTCAAATATCAGAGCAGATTTACGAAGAATTGTAATTATCACGCGGAACCTAATTGCAAATATAGAATATTGAATCATTTTAAATCATGCCACCCGAAACAAGGCAACAATACCAATAGGACGCAGGCCCTACAGGGAGTGAGAGAGCATGAGAAGATTTCAGTGAGGAGAAGTGAGGACAATGAAAATAAAAGAACAGGATTTATGTAAAAACAAATGATGTCAATCGTTGTTGAATTTAATTTTCTAAAGCAGAGGATCAAGTAAAAAGGAAAGGGAGTTCCAAAGACCTGAGGGGTGATAAAATCAATTATTAGAATAGAACTGATGATTGCATCTAGAACGTTCAGCAGTAAAACAGTGAGATCAAGTTGCCAATCTAGTAGCCCATCTACATTCGTAGAAACGGGGCACGAAGGAGAATTGATGATTAGAATAATTTCCATGGCAATATTTGTAGAAAAGACAAAGGGTACCAACCTCATGTCGGTGGGAAAGTGACTGAATCAGCCGGATCAGAATTAGAGACCCCTTCCTGGAATTTCTTCAGAATCTCGAGATAATTAGCAGGAACACCAGATATAATAGCAATATTCAATGTACATGCGAATGGTTGATCTATAAATTTGCAAGATGGATTAATATGAGAAGAATTGTCTGGCGCAACGTAGCGAACCAGGTTTCCTAAAAGCAGATCTAACAATTGATTCAATATAATCATTCAACTGCATGTCAGTGAAAAGTGTGCGTCCAAAGAGGCGCAAAGATTTCAGACATTAACGTTTCTCTGTGGTGATTAAATGAAAGCAGTTTTTTGGAGGCATTAGAATTTAGTAGCCATCTCTTGCTCCATTTAACCACTAATTGGAGGTTATTTCGAGAACAATCGCCAATTCTACTTTGTCGAATCTATTTGACTTATGACTAAGAGGGAACTATACACCTATGTCTTCTGTATAGATATCTAGTTGGGAACTGGTGACACCAAGAATGTATTTGATAAATACCAGAATCACAAACGCCCGAGAACAGAGCTCTGGGGGAACCCATGTGTTAATACATAAACTACAAGCATGTGAATTCTACACTACCTTCATTACATTTGAGTTATCTAGAGCCACAGCCTGAGCTTCGCCGTTCTTATCTAAGGCTGGGTAGACATATTCAGTGATGGCTTTTAAAATATCTGCGGAATAACTAGAGACATGAAGAAAAGTGGCTTATCGGTGCAGAGAAAATAGCGAACTAATAACAAAAGCCTTGCGTGAAGAACACCTAATATTTTTGGGAAATTAAAAAACAAAGCCCCACAGGATGCATTAAGACACAGATGACTTAACAAACAAGCGGTATAGAAATGCAGTTTTGCACTCTAAAATCTAGTTAGACGCCTCTAGGTATATGAAAAAACAATAGCAAAACTTAAGAATTTAATAAAAAAAAATAAGAATTAGAATACACCGAACACCCACGCCGACTGTACTTTCAAACAAATATGTGCAGATGCTAGACTGTAAATGAAAATTGAAAACCTTAAGGTAATAACAAGTGAAAACACCAGGAAAAATTATACTTAGGAAAGACTGGTAAAAAGAAGTCGGCGACAGATGAAATTCTCGCAATAATAAAAGACAGCAGATAAAGCTGAGAAACGAAGCAGATTATATGATGTTATTCAGAAATAAATGCAAATAAGCAAATGAAGAGTAGGTCAATGCAAAATATATAGTGTTCGAAACATTATAGAACACAGATATAGAAGGTATGCACAAGAATTGTCAGAAATTGGGTGACAGAAAACCTATTATTCAGCAGGATGGATAATATCCAAAACCGGGAAAATATGAAGGAAAAGGAATTGGTACTACAGAGTATGGGTAAGACGATAAACTACGTCCAAAAGCAAGGCCTCTGATCAGGCCTCTTAATTGCTGGTGTTCCCAGGTCTACCCTGACGCGGGGTGGTAGCACCTGTTAGCGTCCCAGCTATGGGTAAATGGTTAACCCCGAAACTATATGAAAGTGTAAAATAGGTTTTAATACCAGAAATAATTGTAAAAAAATATTACCAGCAATATATTTTTGAAGAAAAAAAAAACTATTACCAGCAATACGTTTTTGAAGAAAAATATTACCAGAAATAGATTTTTGACAAAATTAACTATTACCAGGAAAACAAATTGTCGGTATTAAATGACCCATTGAGATTGATATTCTGTAAAACAAACCAAACCAAACCAAACCAAATTACAGAGATGGAATCAAAATTGATGCGAGCTAGTCCGGATAAAAGAGAAACCTATAATACATTAAAAATATATTATTGCTGTTTAGATTCAAAAGAGAATACTCATCGGTTAGACGCCTTTCATCCGAGCGAATTCGGCAACTACTAAATTTAAGTAGAATTACTTGTCATTATTAGAAATACTAAAGCAAACATTTACACACTGACATCGTCTTTGAGAATTGCAGTAATACTACGATGTACCGCCATTAATTTGAATAAATGTAATAGTGAGGTCATGGAATGTGTCTAGGACAACTCAACACCGCCAACACAGCACCGTCGACTGAGGGTCGGGACAACTCAGGAGCGCGATAACTCATGATTGAGAGCAAGAAGGAGTGATAGAAGAAACGATGAAGAGAAGGATAAAAGATAGATCAAGGCATCTGGAGACGTCGATTGATATTAGATTTGAATAGTTGGAGATTATAGCTATCAGAGAAACAAGAAAAGGGGAGGGTGTTCCACAGGCGAGAAGTGCGAGACATTAAGCTATTGGAGTAGAATAGACGGCTACATTTAACTGTTTCGACAGTGAAAGAGTGAGAGCGATATGCCAGCCTAGTTGAACGCTTAAATTTATGAAGTCTGGGAACCAGCGAAAGCAGCTCATCGGAGCAGTTACGGTGAAAGTATTTGTAAAAAAGATAGACGGAGGCGACTGCTCGTCTGTGAAAGAGCGACTGAAGACGAAAGTCCAGATAAGGGCCAATTACATTGCATATCCATCTCTGGATTTTCAAAAAATTAAATGAAAAGTGAATCGCCATTTTCTGTTTTCTTGAAATCTGTCATTTTTTGTCCTTTCCCATCGCTAATATTTTATTCCATTTTACACCCAATAAACCTTTGCGCCTTAGTAGCCTTAACGCTTTGCTTAAAGTGAAATGATTAAATAAAAGTATTAACTCGATAAGCTCTAATCAATGGTAATATTCTTTCAAATCTGGAATTTTCTTTATATTTGGAAGTCCGCAATTAATATTAACGAAAACTTTACGGGCAATGGACAAATATTCCTCCTCAAATAAGATCCACCATTATCATTAATATTTCGACAGGGATATATTTTATTTAATTGTGCCCTATAATAATTTATTGTTTTATCCATTTAATTAAAATTGCCTTCTGCAATTAATTTATTGATATTACGCAGTTATATCATTGAGTTTGAATTGAACGCATACAATTTATCCAAATGAGTAAGTATTGTGAGACCGGAACTACCTACACAATAGACTCTTCCAGGTCTATATTAAGTATGCGACACAACAATCTACACAACAATCTACACTCACAGACAGAGAGACAGTGAGAGCCGCGTACGACTACCAGTATTGGACACTAACATATAGTAAGCTCCGCTTACACTATCTCTGTAACCTGTTATTAATATATCTTTCTTACATCTAATCCGTGTTCCGTGTTTTACTTTCGTGGTCCCAACTTTGGCCCCACATCAGTAAGGACCCTAATTATTTTAAATGAACAAGTGGAACTAAAATACATGAATGCGTAACCAAACTTTTCATTGGTAAACTTTGAAACAAAGATATTAAAGTGTGGTATTTTATTCAAAACATAGAAATAATACTGACGCTATATATAATATCAAATTATATTTATCGGAACTAATGTTGAAGTAAATTCTACAGAGATGAAGAAAAAACTTAGATCGCCAGAAATGGAGTTCTTTTGTTCTGGAGGTTTAATTTGGTTTCTAAGATTGAAGAGTGTACCGGATTTAGTCAGGGCTCTCTTCGTTTTACTTTAGCGTAAATAATCTTGTTCAAAATTAATTTTAATTTGCTTAACAAATAGAAACTAAAAGTTCAGAAGTTCCTTAACAAAGTTCAGTAAGAAAATATTTCCGCCTTCATTTCTGAAATATGAAAAGCAAACTCTAAAATATTTCAATGATTGATAAAAAAAAACATTTTTTTTTCTGACATCTTTTTAAACATCGTGTAATATTACATTTTATTTATTTGGTTTGGCTTTGTGGCAAAGAAAGCAGCAATGTTCAGGACCTCAGTAGGAAGATATACAGAGGAACATTTAAAATTCTGAAAGGTTTCTATTAGAAAATACACGATGTGGAACTATCTATTAGAAAATACTTGTGTAATTGCGGATAACTCTTGAGAAGCTGACAGAACGATTACATTAATGTGCGTCTCCGAAACTCCAGCGCCGAGGTACTGAATATAACAGCAATTAGTTATGTAACACACACACACACACACACACACACACACATATATATATATATATATATATATATAGATAGATAGATAGATAGATAGATAGATAGATATGGAGAGAGAGAAACAGAGAGTGACAAAGAAAGAAAACAGAAAGAAAGACATAGAGGGATAGGAAGATAGATAAAATGTTTAAACATTTTATACAATGCTAGTATTATTTTTGTTTTGAATAACAAAGCAATTCTCTGGACATCAGTAGGAATATATGCACAGAAACATTTCAAACTCCTAATGTTTCTTTCAAACGAAAATAATGATTTTCTTTGGTAACAGACGCTTTTAAAGTATTATGCAATTATTCAGTGTCAAAGGACTGTGTAGAAAGATCAATTCAAAGTAGACATATCGACACACGAACTAAAAATCGACAAAACTTTTACACTAATCTATCGAAATAAATAGACAGGTTATAAGCTCGAATCAGAAATGCAAAGGCGTACAGCCACATCACGTTGAAAACCCGGTTATTATAGGATCAACGAAGTTAAGCAATGTCAACATTGGTCAGTATTAATAATGGTGAATAACAGTTGCTGTAAGCTTGGATTTATATGTAGTGTAATGGATAATGTCACGGAACAGTTAATCGGATTGTCGAGTTCCAATTCCAGCTGGGTTCGTTATATTCGCTTACACACCAATACCATTTCGAAAGCTATGAATCAATTTCTTCCCTCATATATGGGTTAATTGGTAAGAATTGTATCAGTAAAATCATTATTATTTCAAGAGAAAAACTATGCAAAATATTTAGATTCCAGCATTAAATAACCCATGGAGCAAAAGCAAGCAACCAACCATCAAAAGTGCTAACTCTGCTAGTATCTGAGGAAGTAATCTTATGTTCGCCAGGTTAATTCCTTAGCAGGATCATCTCACCTGTCGGCAAGGACGAGATTTCTCCTCATGAATTCTTCCATCCTATGAAAGAAACACTTCGCTCTCAAGACCGTCTGCACTTTACCATTACATTCAAACGGGTACTGTAATGACATATCCATTTATATGGGTTCTTAATTGTCATTTCTATCCGTAGGTCGTCGAAGTAACGAAGAATATTCGCACGGTTTGATGCGTCACTAGCTAAATTGAAACATTTGTTCCGGGAGCCTAGCTGGGACAAGTGTACTCGTCAGATAGAAGGCGTTACAGCGTTGATATGGGTGCGTGCGTCGTTGCTGTCTCGTGGAGGATGCCTGGATATTCATGTTCATATATATATATATAAGTACCCCTGCGGGTGACCAGGTACTGTAAGCGTGGATGTGTGAGTAATGGCTGGGAGTTGGAAATCAGACAGCTGAATTTCACTTCCAGTAGTTTTTGTTATATTCAGTCATGTGAAGAGCGACTTGGAAAAGGTATGAATCAGAATCAACATCTTTTCCTCCAGCTATGGGTTAATTATTAAAAATTCTATGTGTAATATCATTATTATCTCCAAAAATATGAAGAAGCTTTAAAAAAAATTACTGACTTTAAATAACCATCAAAGGGTTGATAAGCCGGAAATTTACAAGTCAATCAATATAGCACGATATTTTAAAACCTTGATCTAGATACTCAGTAGGTTAATCCCTCTTTGTTTAAACGTTATATACAGTAAATATAATCACTATGGCTTTCCACAATTTCCTTTGTTGCACTTAGAAAATTTTGAATTTTCGCTATGTTTCCTAATTCATGTTCCGACAAGCATTATACAACTTACCTAACGAACAACATATGAAAGCATGTGTGGTACCCTGTCCTCGTCAGTCGCCAACTAGGGAAGGTAACGCAGTCTAGGTGGCTAAGGCGGTCGTGCCATCCCTGGCGTCTGCAGTAAGTTTTGCTACCAGTCAGGGCATTGTTTTTTGTGTAGACGTGTCAGTCTCATGCGATTTTTTCAACTGCATGTCAGATTTTCAACGTTGAATTGCAAGCGTTTGATTTTGATTGTTAATGCGCTCGTAACAGCTGTTATTAATGACGTAGAATGGTAGGAAAACAGATGTGTTTCAAATCTGAAGTAGAATTGAGTTGCAAGCATTGTTTTAATTCACTTTGTTTATTTTGGTTCTTGATCAGATCAATTCGATGCCTGCTGCGCTGTGGTCTGGAGACGACGTAAAAGAACACTTCAGGCTCCAGCCATTGATTCCCACCTTCAAAAGAAAGGAAATGAATAACCTTCCACGGAATCAAAGTTGCCCATGGATAAACACACACACACACACACACACACACACACACACACACACACACACATATATATATATGTATATATATATATATATATATATATATACATATATATATATATATATATATATATATATATATATATATATATATATATCAAATGAGAGAAAGAACGGATAGAGTAGAAATTGACGGTTCGTATCATTTTAGATTTAAAAAGTGCTCAATGCAAAAGTTGTGCAATATATTGTAATTACGTATTAATTATGAGAGATTATAATAAAAAGATTTTGAAATCGCTACACAAAAGCTTTCGTCTTTCAATACCATGATTGTATTCTTTCAGGGAATACTAAGTAACCAATACAATACTTAAAAACAATAATAGTATTGAAAGATTAAACATTTGTGAAGCGATTTGGAAATGTTTTACTCTTATACTCTCTTACAATAAATAAATAAGTATACACACATACACACACAAGCACGCTCATATATATGTGTTGAATATATATATGCATACATATATGTGTGTGTCTGTGTGTGTTTGCGTATATATATATATATATATATATATATATATATATATATATATATATATATATATATATACAGACACATTTTGTGCGTGCATTTATGAAGCAACTGTTATTTAAGGACAATGTCATTAAAGACAGCAGACGTTTTGTGTCGATTAATTTTATTGATCTACTTTTCAAAATTACGCATGATACTTCTCAATTATAGGTAGCATAGTGTGTAAGCTTTCACTATTTAACCCAATTTCTCTTCATCGTGTATTTTTTCACTTCGTTTACATTTATGGCCTCATTTTTCGTTTCTCCAATCTCTTTTCCTTCCAGATATTCCTTTTATTTTTTTTTTATCTGACGTTCTTAAAATCTTATTTTTTTTCTTGCCATTTCTTTCAAAAATATATTTTTGTTTATTCTGCGATGACTGCTTAACTTTTTTCTAAATTTCCCAAGTTGTGTTCCCACAACTCCTTTCCGCAATAACTCTCCCATAGTTCGATTCTCTTTTCAGTTTAAATTTTCTCATGATCCAGATGAATATTTATATATCTGTAATAAATAACAAAACTGAATATCAATAAGAATATTGCATTTATTTTTATGCAATATCAAGGAAAACATGACATGAATAACAAACTCCGCGATATACATATACGAGGCCCAAGCTAACATGAATATCTGTTCCTTATAATTATTTAATGGACGAAGCACACAAGATATATCATAAGCATCACTAAGTTTTAAAAGTAGTAATTAAAATAGTCTCTTCCCATAATTAATAGCGGGTCAGCCATCCGACATCGAATTCTAATTCTGAAATATCCTCAGAAAGGCTGAATATATCTCCTCCCGACAGCTACATGTTAAATCGTATGTTGTTACGAAAACACTCCAACGAGAGCACCCGATCGACTCGTCATTGATGCTAGGACTTGGAGTCATGACAAGTTTCGGGTCATGCAAACATCATACTTGTTCGCCCAAGAGACCCCCCACCGAAACAATACTATTCCGGCAAGCGATCCTGAAGCAAAAAAATCCGCCAAGCTCGCAACAAATGGATCGTGAAATTAAAAGCGACCAATCATTAAAAGCGACCAATCATTAACGATCTACGTCACTTCCTCCCCAGCTAAGACGATACAAAAAGGGAAATAGACATCATGCTTGTGTTTTTTCCATCTTAGGTCCACCATGCGGAAAGACCCACATTCTCAACGAACAGTTTGACATAACAGGTAAGTAATGGCCAGAAGAGTTTCCTTTCATATGAAGTGTTGTTTAAAAAATAACGAACACATTCGTTGGTCATAGGAATTATGATCAGAAACATTTCTTGCTTTCTTTTGCTACCACCAACATTTTTCTTCTTTCCATTTCTTTCCTTATCCGTTTACACACCTCCTCTCTCCCCACACGAGTATTACTTGTATCTGGAAAAAAGTTGTTATTATCAAAAGACTCTAACTGAAATACCCACTCGCAAGAAATATTACTAACGATCCAAAATATATTTCGGCTTTAGAAAAACCCTCAAAGTTTTTATAAGTCTTAAAAAAACAAATGAATGGATCAGTGAAACAATCTCATTTAAAACGAGGCTATTTACTTTAGACATGGTTTCAAGACCACATTGATGCATGATACTGACCGTCAGTATTCAGTGTAGATGCTTACGTACCCGCTGTTTTTACGGGAGTATGAAAAGTAGCAGGTTGAATATTGTCTGTTTTGAGGTGTGAAACTATAAAGCCTTTCTGTTATTTATTGTTCGGCCTGCGACATTTCATACAGCTAGGCTACGCACGGACACATACGTGAACCCTACGCAACACAAGAAGAATGTGTATGTGTGTGTATATATATATATATATATATATATATATATATATATATATATATATATATATATATGTGTGTGTGTGTGTGTGTGTGTGTGTGTGTATGTGTGTGTGCATATATATGTGCATATATATATCTATATCTATATATATATATATATATATATATATATATATATATATATATATATATATATATATATATATATATATATATATATATATATATATATATATATATATATATGTGTATGCTGGTTCATATGTGTGCTGCTAACGGGGACACACACGATACACAAAAAATGGAAATAGATTTGACAGTCTCAAGTGTAATGTAGGCACAGGAAAACATCTCTCATCAACACATCTCTCATCACCACCACTCAGACCAAACCTAGTGATTTGATTACCAATAGTCTAGAAATGAGATCAAGACATGCTACAATTACAGAAAACTAACAATGAAACATTCAAAGAACATAAGGAACATTTATTCCCTTAAAAATCGATTCCTTTTATTTTCCTGAAGACGGTCACGTTACCGGAAACACGTTTAACAAAAATATGAAGAATAAAATGTAATATTTGCACTAAAAAATCCACATTATAAACCAAAACGGTTGCGGTTTCTCTCTTTTTTTAAAAAAAAATATACATATTTCTCTCGTTGGAACCACTATAACATTTCCCTATATATATATATATATATATATATATATATATATATATATATATATATATATATATATTATATATATATGGTTTTAAGCTGTATTTATAAATTAAATTGTTCCATATAAGGTACATTAAATTCGAGTTTGAGCTAAACCGCGGCGGCATTGTTTTTCATTCCTAAACCAGGCATGTGCGTTGTGTTTTGGCGTGACTATTTAAATATGCTGAAGAATGATGAATTATAGGGAGGTCTATTTATTATTCTAACAGTTATTTGGCTAGACGGCAACGGTTATGTTTAACAATATATTTATATAAATATACAGTGTGTATTAAAGTTTTTTTACAAACCTTTCAAGCGCGGGTTCCTCGCACCAAAACAAGGACAAAAGTCCATATAAACATATGTCTGCAAGGCATTCGTTTTTGAGTTATTAAGGTTAAAAATAAGTTTAGAGCAGATGGCGCTATGTTTCCATATAGACTAGGTTACATTTGTCATTCGTGTATATCTATTTAACTTGTTTAGTAGTGAGTTTACTGAGAAGTGTTCAGTTTAACAATTGCAGGATATTCATATCGTGAGCAGGAAGACATGAATTTTACATGCGATCACGTATGGCGTAAAGCAAAATAAACCAAACCAATCTAAAGCAAAGAATACATATTCTATTCATACGAATTTATCCTAAAAATGTTGTCGGCATTAAATAACCCATTGAGGTTGATATTCCATAAAACAAAATAAAGCAAACCAATCTAAACCAAAGAATACATATTCTGTTCATACGAATCTATCCTAAAAGTGTTGTCGGCATTAAATAAACCATTGAGGTTTATATGCTGGTAAATAAAATAAACCAAACCAATCTAAACCAAATAATACATACTTTATTCATACGAATCTATGCTAAAAATGTTTTCGGCATTAAATAACCCATTGAGGCCAATATACCATAAAACTAAATAAACCAAACCAAACTAAACCAAAGAATACATATTTTATTCATGCGAATCTAGCCTAAAAATGTTGTCGGAATTAAATAACCCATTGAGGTTGATATGCCTTAAAACAAAATAAAGCAAACCAATCTAAACCAAAAAAATACGTATTCTATTCATACGAATCTATCCTAAAAATAATGTTGGCATTAAATAACCCCTTGAGGTTGATATGCCGTAAAACAAAATAAACCAAACCAATCTAAACCAAATAATACATACTTTATTCATACGAATCTATCCTAAAAATGTTGTTGGCATTAAATTACCCCATGCCGTTAAACAAAATAAACCAATCAAAGCAAAGCTTCATTTACATTTTTTGTAATTTCAACATATTTTGTTAAAACTATTGGATTTATTATAGCAGATGCAGTCTAAAATTATTATGCAAAACCAGAAACATAATAAATTTTACTTTAATAACAAGGTAATAAAGGGATTAACAACTAATCAACACTTATAACAGAACAAATATCAAACATCTATGATAAATTTTTGAGGCATTTACATCTTAATATACGCAGCCTTATTCTCAATAATATCCAGAAATCTATTATCCACTGATTTTGATATATATTTTATTCAGGAGGTTTAATTTTCGACATGGAGTTTTCATTGCTTCCTATTGTCCTGATTTTTTCTCAAATCGTTTGCTGCATTCAATTAAATTCATCTTCACAGCTGATCATAGATTTTTAATCAGATTCAGATCAGGAATTGGTAGGGGCCATTTCATTATGTTCTCTCCTGTAACCATTCAGTAAAATTGACGGGTAACCTTAGATACATGAGAAAGAGCGTTGTCGTGCATAAATAAACATCTCATTTTAAAACTACCGGTCTGGAATTTAGATAATTAAAAGCTAATTTTGTTCTTAAATCGCAATAATTAGCACTGTCCATCAACTTCCAACGGTTTAATAATGGTTTAGTCGAAAGTTCCAAGACATATCACCACACTGTTGCCTCATTGCTGTCTTTTAGCCAAAGGCTTCATCGGTTTAAATCCATCCATTGGCCTATTCATCAGGTCTGTCGTGTGTCAGCGGAGATTCGTCTATGAAAATTACTTGAGAAATGTCAATTTTCATGTGTTGCTTGGACCAATTTTGATTGTTTAAAATATTTTCCTTTACCGAGTTGAGTTTGCTTGGAAATTTCTTGATAGATCACGATTTGTCAAGTATAATAGATATTTGTCCTCCTTGTCTTCCTCATAAAACTCCCTTTAGATTACGTTTCCCTTCGAGATGAACATTTCGTAAACACCTTTCCTTTGTTTCTAGTTCTCAACGTAATTATATTTTCAACTAGCCTCTTTATCGTTCGATTATTTTTACAAAGCTCTTTGATATTCCCTCCACTCACTAACATTTTATTTTGTTTTACAACTCATCCTCGATCTTCTACATCATTCATATTTCAACATGTATTAAAGGAGAAAAGTACTATTTATTATATTTTATTGAACTAAAAATAACACTAATTTAACACTAAGCTTCATTTTTTATATTAATCAAATAAGCCTGGAAAAATCTGTTATACCAAAAATGTAACATAAGGATTGATTCGATATCTAAATTAATAAAAAAAATGTCAAAGCTGTAACGAGTTAGTGAGGATTTGTATGTATATATATATATATATATATATATATATATATATATATATATATATATATATATATATATATATATAAAAAAATATTTAGAAAAATAGGAAAGAACACGTTAGGCAAATAATCCGGGCTTCTTTAGTATATTTGTTTTTATTTTTAAAAAACAGTGCTCCATACAGAAGTAGAGCATAAATTATAATTATTTTTTAAAAATATAATTCCATCGCTACATAAGAAAACAAGAGCCAGAAACCTCTATAATTATTGTTCTTAAATTGAATTAAAGTATCAAGGATTCCTAATTTTCATTTATTTTTCAATTTTAGATTCATAAGTTTTCGCTTGATGATAATACAGGGCTTGATATTTAATTCAATTCAATTTCAATAATTATATTGAGGTTTTTGATTCTTGTTATTGAAACATGAGAACTCTTATTATACCGAGGGTTTAATAATTTAAAAAATATATATATATATATATATATATATATATATATATATATATAGAGAGAGAGAGAGAGAGAGAGAGAGAGAGTGTCTCTCGCATCGACTTCTACATTCACGGACAACGATGCTCAGCCAAGCAGACAACTAGGATGCTATCCAAGGTCAACCCCCCCCAACAGAAGCCTACAAGTATATATATATATATATATATATATATATATATATATATATATATATATATATAGATAGATAGATACAGATACACACACACACATATATATATATATATATATATATATATATATATATATATATATATATATACTTAAAATACATTTATAAAATGCAACGATAGAATGCATCAGTGGTGTTACCCTGGCTTCATTACGGTTTTGTGTATTGCAAAATAAGATCCGTTCTGCCAGGTACGCTGACCTGTTAACGCATAATTCCCTCCACGAGGTAATTTTAAGAACAGAAAGGTATGGATAATTAGGGAGATGGGTCTTTCTTTTTTTAATGGCAACGAGACATGCATTAGCCAATCAGAATTTGCTTTTCTGCTGTCTAGAGGAATAAATAAAAAGGTGCGACATACATGCATTTTCTAGTTTTGCCTCTCCTGCATATACGCCTAAATTATGTCTTTTCAGTTGCATTTAATTGAAAAAAATTCCATAATATTAATTATCCTAATAAGACCTTTAATTCCGTGAGAAATTAAACGCCGTTTTATCTTCTCACCTTTACGTACTTGCATTCATTTTCTAACCTACGAAAATATATAGTGAAACAAACCCTACAAATTTGAACACGTTCGTAAATGGGATGACGTTGGTCTTTATGTTTACGGAGAGTTAAAAGCAACGGGGCGGGTAGATATTCCGTTGTGGGGAGATCATATTGCACTCAGTTAACATTAATAGCGATAGCTTCGTGGGTTCGAATGTAATTTGATGCAACTTTTCTTGGTAAAGAAAACAATATATATATATATATATATATATATATATATATATATATATATATATATATATATATATATATATATATATATATATATATAATTATTTATTCGAAAATTATCACATAAATATGTTGTAAAATCACTGCAAAAATACTCATTTTGTTTCATCACTTCTGGTGACTTATGAAGTGATGATGATTCAACATCATAAATTGAGAAGACACCAGACATGTTGAAACAAAACGACCATTTTCGTAGTGATTTTATAACATATTTATGCAATGATGTTATAATAAATAATTATATTTGCTCTACTCAGTATTGAGCACTCTTTTAAGAATAATATTTGTAGGTTATTGGAATTTATTCCGTATACACCAATGGTATACTTGAATATATACATATATATATTTATATATATATATATATATTAACTAAATACATAAATTGTTTTATGTATGTATCTAGAGTTATAGAAATGCGTTATTTTCCACTATGAGAACATTTTGGTCCGTGTTGATAGTTGATATTATAGTGTTTGCTTTAACCTTTCTATAAATAATTTTTTCATTGTGCTTAGACTTTTTATATGTTCACTCAGGTAAAAAAAACTAAGACCATCCTGATAATGGCTAAATGTGTATCCGAAAGCTATTAATTAATATATGTATAATTATTATATATAAGTGAATTCATAAAAATGTGGTTATATATATATATATATATATATATATATATATATATATATATTGTGTCTAGGCAGTATTTTCATTTATACACGTTTCATTAAATAATATAGACAAGTTGTCTATTTATTTTATGTAAAATTTTTTCGTATCTTCTGATAAGTTTGGTAACATTATCATTAACCGAAAAAGAAATTCACAATATTTATCCATTATTTTTAATAAAATCTAAGTCCAACCAATATACGGACACAGTTATAGTCTGTCATTGTTTTGTTTACATAGTGAATCACTAAGAACGATGAACACGCGCATATAAGACGCTGTTCTCATGACGTCACACATTACGAAAGTGAATTGAGAATGAAATAAGGAAAGCCGTTGGTATTGGCTATTAAAAATTATAGACATTTAAGAATTTTTTCCATAGTTGATTTTGTTTAGGTTGGGTTTAACTGTTTGATGTATAATGCTTCAAGTATTTTTTAGTTTTTTTTTCTATTGTTTTCATGTCGAAATAGTTGTTTTTTTCGACAAGTATTTTACGGAATTGTGTGTGCGGGCAGGCATGTTGTTTTAAATGCCTAAAATGTTAATTTGCTTATTATTGAGATTTCTAAGAAAAGCATCTTATTTGTTCATCAACTATATAGTTTGGAAAGCTATTATTAATAAGGTCTGTTTTATATTCTTTAGTTCACTGTAAAAAAAAAAATCTGTTTGGTGGATGAATTAGTTTCTGCACGATGTATTAGATTCTTTATAATTGCTATTTTGTAGTAATCTCTTGTAGTTAAGTGTACATGAATTTATATTGTAGGTTTTTTGTATGGAGAAATAGTAAATTTGTTATTATTTGTGTTTATTAATATGTCAAGGAAGGGATTTTATTATTAGTATTAAGTTCATATATGTTTAAGGACAGAATTATTTTGGAACCGTTTTTGAAGTTGAATTATTTCATCTGTATTTTTAACTAACATAAGAATATCATCAACGTATCTTAGGTAGAAAAATCTGTAAATAACTTATTTTCTAGGTTCGACATGTAGAAATTACTAAATATATAATACTGAACCCATGGAGACACCATCACGTTGTATATATATTGTTATTATTATCAAAGAAAGGGACTTCAGTAGTATATATATATATATATATATATATATATATATATATATATATATATATATATATGTGAAGGCAGTATGTGTGTGTATAACGAATGCACGGCCGCAATTTTCGACGGATTTGCACCAAAATTTACATGCACATGCTTCAAGTTAGCGAGAAGGCCAAGACCGACTTTGCATTTCCCAACTCCCATCGATAATGGAAATAATCTGATTCTGATTCCGCAGAACTGGGTTGAGTGTGAAAAAGTATTTGTTGTTAACATTCTTTTTTCATTCGGTTTTTCCAGTTACGATTGCTTTTTTTAAAGCTGATCGTTTTGTGTTCATTTTGTTTAGTTCTTTTTTCGTAACAGATTTAATGTTTAGTATAGAGCTTAGAAAACATTCGCAATGTGAAATAGGCAAGAAGTAAGGAATGTAGCAATATCAGCACGGCAAAGGGCACTCTCTTAAAGGCAAGGAATGGCAAAAATATTTTAAGTCAAGTGATAGTGATTGCTGTATGAGTCGTACGATTTTTTGAATCAAGCACGGGCAACGCCTGGCCATGCTATATATATATATATATATATATATATATATATATATATATATATATATAAATTTGAAAGACAAAAGTAGGTAAATGTATAGTCGAAAGCACTCACCTGCTATATATATATATATATATATATATATATATATATATATATTATGAAATGCACAAAGTCCGACAATATATTTTAAGACTTTTTTATGTTTATACATTCTTTTTATACATACACAAATTTAAGTAAATGATCTCTTTATAATTAACAGCATTTAGCGGCCTGTGTATCCGAGAAATTTTCATACAAAATATTCGTCCTCCGACAGGAATCGAACTTGTATCTTAGACGGAACCATCATATAGCCTGACGCGCCTTTAACCACAGATTAAAAACATTGTATGAATTAAACTGAAAATTACACTATGTATCGATTTCATATATTTATTAAAAATTATGAAATATATATTTAAAAATGAAGCCACAGCTAAAGATAGTCTTTGGGTGTATGCTTACATTGCGAGAGCCCTAATTACAACACCGCTGAAACTTTTTCCAGGAGTACGATATCTATTAAACGCAAATAGATCTCTATATATTGAAACATTAGCTCTATCTTACACTCTCACTCTATCTCTCTCTATCTCTCTCTCTCTCTCTCTCTATATATATATATATATATATATATATATATATATATATAGTGGTGTGATAATTTTGATAGGTTAATAATAGTTGCGTTGTAAATGTGTAGGCAAAACTAAGTTTACAGAAACTTGTACATAGCGAGCACAATAAACACAAAAAACTTATAATCTAAGGGGTAATTGCATTAAAGTATTACAAAACACTTTCTGCTGTCAAAGAATCATTGGAACATAGATCAACAGGTCATTTAGTAGTTATATATATATATATATATATATATATATATATATTGAGAGAAAGAGAGAGAGGGAATTATATTATATATTATTTGAAGACAGCATTGTATTATATATTATTTGAATGATGGATAATATATATTCATACATGATATATATAGTTTGTAATGAAATAGTTTGATTCATAGAAAATAGATATTAATTGAATAATATATATATATATATATATATATATATATATATATTTATATATCTATATAAAGAGAATAGAGAATAATAGATAAAAGAATTGTAGAATATATATATATATATATATATATATATATATATATACACACACATATATATATATATATACATATATATATATTATATTTACATATGAAACTATATCTACACATATCTAGACAGATAGATTTAGAAAGGATAGATATGAATTGAAATACATATATATATATATATATATATATATATATATATATATATATATATATATATATATATATATATGTGCACACAGTGAGGGAAACAAATGTTCGTACGCATACATATTTGTAATTTATTGTAGTTTCAACTACTGGATTAATATAATTTTCATGTAATTTACTGTACACAGATGCATAATAACTAAACGTGCATAGAAAACAGAAAATTTTTGAAGTAATAAAATAAATTCTATTTATCCCTTTTAATGGGTGAAAAATGTCTTTATACAATAAGAAAATAAATGCAAAATCTTCATTTTGTACTTTGTAGAATAATCATTATTCTCGTCTACAGCAACCAACCTATTCTTGTAAGTTCTCAATTAATGATTTGCTAATATCAGTTGGTATTTTATTCTATTCTTCTTCGCATACGGGCTGTAAATCTCAATTAATCCTTGTCCCTCAACTTCTCTTGGTATTTTATGCACTGGTTTACTTTTATTTTAATCCCTCGCAGCTCTCTTTCCTCGTTATGTAACATAGAATTTTGAACTATTGCTTCCTGGTGTTAAGTGCAAGTTTCATATTTGTTTTCATTTACTATAAAACTTTATCGTTGCTCACATCTATTCATGGTTTCCTCGCCGTCTTTCCGTAGAACTACATCCCCTGTTACTTGGTGTCTATTCTACATCTGCGATGTGATTGTCCAGCATTGACTAAAACTTAAACGTTAATTCACGACCTTATTTTTTTAATGATTAAATTAACTAAATATATAACAATTACTAATATATAAGTTAAACTACAACATTATCAATTTTTTTAATAGCGATGTAGCAGTCGTAGTTTAGTTGCAGCTTAATGCCAAAATCATAATAGACCCTGTGAAGATCGAACTCACAACTCAGTCGTAATTGATCTAGCGAGACAAGCTTGCTAACAATTGCACCCAATCGAGGTGCCCACAGACATGTTTATAATCCGAAAAATTACGTTATTTATCGTCCTTCATATTTTAACTTTCCTTGAACAGCAAATTTTAAAATATTTTAGAGTGTACCCTTATTCAAAATTTGGAAAGTTAATATTGTTTTTTATCCATTTTCTTTTCTCCAAGTTATTAAATAAAATTTTCCCAATTGCCTCAAAGAATTAAACGCGTTGGCAGAAGAAAAGTTGCCAGTTTCCCTTTTGTTCATTACCATAATTGTGAAGGAATTGCTGCAAGAATATAAATATTGAACCTATCAATTGTTATCTAAGTTTATCGCAGCCGCTTGTTTTAAAGTACACCGTCATTAAAAAAATTTCTTTTATGTTTCATATCCTTTCACTGCATAGATAATCAAGACCTTCTATAGACTTTGCTATTTTTAGCCCTAAGGAATATTTGTCCTCTACCAACTGCCTCCAGTTCCTCGTTTGCCATCTATTTACACAAGAACGTTATGTTCATTACGTGCAGTTTTCCTCTATCCCTCTAGGTTTCAATAGGTCCTGTGAGCGTTACATTCTCCAAGTACTCTTTCCTCATTGAGTGTTCCAGAAATGTAAACTATCTTTTGCAGAATGTTAGTATAATAATTTAAGATATAATCTAAACAGACCGTATTAAAAACTAAGTTGGCCATGTTATTACGTAAGTCTTAGAACACAAGGAAAACAGCGAAATGCGAACAAAGGGATAAAAATGATCCTTCATGATTAAAACAGTTTTTCACTTGAGATATGGAGATTGTATTTCTCATTGTGAGAGCTAAGAGACATCAGTCATATTTACCTTCCGTGTGGCCGATGATTTGTTTTGTCACTTGTAAGGTGTTCTCGCATGACAGTATATGTCGCTAGGATATTTATCCATATGGTTGAATATTTTCACATGATTAGTGAAAAATTAATTTTAATGGAAAAAATTGTTCAAATATTCCCAAATAACTTTACCATTGTTATATGATTCTTAGTTGTACAAAACATGTATTTTGACCGCCGTAATAATCTCTGGCGGATTTTTTTTGAATATTTTTAACCGCATTTTGTATTAGATCGATAAATAACGGGACTTGTACCTCTAATGGTAGAACATGAAATGGTATTTTATTTAATCTATAGCGGATGACCTTTCTCCGTAGCATGACATTTAGTTTCTCCATATATTTTATTTCTTTTTTATATTTGAATTATTTTATTTGTAATAACTTCGTTCCTGAGTACAACGATTTTTTTTTATATCTAAAACAATCCCATGGGTCGATTGTCTGTCTATGTAATACCCTTTGGCATAGGAAATATATATCTATTTTTAAACTAAGTTTGTTTTTTTTTTCTTTCTACAAGCTAATCGGGTTTATTCTTCTCACAATTGCATTATAATGCGTCCCACGTTTCTTGTTTACGTCCCGTTATTCTACGTATGAGACTTATTTTAGTAGAATTCTTTGCTTTCTGATTTAAACTGTTCTTTTTTTATTATTTTTATCAACCGGTCTCGTGATTTTCTTCCTATTCTCTTACTATTTCTTAAGTGTAGGTTGGCATTGCATGAACATCCGTTGGTAAAGACGTGTGGTAGATCAATTTAATGATGTCTGTTTTATGTGACATTGTGGCCTCGTTGGAGAAATTTTCCCACTCCGTATATATGTAATGCCAGTTTAAACGGATGGTAATCTCATCACATATGTGTCCTTTTAGCTGCTATTTTCACTAAGAATATTCAGTCTATGGTATCCTCAGCATCATTCTTTACAACTACATTTCTGTTGTGTCAAGTTTGATTTCATCTATGAGGAAATTGTCTAGCATTCACTTTTATAAGAAGATGGACATTATGTAGCAGTTTGGCACCCTTCTGTTTTTTTCTAAGGAAATTTTCATATTTATTTTAATATTTTGCTTAGCTTTTAGGATACATCGTCTGTTGTCGAACTTCTGATAATGATATAGCGTTTATATTTGCATTCGAATGAATTCTAATTTCTAATGAAAGCTGCAAAGTAATGTTTGGAGAAGTGTAAATGACACGCTGTTAGAGTGGAAGTATAGTTGTTTAGGTTTTTGCTTGATTAATTTTTACTATTTATCAATCTTTTTCGGGTAATGTAAAGCCCTAAATTATTTTTGAATTGTGAGACTTTTTGTCGATAATAATGACTCACTGATAAAAGACCTAATATTTAACCCTTTATTGGGGGAATGGCGAACTCATGCCTTTCCAAAAGTTATTTGAGCGTATGAATATATTGAATTTAACTGGAACTGGATTTTCCGATTTAAAATTTCTAACCGTTATTCATTACACCGGCCGCACATTCAAGCTTCCAGCATCTGTCATTCTCAAGCGGTCCCCTGAGTAGGTCCTGACCAGGCAAAATGTTGCTTAAGTTCAGTGATCGGACAAGAACGGTTGTTTCAACGTGATATGGCCATAAGTCAGTTGTCTAGGTATCCTGAATATCAACAGTACATGTCTAGTTTATTGGATTGGTGAAAAAATCACATTCGGTATATTTTGTAAAATATGGCGAAAATCTACCAAATAAAGTTGTAGCTTTTTTTTAAAACGTTTTCTTTGATACCATGTCTTTAAGAACATAGTTGATCATGGCCCTCCACACATTCCTTTTGTTTATTATCTTCGATATATTATGTCGTCTTGGAAACGAGAGCGGTATGATCTTCAACCTCTTCCTCCATGGTTTGGAATTAGGATTGTCTTTCACATAGACTGACACCCACTCAAGGATAAAGAGCCAAGTCTACCCTGCTATTTAACTTATACATGTAGAGCAAAGTACGTATTAGGTATTGATGTGAAATTGAAAACAACTGCCGAGGCATAAATTCGAACGGGACTCACTTAGTCCCTATTCCACGCCGATAACACTAAGACTCCCCGCGCTTCCCGTTGGGTATTGCTGACGCTTTATTCCTTGAGTAATTGCGTTCTTACTTAGAAAAACGTATCTCCTATATTAATGTGATACCGAAAGCTGAAGGCGAAATTCGATTAGCAAATTATTAATTTCAAAGGCTGAGCAAAGTACAAAGAAACAATAAAATCTCGATAAAAGAGTGCTGACATGGTATATTGCATCCATCTTCCTATAAGCGAATAAATATCGGAGATTTAACTCCGAGATGAAAGGGGTTTGTGCCGTTCTTTGACATCATGCCCAGATCTATATCTGTGAGAATCAATGTGAACACCGACTAAACTTTTCACAGCAAAGCGACGTGAATTATCGGAGTTTAGACGGATGGGTCATTTCATTTTCGAAATTGTAGAGATCTTTGACATCGCTCGATGGAAAGAATTATCACCTAGCATGAACTGTGCAGAGATCAAGCACGACTTTCTTATTATCTTGTCCATAGGGATCTGACTAGAAATGTCTACGGTAACAGACGAGGGACGCTGTCCTAAATCACATTCACAATAAACGCAGGTGGTATCAGACGCATATCCAGCAGGGCAGTTCAGTGTTCTTTGCTACAGTGGGAGCAGAAGATCCACCAAGTTGCTCCTGTTAACACCACAACAACAGACACGGCGCTTTTTCCTATTGCTCTAAGTCAATTTGCAAGAGTTAGCTCGGATATGAAACCTTATACTTTATCCAGAAATATACCGGGAAACAGTATGCTAAAAATGGCATGTATGAAGAAATTGAGCAACGAGGAAGTCTTAAGGTATATAATATAATAGAAAAAGACACATAATCTAAATCAGAAAAAAAGACTGCTGACCATTGTTTGGCAGATATCGATGGCTTAGGGCAGGTGACACTCACTGGAAAATGGGACAGCGAGAGGCAGCGGGTTACCTACCTGTTGAGCTTGTAGGAATTGACTGTGGAACGTGTGGCTGGAATGATGCTAAAAAGACAAATGCCACTATACTGGAGAGGAATGAGTGGAGAGCCATGGCCAGCCAATTCCTGAAAGTACACAGCACATAGAAAGAGAAGCTCTCAGTATTAATTTTGGTAATATTTATTATACAGATAAAAAAAAAATTCTAAGCACCATATTTTTTTGAAAATATATGAGAAAACTTAGATGTGTACTTGCAGCTTTGCTTCATTGTTTGTGATAGCACTGTGTTGAAATACGTTTTTACGAGACATAGAAGAAATGTAATTCAACGTTAACTTAACGATAGGAATGTTGGGAAGACTTTGAAAATCTGTCTTTCTCTTTTTGTTCGACGCAGAAAAACATATCTTTCGATGCTTGCGAGAAAACATTGATTTATTACGAGAAAATCGTGCCACTATTCCAAACAATTTTTGAACGTCACATCTTAAAAGAAAACTATCACAAGCAGTAAAAGAATTAATAAGCTAGAAAGACGTTTTCAAAATATAATTCTTATAATTCTCTTGCCATTCCACGAAATATTCCTCAGAGGATTGAATAATGGTGGAAGCTGAAAAAAACGTACAAACAACAAAACGAGCGACTTCATACGGAGATTTCTACAGACAAAAGTCGCCCACCTACACACGATATTTTCATGAAGAACGAGAATAATTTCATGTTCGTTTATTTCGATGAAAAAGCAATCTCCCATTGTACATTTCACCTATTTATCGCTTCTATAATTACTTTGCTCTTTCTTTCTCTCATTCTTCGTTTCTTTGCCTGGATTAATAAGACTGTGGCCACATCATTTCTATTAACACTTTGTCGTGAACCTGATTTTTGACAGAGCAACGGGCTTTCACACCCTGCTCTTAAATTATCTCCCACAATTGTTTGCTTCCTTATAAAGTAAGTGACTACTAAGAACCAACCTCTGGTCTTAAATCTAAGTTATAAATTTAATAAAATGATGATCTTCAAAAGATGATATACAACATAAATACAGCATTAAAATGCCAAAAATCAGCCACAAATTGCTCTGTGACTTATTAGTAAAAATTAGGCATGTCTCTTTTTCAAATACATACATAAGCGCACGTAAAAGTTACAATAATATATTAATAACCAATTGCATTGACTTACTGAAAAAAGTACTGAGTAAAATTACTTATAATGACTCTTGAATCCTTTAATAGATGAAGTAGTACTTCCATTTTTTCTGAGTTTAGGTTTATTTTTAATTTTATTATTATTATTATTATTATTATTATTATTATTATTATTATTATTATTTTTTTTTGCTTCTGGCGTTTACTCATTTCTTTCCGGGTCCCGCCCAGGGACCTAAGGTTAGAAATGGCATCATGACACTTTCCACTGACAAAAAAAAAAAAAATTACATAGATAAAGCCCTTCGTAAAGTGTGGGGTGTACTTATCAGAACAATTTTTTGTGCCTCCTTGAAGCATGGACTTTCAGGAATCCCTTCAATTAGTCTACTGCAATCTTTTTCAAACAGTCCTATGGCTCCAACTACAACAGGGATTGTTGATGTTCCCATATGCCACATTTTCGAGATTTCTATTTCAAGATCCTTGTATTTTGACAGCTTTTTGAATATCTTCAAAGACACATTGCAGTCAGCAGGGACTGCCATATCAATAAGGACCGTTTTTGTTTATGGTCTTTAATAACAATATCTGGGCGGTTGGCCTTGATTGTTCTGTCAGTGTGTATTGTGTAGTCCCATAGAATTGTAACAGGTCCTATCTCCGTAACCGGGTCTGGATGGTGTTCATACCAGTTTCTTTCAGTTTCCTTCCCGTAGAAGTTGCAGATTTTCCAGTGCAGATATTGGCCCACTCTGTCATGTCAAGTTTTTTAATTATTATTATTAATATTATTATTATTATTATTATTATTATTATTATTTTCTTTGAATTCTGGCGTGTATACATTTCTTTCCGGTTCCCGCCCAGAGACCTAAGGTTAAAAATGGCATCATGTCACTTTCCACTGACCAAAAAAAAATTACATAGATATATGTATGTATGTGTATGTGCGTGTGTACTTATATGTGTATTCGCATGAGTAGGGATCATATTGACTGACCTTTTCTTTTTAGTCTTTCTTCTTTTGCACATAGCTACAGCAATATTAATCTGACAATTTTCTACTTTTTGACTGAATTTTAATGAAAATTTAAAATTTATCTGTTCGGGGCTAACAGGTTGAGAAATGTCCCGAAATGATTTTTTCCCTTTTCTTTGTCTCTATACCTTTGTTTAATGAATTCCTTGATAGCCTTTCCGCCAAACTATAGTGGGCGATGGTCTTTCCTATAAAACTTGAGAACTGTCACTCTCATTGGCGTCAGAAAGTTGAACATTGGAGGAATGGCACGTTGTGCCGTCCTCTCAACATATAAGAAATCACAAAGTTTATTTTATTTTTTACGTTTTTTTCTTTTCCTTCATTTCATTTTAAGAGACATAATTGACTTTATTTAACTTTAATTCTTTCATTTTATTTTTTCTGCTTTTTTTTTGAATAACCCTCAATATTAAAGTCTGATATTCTACCTGGTAGTGGTCAGTGCAACTTATACTAAGTTAAAACTTAGTATAGCCAGTGTCATGTCTATACGCCTATGTATACCCCACTGAATACAATACTCAATTATGAACTCTTTAACCGTGGATATGTGAATATAATCCCCATCTATACGGGGTTGGATGAGCTCACTTGTTTTCTTTGAATGTCAACCTAGAAGTGGCAACTTGAACAAAATTGCCCCTAGGCGGTCAAGTTTAAAACGCATAATGCTACTAATTTCAATTGATTACCAATAAATTTTCATAACGGATCGGCCGTCACCCGGGTCAACAAGGGCCGCGTACCTCTGACAGGAACCAATCTGTCACTGCAACAATCCCTTCCAAAAACGAAGAGACACTAGGTCACCAAAGCTGGACTCTTCCCAACCTTGGACCAAGTGACTCAATAACAAATCAACTAATAAAAAGAAATCTAAAGAAATTTTCTCAGGAAGAGTATCAAGAAGTCATGACATCATTCTTCACTGCACTCGAAAATCCAGCAATAAACACCAGTAATCAGACATACCAAATATCGAGAACTATAGTAGGAAGTGATATAAAACCTCACCTCAAAAGAAACATGCTTACCAATGTCCACAGGGATATTGTGCGAAACAATGACGCTCAAATGCAGAAATAGATAAGATAAAAGTAGATATGACAGAATACTACAACCCATCACACAAAATGTAAACAGATGAAAGTAGAAATAAGTAATATGATAGAGGATGAGATAAAAACTAAAACAAATGAGATACGAAATGACCTCGCAGGAAATAAAATCGACGTATCTAACTGTGCCATAACCTGCAGTTATCCAGACAATGTCACCGAAGATGACTCCTAATACATTAATGTAGATTTCCTTGAAAATCACAGAGCTGAAATCACCGAAGCGAAAAACAACGTCATCCAATTACTCAGCAGAATAACTTTCACGCAATTGCCAGCTATTCATATGACGAAGTCCCATAAGTACATTGTGAAAATATACAACTCTGCACTGGAAACACTGTTAACGGATAAACCATTTGGAAACATCACAGAAGTTAACAACATCATATACACAACAGCTTCAGAAGCTACTGTGAAGATTAGGTTCAAGATAATGAAAAAAATAACAGACATAGAGATGCAGCTTGGAAAGCAAAACTGATGCGAGAAATAAATGAAATCAGATGTGAGCTTTTCATATTACATGGGCTCAGTAAATATCCAAATATCTCAACACGCAAATGCAAGAAGATAAAACGGAAATATAAAATTAAATACCTAATTGAAATTCCATCAATCAAGGAAATGCTGACACCGAAATTTCAGTTAAAGGCACAGAGAACAAGACGATACCAAAAACGTTGTAGGTTCTATCGCCAAAATAAAATATTCCAAACAGACCGTAGGAAATTTTACAGGGAAATTGAAAAAGCATCTATATATTTCGAAAAGCGAGCATCTATTAACAATGTGCAGATATTTTGGAAGAATATTTGGACCAGCCCAAAAGAATATATAACCTAAATGTAAAATGGATCCAACGGGAAGAACGAATTCGGGATACACCTCTGCAAGAGTGTGAAAATATAACCACAAATAATGTTAGGCAAGCTCTAACAAAATCCCAAAAATGGAAATTTGCAGGAAATGACAAGATGCCAAATTTCTGGCACTATCAACTCCCATCAATCCATAAAACTCTTGCAAAAACTTTATTAATGCTTGTAAATAATCCCAATGAAATTCCAGAATAGATCGAAGAATGTATTACATATCCCTTGCTAAAAATGAGTGAAACAGATGATCCGAGAATTTTTAAGTCAATAACATATCTCTTCACCACGTATAAATTGATCACATCTATCTTGACCAACCGAATTTACTCGATTTTTTCGAAGCAAACTGCATCCTTCTATTGGAAAAGACGGGATACAAGAGAGTTTCATATGATTCTAATGATAAACTCCTGATAAACAAAATGATCCTGTAAAATTACTGAGATGATGTAGAAAATTTGGTGCAGCGTAGATTGATTATCGTAAAGCCTTTGATAATGTACCAAACTCTTCGATTCTTAAGTCTTTGAAATATACAAAGTCTCCCCTGTGGTAGTAAATCTGAATATCCGACGTGGAAACTTCCAAAGAGACTCCCTGTCACCCCTTCCATTTTGTTTGTCCTTAATCTCCTTTACGCATGAAGTAAAAAAAAAGTAACTATGTTTACAAATTAAACAAAAAAAAAAAAGTATTCAATCACCTACTCATGGTTGATCTCAAATTCTTTGCCAAATACGATAATGAGTTGAAGAATCTCCTCAGTACTGTAGACTTTTCCAGTGACGACATGGTTATGGATTTCGGATTAGATAAATGTGCAAAAGTAATATTCAAGAAAGGGAAAAATTACAGAAACACTCTCAACAGATTTAAACTTTTTGACAAATATTAAGGAACTGAAACAAGATGAAGCGTATAATTACATAGTAATTAACGGAAAAAGTTTTCTTGTGACGCGTTTCGCCATTTACGATTTTATCGGCCTAAATTTGTTATGTCGCTAATACACATGGGCACGAACGAGGAATTCTGGGAATTTTAAATTTATATATATTTTTTTTTAAATCTAGGCGATTTCATTTAGATACATTTTTTCTTTCCATCACTTTTGTTAGTAGATATACCACACCGTGATAATCGATGTTCTGCCAGGAATGGTGTATTGTTGTACGAGCCAGCACGTAAAATTACTGTAGACGACACTGCGATCAAGGCACTCTCTACGTATTCTCATCGTAGAGATATGATTTCATATCTATTCTGTTCGTGTGTGTATCAGTAAAATCTATGATACCCATTACACTTATCTATCGATTTCTATGTTCCCAATGATAAGTCAGTCTAGCACGATCACTCGGATGCTAATAACTTTTTTCGGAGTCTTGTTTTTGTTAAAGATTTCAATTCATTGTTCCACTGGAAATACGACAATAACAACGTTATCGTGAAATATTGCTTTTAGACACTATATCATTTATTAATGTTCCCACATTTACTTATATATATTCTACTGTGTACAAATTTTACTAAACAGATATGTATGTGAATGCATACACGAAAAGCGTGCTCATATAAGGTAATAAGTTACTGCGAATTACGACGCTTGAATTCATGTAATCTACCTCAGTATATAGTATATATATATATATATATATATATATATATATATATATATATATATATATATATATACTCATTCATTCAGACAGACTGTTTCGCTGTATCACAGCTCACTGCAATTAGACGTACGAAAACCGAATTTGACATCAGTCTAATCTTTTAACGTATTACATACATGATGTTTATAGCGTCAAATCAGCAGTCAGAGTGTTCACTTTATAACTGAAGAGCAATATATATATATATATATATATATATATATATATATATATATATATACTCATTTAAAAAATATGATCCCATCGATACAGGAATTACCATGTTTCAAAAGCAGAAACTAAAAACTTCAAATTTAGTTATAGAATTAAATTAAATTCCTTAGTACTCTTTCATTTTCAAGCGAATTTTGAAATAACTTATTTTGAAATTTACTGCGTTTATAAGCACATACATTCTTGATATTTTGACAAAGTGTGGTATGGTATTCGTTTTCAATGTTAACTTGAGTATCAAAATATGAATTACATCCAAATGAGGTAAAGTTAAGGTTGGTTAGGGGTAACAGTGAAAAAGATGATTTTCGCACGTGGTCTGTCTTTTTTCAATGACAAAAAAATTTTCGGCACTTTCGTTTAGCCGTTAAATTTGTAATTGTATACATAAAGATTTTTTTTCCAAAGGGGTTGTTTGATTATTAATACGTCATATTAAATTACAATTTTAATTTATTGTTACAAATTCTAATTACTAATAGACTATACTTCTTTTAAAGCAAATAAATGTATTAGAATATTTATAATTTCTTTATTATTTAAAAATTATTATTCAAAGATCAAATATAAATATATATGTTTAATTTTCAGCTTTCTTTTTTCCGTTTAATAATAATTTAATGAAAATATTTGACAATGTCTGCAAAAATAGGTATTACACTTCTTTGATTAAGTAATTTTTTTATAAACTTAATAAAGTATAATTTTTCATGTATGCAAAAAGGACATGGGTCATTTAATGATCCTCTTTAGATGTGACATTGCATTGGCACACTGATGATTCAGTGCGACATTTATTATTAAGAGGACAGTTTTGATGGTTCATGCAGTTACATAATTTATCGTCATTTCTTTTTATTATACTGTCTAAATTTCTTTGATTTTGGCCTAAGTATTTACTCAAGATATTAACATTATGTTTCTTAATAATCACTTCTAAGTTTTCAGTACAACTGTAACTTAATTTTAGGGTATTTTTATTAAAAATTGTACTGAGTTTGCTCAGTTAACGATTAATGCAAGGAAGTGTTGTCCTATTTTTTTTTTACAATACACCAAATGGCAAAACAGAAATTAGCACAAAAATTCCTTGCATTAATCGTTAAACATTTTCCTAAAGGAAGTAAAGACATTGTTTTCTCCGGGTAATGCTCAGACAACACGCACATTCGATTTGATTACAGTGTTGAAGGCTTGTGTAGAATCAACCACACTTTCCGGAAGAGCCAAATACAAAGGAATAGTTCACATCGTATGCGATAAGTTTCTCAAACGACACGCAAGATGCTTTGAATTCAATGTTGTTATTCTCCTATGAGATTTTATAGGAAATAGTCTCTCCGGCTATTTGTCCATAACAGGAGTAGGAGAAAAAATTGTTTCATACATTTCTCAATGTCATTTGAATGTCATTTGAATGTAAGGAAGCCGATTAGAATTCAGACATTACAATCCCTCAATTCCAGCCGCTATCCACCGTACTAAGGGCAAAGGTTATAGTGGGTCCAACGATACAAAACTGTATACTTTAAAATAAGACAGAAATCGCAAACGTTTTTTGTTATAATGTGGTTTGTTTTAGTGTATATAATACATTTTATTCTTCACGTATTTGCGTTCTCGTGACTTTGATCAGGCAAATAAAAGGAATCAGTTGTTAAAGGAATTAATTTTGCTTATGTTCTTTTAATGTTTCATTGTTCGTTTTCTGTGTTGTAGTAAGGCTTGATCGCATTTCTGGACAAAAATCATTAGGTGTGGTATGAGTGGCGGGGAAGAGAGATGTGCTGATGATAGATGTTTTCCTATTCCTACATTACCGTTGAGACTGTCAATATATATATATATATATATATATATATATATATATATATATATGATTACTGTAACTTAATTTTAGGGTATTTTTATTAAAATTGTACTGAGTTTGCTCAGTTAACGATTAATGCAAGGAAGTGTTGTCCTATTTTTTTTACAATACACCGATGTTTTTTTACAATACACCATTAGGTGTGGTATGAGTGGTGGGGAAGAGAGATGTGCTGATGATAGATGTTTTCCTATTCCTACATTACCGTTGAGACTGTCAATATATATATATATATATATATATATAATTACATGAATCATTCATAAAAAAAAAAAAAACAAATATGGAGGTTAATGATTTAAATGGCGAGAATACACTTACTCCGAACCTGTATATGAATGATATGACCCCTGTTTATAAATTCAATTTGCATAAGGTCTTCTTAATTTTTACAAGCTTTCGTCTGTTCCTACAGACATCCTCAGGTGTGGAAATAGATTTGTTCTTGTTTTTACTTCTCGGTAATAAGAGGACAACGAAAATATAGATGTAATCCGAAAAAAGACCTTATGAAACTGGAATTTATAAACAGGGATCATATCATTCATATACAGGTTCAGGGTTAGTGACTTGCCAGATTTGCCCTCACATTCTCAAGGCGTGGAATGTGCAATCAAGTTAACAACAGAAGCTTCCAAATCTGTGTATGGCTTTGAAGCAAGGCACCAGCACATCATAGCAAATGTTTTGCGTCAGAAATTGAGACCATCATTTTCGTCTAAGGGCTTTTATATAGAGTTATTTGACTCTATATATTAAGCCCTATTAAACTATTAGTTGTTTTTCCATATTTGTTCATGTATTTTCATTCACAATAAAAAATGTATTTTTTAATGCATTCAATTATTACTGCTTAATACATGTGGTAAAAAACAGCATTTCGAAGTTGTCATTCATAATGAGGAGATTATAGTTTCAATTTAAAATTTAGTTATATAGTTATAATTTTTTCATTTTATTTCATTTTCATAAAATAAAATAACAAAATCTTAAATAACAACAGTTAAATACTGAAATTGTTTCGTTTTCTCATCAATATTTTGGCCAAATCTTGCAAAATCGAGTATTTTTCAGTGCATTTTTGCTTACAATGTTTGATGCCAAATGCCCAAAAAACCGTTGAAGTGTCAGATTTAATTTTTTGGATCAGGACTTAATAGGTCTATACACAACTATTTTTTAAAAGGGAAAAATCAACCTACCCCAATATATCTATCTATCTATCTATCTATCTTTATATATATATATATATATATATATATAAATATATATATATAAATTTGTATGCGGGAGTGTATGTGTGCGTGTGTGTGCGTGTGTCTGCGTGTATATGTGCTGAAAAACAGAGTTAAACACAAAGGTATATTTACAAAGAGATTCATAGCGTCTTCATTTTCATGAAGTCATACATTCACACTAACATTCCCTGAAATATATATATATATGTGTGTGTGTGTGTGTGTGTGTGTGTGTGTACACCGGGTGTAAATTGCAAAGTTTTCATTTGTTAGATTACGTTTTGAAGCTTTCTATCTTAGAAATTAGTAAAACTACCATACTGTAAATCACTGAGGCCTTTGGAACACTATTGAGCAATAAGAATGTCTAATTACTCTCGAAGCTTAAGCGAAGAAGCGTGATGAATACAATCATAAACGAAAATGACATTTCCGTCATTAATTAATCATAGCTAAAGGTCGAAAGCTCATGAATTATTGAAATTAAGTTCAAAGATATATATATATATATATATATATATATATATATATATATATATATATATATTATAAGATGATTTTCCAATTTACTCAAGATGATATTCGTCCTTTCTAACCGTCTAACATTCTGTCCTGGAGTAACAAAATGTCTCACAATACGATTTCGTTGTCAAGTCTTTTTTAAATTCTTTTTGCACTGCCATAGCTGAAATTCCTCTCACACGTGCTAAACGCTTAAGGATTGAGTTGGATCTTTTCTAATTGATCACTTCAGCGCTAAGATTAATTGATGACCTCACTTTGTGTTGTCGGCTCCTGATCCAGTTCTTGAATGAATTTTGATGATGGAAGCCAGAATATGAATGTTAGTAAAATTAGTGAAGCTTTCAATGATAATTTATCTCCCATTATTTCTCATTTGGGAACACAGTGGGGCTGACAGAAAATGATTTTATATTGTTATATATCTTGCTGAATATGTCAAATGATTTTTCACTGATTTTTGCAACAAATTATGTCAAGATGGCTAAACATCTTATCTAAAAATATGGAAAAAAAAAACTAAATTAATTTAGGCATTAAACAATTTGTTAGATGACAAATTGTGTTGTTACAGGATTTGGACAATTTTTTTGCTGTTACAACATATATATATATATATATATATATATATATATATATATATATATATATATAATTATTTAAAAATTATAACATATGTTATAAAATCACTACAAAAATAGGCATTTTGTTTTAACACCAAAGTGTCATCAAATGATGATGTTGAATGTAGAGTGTAGATTCTTCAATCTACATTCAACATCATCACTTG
>CAHIKZ030005332.1:980000-1050000 GCA_903632075.3 Acanthosepion pharaonis | reverse complement strand
TTCCCGAATTAAGACCGATGAAGAGAGATGCCCATAGTTGCAGCGAGCTGGCTTACGGGCATATCACGTTAAAACAACGCTTCTCGTCCGATCACCGGTTAAACCTGGCCAGTACCTACATGGCTGACCACTTGGGAATATTAAGTTTGGATGTGCGGGTGGCGTAATAGATTTTAGTCCGGCATGAGAAATCGAGTTGAGTTCAATATCTAGTCAGGATATTTGCTATCGCTTGCTTCCTTATGCAAACGCAAAACGAAAATAAAGATGATTGCTCAATAGGGCCACATCCGCTCTAACCAACATGCATTGGGGCGGCGTTTAGGGTAATGTTTACGTCCTCCCCATTGATCCGGGGAAGACCAATGTCTAACAAAGGTCCTGCACAGGCTGAAAAAAAGGCATTTAGCTGACCAGTCAAATGTCTTGCCAATAGAGAAAACCACAGAAGTTTGCGAGAGAAGTTATGTTGTAGGGTTGGTTACATGGCTTTACGTCTAACACATCAAGTACACCTGTGTCTATACTTGTATAATTTGATGTACATGGAGTATTCAGGTTTACGGGTCTACGGCTACGTTAAACCACTGACAATGTTTCATATAACCAGAGCTGGGGGATTACTTTTGACTCTTTGTATCTCTTTGTTGGCGCCCTACTTTCACATGTTCTGTGTTGATTTCCCTACCTAATATAATCTTTGACAGGCTTTGCTCAATCAGCTTGGTGTCATGTGCTGCCCATAAGAGCTGGGTCTTCAATAACATGGTTTCATTGCTTGCGACCTTCGGCTTTCCTCGGACTTCAAAGTTTAAAATAAGAATAGCTCAACAAAATACTGACGATGTTAGGGGTGTATCGATGGCGCGTGCACTAAAAGAGTGACACGCGCTGTCGGTAAGATACCCTTGACTCGGATATGTATTGAATAGTCAGTATAACGCCTCTGTATATATTGATCTGATTGCTAGACGATTGTAGTTCTAGAATATTTTGTAATGGCGAATTCACAGTTCGTTTGTTTGTATTCCAGAGACTTTTGTCTAATTTTTTGTCGATTTTGACATCTGATAAATGTAGCTGGGTTTATTTCGTATTATTTTTTTTAAAATTACACGGTACCTGTTCTTCTACCCATATCTATAGGTTAATTAAGCTTAAGGGGCAACCAGTCTCAGAGAAAGAAATCATGCAAATGAAAGCGATGGAACTAGCAACAGGAAAACCCTATATTATATTTTCCTAGGAGTTAAAACAATTCGCAGATAATAAAGAAAACGAATCACTGGAAAGACATAATCACTTAAGAACCTGAGGCTATATGGAATTTAAAATATTTCGAAATCCTGATCAGTTAAATTGATGTGTTGCTGGAAAGGCTAGGCGAATTTGTTAATCCGATTGCCATTATCCAGATTTTATAATCCTCGATTGCTTATTAATTTCCTTTTTTACTGGGGATCTGTACTGTAATGTCTCCCTCTTTAAAGAGGTTTGCCTTAGCGTTTTTTTTTTTCTCGTGACTTCACTGGCAGGACAGAAATATCTTTTGAAGACCTTGACAAGAATCGTGAGTATCTAGTCGTCCCTCCGTGTGTTATTCCTTAGTATATATTCACAAACACTGGGGGGGTCTGCAGTCTCCCTACACATGCTGCATCCGTCAGATACTTTTGATCTATAGAAAAAAGAGGTTATCTGGTAAAATTTGAATGACGTATATATTTTTTTATTTCAAAATGTATTGTTTAATATCTGTTTGATTTTAGATATTTCCTTGTTTTTTTTTCAAATGATGTCAAGCATTGTTTTGCTTTTTTCTATAGTAATAGAAATACAATTACTTTCCCTAGAGTAACAGAAATTCCATTACTTTTCCTATTGTAACAAAAAAAAAACATTATCTTTTCTATATTAGGAAAAATAACATTATATGACTTGTAGTGACTGTTCTTATAATAGCATAGTACCATTACTTTTCCTATATTAAGAAAAAGGCCATTACTTTTTCTTTTATAACAGAAATTAAATTAAATTCTCTATAGTAACTGAAAAACATATAGAAAAAGGACCAGTACTTTTCCTATAGTAGCAGGAATACGATTACCTTCACTAGAAAAATAGAAGGACTATTACTTTCCCTATAATAAGCAAGTCTATTACTTTCCCTATAATAAGCAAGTCTATTACTTTCCCTATATTAAGAGAAAGAAAATTCTTTTTCTTTGCTTAACAAAAGACTTTGCGTATTATAAACCTTTAGGTGTTTTTGCATTTTTACTGTTCATGCTTTTATTGTGATAATCAGGAAGATATTAATTACATTAATTTAAATATTTACTAATTAAGCATTATATTGCTTCAGATTTCATTAGCGTCCATTGCCTGAGGATAAACACATAATATATAAGGTAAAATTTTTCTTTCACAATGAGATCAAATTCATTCAGCTTAAGTTATTCTTTATGTTTACATTTTTCCCAATCACAAAAATTTGGAAGCGCTGAGAAGAAAGAATTTTTTAAATGATATATCTGCCTTGACACAGTCGATCATGGCTTTCCATAGAAATCATTTCTTTTATCATCTGCGAATTGACATGCATTATTTTGAAAGAGAGGGAAGCGATTTCCCGTTGCGTTCTCCACACATTGGAATTCAGAACTTTCCTCCGATAGATCTGATTTCTACAAAACTCTTGATTCCGAAGTCTCCCTTGTAAATTAACCTATAGCTGGTTCAGGACAAGACATGGACTCAGATCTATCCCAAGAACGTTGTACTCAAAGAAAAAAAAAAGGCTCTGGATTTTTAACTCAGCCCAGCAAAAAGCTATTATTCGTCACGCTACCCGGATATTAGAAACCACATTATTTTTAATGTATGGTTGCAACTTCTTACTGGACGAAAGAGAACTTGATCTCTTTGTTTACTTTGTGGATTAAAGTTTTGCTATATCCTTTGGCAAGATTTATGGCCATTCCTCTTCGACAAAGGAACATTGCGGATGACTCATATGACTTTCTTGTGAGCTTCAGTTTCTAAAAATTAACGTTATTTCTTTTATATTTAATGGACAAAAATGTCGGTTTGTTCATAGCGTCTTTTGCGTCAGACGATCTTTTTTATCACGAAGCCAAAAAAAAAAAAAAAGATTAATGTCAGAAAAACACAAAACCGTATCCATTTGTTGCCGTCACGTGGAAAAAATATCAATTCAAATCCCCATTAACTATGTTTGAAAAATGTCGATATGATTACTTTAACTTTCGTTCTACGATCCAGAAACATAATTTAATCTCTTTTCTATATGGGCAGCTTACATTATGTTACAGTCAGTAAAAAAAAGAAGAAGTTTAATCAGATCCTATAAAATTAGGTATATTAATATTTGAAGAATCTATATGTAAAGTAAAACAGTATAATTTATTGTTTGGAAACCCATCGACTTATTATAACGGCTATAGATTTTCAATCGATGCGAAATGGTGATTTTCGGAAAGATAAAAAATAAAAAAAACACACAGATATATTATATATATATATATATATATATATATATAATTGGTGTATACGGAATGAATTCCAATAACCAACAATTACTATTCTTAAAAGAATGCCCAATAGCAAAGTAGAGCAAATATAATTATTTTATTGATATTTGTGGTTTTAGAATTTTCGTTTTAATATATTGAATAATATTATTTTTAACCAATTTTATCTTTGTATATTTGCTCGCTTAAGTTATATTTTAATAAATGGCTAGCATTTGTTTAATGATACATTCAGTCTTAAATATTTATTTGTTGTTGTATCTGATTGTCTAGGTCGATGTCTGTAGATGTGTGTATATGTATTTATCGGTGTCTATGTGTATGTAGAGTGCATTCACTTTTAATTGTATGTGTGTGTAGGTGTTGGTTTCCCTGTTTCTTTTTCTCATAAAGGGCTGTGGAGATGTTCCTGTCTCGTCGCTTTTCTGTGTGTATATATATCTAAATATCTCTGGGTGCTTATGTATTATAATCTGATTGTGTTTTTGTTGTTTTGCGCGTGAGTTTAAGACCCCATTCACCCACTTGGGATTAAAATATATACATGTATTGTCAAATGACCGGATATTGTAGCGTCTGGTCGTACGTAATTTCAACGAAGAAATAAATTGAATAACATATGTACTTTTTCTTTTCTCCTCAGTAATTTTATAGTTTTTAAACTTAATAGTGATTAAATTTGGATTTTAAAAATTGGCAGTTTTTAATTTTAATATATAATTTTATCATATAATTTAATAATTCTTTTAATATTGCCCGTATTTTAAAGATCTGAATAGCTATTATAACATGATTTCGTTGTCAAGCTTTTTAATCTGCCTATACTTGGATTTTGATTGGTCATTCTAGCTTTTGTAACAATGTTTTCCCCTAGCGAAGGATCGTTAATTAATTTGAAACTTTTAAAACCATTTATTTTATCTTCAACACCATCACTTGATAAGACACCGAGGGTGTTAAAACAAAACGGCTATTTTTATTAACAATAATTAATATATATATATATATATATATATATATATATATATATATAGGCAGGGTGTATCAAATAAAATTTTACAAAAAAAGGTGGAGCGGCTTCCTCACATCAGAACAAACAAATAAGTCGATATAAACATATGTCCGGAATTCCTTTGTTTGTAAGTTATTAAATTTAAAGTTTACGTTAGATGCTGTTAAAAGTACAATACAAGATACAAAACAAAAATCAAAAGTTCTTTTACAAATTTCTTTTCTTCTTTTTTGGTGGTGGCGGTTTTCTGAGATGTAAAGAAGCTAAAATCTCCATATATACATATATCCAAAAGGCCATCATTGTACCTCAATAGAGGAAATGAACAAATGTTCAAAATGTCCTTCGCTTGCTTCTACACACCCATGCACCCGACGAATTATTGACTAGAGATATTTTCAAATAATCCCTCACGGTTTCGAATAGATGATGAAGCGTTTTGGCATTATAAATTTGTGCATAAAACAATTGTTTTAGTTGGCACCACAGATAAAAATCTAAATGACTGTTCTCGGGGCAACGTGCAGATCAAGAAAAACGGTCCTCACCTACCACTTCATCTTTCATGGTAGATGTCAGTCAGTGCATCTCGAATGTGTGACTAAAATGTGCTGTAGCCCCATCATGCATGAACCACATGCACCTTCATAACGAATTCTTGGCAGACAGGATCTCTCCAAATGAAAGATGAGATAATATCCTAGCCAGTGCCAGATTTAAATGAAGAGATGATCTAGTCCTCTCTAAATCATCCATTTTAACAAGTAGAAGACAAAGTGTTATATTATACAGTTTGAGTAAAACCTTAGATGATGACTGGCATTTAAAATTCCACAGTTGAAAATGTCACCTCTAAAGGGGAGAAGACGTTGTTGTTAAATACACTGTAGAGGACCTTGTGGCTTTGCGCGTTGTTAAATTAAAAACACGTGTAACTCCTGGTAGAATATTAAAAGGACCAGCTACAAGAAAATTGCCGGACCCAAGTTAAATCCAACTGACGATGTAAAGAAGACAAACAAGACCGATATATATATATATATATATATATATATATATATATATATATATATATATATATGTATATATATGTATGTATTAAAAGACACAATTTTACAATGGACATAGACAATAATATTTGTGCGTGTGAACATTTGCGTCTGTTCTTTGGTGAATGTTCGTACGTACGTGTATGTGTGTATAATTTTCATGGCGTCTCCCAAAATGGGAAGACGCAGATCCTCTAAGAGAGCTTACATTGTAGTCGCTGAAATGAAGACATGAAAAAGACACGAGGCGGGAAGTCGCCCAGTATTTATAGTATAGGGAGAATGACCCCTAGCGACAATTAGGGAATTAAGGATGAGCTAACTCAGACAGCACTATGTGACTGAAAAAATGCATGAATGTTAAAATTTAAAAAATATATAAATAAATCAATGCTAGCCTTGAGTTATGGGCTTACGACAGAATTATTCTGAAATGGAGAGTAAGGAAAAATTACTTAAGGGTTCTTAGAGTGTACAATGAATGATGACAGCATGTGTAAGAAAGGCCTATAACAGTGTCAAAAATATTATACATCTTGACATGAAGTCCCCTGGATTTATAGGCTCTAGGCTTATGGCTGCTGAGAGTATAGGTAAATCCGTCTCTAATCCTAGTCTTATGTAGTGATATGCTAAGCATAGAAGGTATAAATGAAAAAAAAATGTATGGTTTAATTTTTCTTTAAAATCGTATGACTAATAAATGCATCGAAAATTCCATGGAATATTATTATAAATACTTGCTGAAATCTTGTAAATATTTAAATAATGGTTTATTTAATGTAAGCAGGGAAATATTTCTAGCTGACAATTGAATATAACCGTTGTGAGATTTGACAAATGTTCGTATTAATCTGATTTGCCTTGATCGGAATGAAACGTTTATTTATTTTATTTTAGAAGTAACGGTTAGTGTTCTGACATACTGAAGAAACGAGAAAATTTTCCAAACAGCTTGCTTTGAACATAACCTTCTATTCACGTGTATGACGATATTCAGTCACCACCACCCCCACGAGGGTGTCATATGGTACAAGGCTTTTTTAACATGTGCATTCCGAGCCCATGGGCTCGGCCAAAAATATGCCCATTGAACCCGTATATACGGGTTCAGGGCCGGTTTTACCTCACCGAAGGAGACTACGCCCTTCGGCGTAGCCTCCTTCGGGTTCCTCTCCGTCCGTAGGAAGAGAGTTCAACCGAACAGTCGCTCAGAAAGTGCTGATTCGACTGGCTCATGACGTGTAGGACAAGTCTTTCAAACCTAATTTGAACAATTTATACACGCGCACACACACAAACATACACGCACAAACTAATGCGAGCGCACACAACGCACACACAGACATATATATATATATATATATATATATATATATATATATATATATATATACAGGGTGTATCAAAAATAATTTTACATAAAATGGGAGCGGCTTCCTCACATCAAAACAAACAAATAAGTCGATATAAACATATGTCCGGAATTCCTTTGTTTTTAAGTTATTAAATTTAAAGTTTACGGTAGATGCTGTTACAAGTACAATACAAGATACAAAGCAAACATCAAAAGTTCTTTTACAAATTGTTTTTCTTCTTTTTTGGTGGGGACGGTTTTCTGAGACGTAAAGAAGGTAAAATTTCTATATATACATATATCCGAAAGACCATCATTGTACCTCAATAGACGAACTGAACAAATGTTCAAAAGGCCCTTCGCTTGCCTCTACACACCCATGCACCCGACGAATTATTGACTAGAGACACTTTCAAATAATGTCACACGGTTTCGAATAGTTGATGCATTATATATCTGTGCATAAAACAATTGTTTTAGTTGGCACCACAGATAAAAATCTAAATGAATGATCTCGGGGCAACGTGCAGATCAAGAAAAACGGTCCTCACCTACCACTTCCTCTTTCATGGTAGATGTCAATCAGTGCATCTCGAACGTGTGACTAAAATGTGCTGTAGCCCTATCATGCATGAACCAAATGCACCTTCATATTAGCAGGAGTACATCCTCTAGCAAGTCTGGAAGAGGAGCTGAGAGAACATATCTATCTACTAGATATTCACCTACAATTCCAGACCAAATATTAATCGTAAACTGATGCTAGAGTCTAGCTTGTGTAGTACCATGGCGATTACGATCCGCTGAAAAATGTGTGGGGGGTGTAAATTTGTTATTCCATCTCTTCCAGAGGTTGCTACATCCGAAAAACAAAACTGAAGAGACAGACAACGGATTGGCAGATGGTGCAATAAACTCTCAGTAAAGGTTCTTCCGTGATGGGTGATCAGAATGTGAAAGACTCTCCGCCTGTTACAAATGATACGGATAAAGTTGCTACTCTTGAATACTCTACATACCGTATCATGTAATGTAAGACATGCTATGGACACTTGACGTACAAGAATACCTGGATCGTCTCCGAAAGCATGGAGGATGTGTTCTTCGTGGTCACGCGTACGAATGGATCTTGATGTTTTTCATCTCACTGTTTGTGGTGCAACGGATCCAGTCTCAGCATCGCAACGATAAACAGCATCAAAGGTTGGATGGCCGTATGTAAAAATCATATCTGCCTGCATAGGATATGAAGATCATGTCATTGTTAAACAGAATACGTCTCTTGTTAACTTACTACTACGCAGGTTAGACGCTGAAGACAGACTAGCCACAAATGTACACAAAGGACATATATAAACTAGTCTACATGCCAAAACAGGCCAATCTACCATAAATTATCTTTTAACGGGTCTTTTAAATAACCTTTAACATCGCTCAAATACCAAGGATTTCTGGACATAAGATTATATGGACTTCTCTTTTGCTTCGGTGTGAGGAAATCGCTCCAAATTTTGCAAAAAGTATTTTTTTTTGATACAACGTATATATATATATATATATATATATATATATATATATATATATATATATATATATATAGTGCATATAACAAACGTTTAGTCCTATTTGCATGCTACAAATTACCAATCTGCTTCGTTATACTGACCGCTTATTTTGCATAAAACCCATATCTACATTAGATAGATTTAAAATGTTAAAATAATTATAAGAAAATGCGTTCACTCATGTTTGTAAAAAAAATCGCTATCTGAATGAAATACAGATTTTATCACAGTTCAATATGTTTGTTTTTGTAATTTAATCCTGAGGTTGATCTTAGAGGAGTTCGAAACTTCTTGCGTGGAAAAAAAAAAAAAAAACTACGGTGTCTTGATGAATTTCATTTTAATATAAAAAAAAACAGATCAGAAAAATGGAAAGGATCAGTATAAAAATAAATAGGCAGAATATGTCTATATTATTCAATGAAACGCTTTTGAATGAAGTGACCTCTTCAATCCAGCGCTACCCTTATCGCGAGCTAACCTTTTCCCACGTTGTGATTTAAGTTTGATCATAAGGCAGCCAAGATGAAATCGTCGCAGCTATCCTCGTGTTTGACTGGTCCAAGCAGGGCCAAGACGTACAGTAAAAGAATAACACCCGAATAAATTAAACAAAAGTAAATACTTTTCTTATAACGGTCCTTCGTACAATAATCAGTTTATATCAGGGTTCGCATGTAATTAATTATCAGCCCAACCCGCGTCTAAATTGGGGGTGATATTAACGTTGATGAGAAGGCAAAAATTTGGTTTGCTGTTTTGGTAAAGTTTTGCACAAGGTGTTCATAGTTGATGTTAATGAGTGTTGTCTTTTACTTTTTATTATTAGTACTTCCATTATTATTAGTTGTATTTTTTACATATGGATGAGGCTATTTTCCTTTTATTGTCTACAGGTTTCTTGGTGTTTATTAGGTTGAATAAATAGCATATATATATATATATATATATATATATATATATATATATATATATATATATATATAAAAAGCCATTTTTTATATTTATACGTTCTTTTTATAGTATCAAATACTTAAGTAAATGCTCCGTAAATAAACAGTATTAACAATATTTACCGCCCTGATTGTTCGAAAAATTCTCATAAAAATCATGCGACCTCCCTGACAGAAATCGAACTTGTATCATAATGTGTGACGTAATTTGTTTACATTTGAATGCGCTTCGAGCAGATATGAATCTACGAGAGAAAATCGTGGAGGATTTTAGTTTAAAAACACCAAAATCGACGTTGCTCACCGAAACGCTCTTCAGTTGTTAAATCGGTAAAGCACGTTAGGCTATATGACGGTTGCTTCTAGGATACAAGTTGGATTCCTGTCGGAGGATGCATATTTTCTTTGAAAATTTCTCGGATATTCAGGCCGGTAAATGTTGTTAAGTTTTTATTATAAAAAGAGCATTCACTTAAAATATTTTTATCTATAAAAAACGTATAATCATACAAAGATCAAATTAAAATTATCTTAAAATAATTGTCGGACATTATTTCATAATATGTGACATATATATATATATATATATATATATATATATATATATATATATATATATATATATATATATATAAGCAAATATAAATGGATATAAATCCGACAGAATGAAGAAAATATCTGGAAAAACAAACAAAAATCCTTAAAATTCATATTAAAACAACATAATCGCATTTTAAGGATTTTGTTTTTCCAGATATTTTTTTTTCCAGATATTTTATATATATATATATATATATATATATATATATATATAAAACACACACACACATATATATATATATATATTTTGTGTGTGTGTGTGTGTGTATGTCTGTGGTGTGTGTGTGTGTTTTTTTTGTAACAAATGCGTTTCCTCCTTTCGTTCCCGGCAAAAAAGATTACGTCAAACATAGTATACCTGGAAGATAACATTTTCAGCCAGCAGACGTTTCAAGTTCATGTGCCTTCATTAGATCATGAACAGAGATAATACAAAGCAAAATTTAGCGGTGATTATATCCTGTCTTCAGGTGGATGGATTTAGAATCAAGCCACAGGAACATTGGATGAAAAAATCTGCAAATCATAGAGTATGAACAGGATAGGTAAACATATTTTTCGTTTTTTTTTTTATTAATTTTCTATGAATGGTGATACAGGGGACGAGAGTTTGTCATGATAAAGTTATATTCTAAAAAATAAACTGAACTCACACTCTCTCTCTTTCTCTCCTTCTCTCTCTTTATCTTTACCCCCTCCCTCCCTATCTCTCTCTCTCTATATATATATATATATATATAAATTCTGTTTTTATTTCCGGAGTTGTTTTTTTCTGTTTTCTTTTTGAATTTGTAGGTCTGATGCATTGATCGTATTTACGATTCCAATGGTATAAATTATGACCATGGAATATTAGTGTTTAAGCCTTTTTATGATATACATACATGTATATATATATATATATATATATATATATATATATATATATATATTTAGTTGGATGGATGTACCGCACATATAATATATAAATAATTATATATATATATATATATATATATATATATATAATTATTTTTATAAAAAATTTTATATAAAATAAGTATGTTATAAAATCACTACAAAAATAGCCATTTTGTTTCAACACAATCTGTGTCTTATCAAGTGATGATGTTGAAAATAAAATAAATGGTTTTAAAAGTTTCAGATTAATTAACGATCTTTCACTAGGGGGAAACATTGTTACAAAAGCTAGAATAACCAATCAAAGTATAGAAAGATTCAAAAGCTTGACAACGAAATCATGTTATAATAGCTATTCAGATCTTTAAAATACGTGTAATATTAAAAATAATTTATACTAACCAATAATTATAAAATTATATGTGAAAATTTAATATTATAATTAAAAACTGGCAATTTTAAAATCCAAATTTAATCACTATTAAGTTTAAAAACTACAAAATTATTGAGAAAAGAAAAAATATATATGTTTATTCAATTCATTTCTTCATTGAAATTACGTTCGACAAGACGCTACAATATATCCGGTCATTTGACAATACATGTATATATATATTTTTTTTTTTCCTTTCTTTTCCTTTTTATTTTTAAAGTGTGTGAATGTGGTCTTAAACTCACGCGCAAAACAACAAAAACATAATCAGATTATAATACATAAGCACCCAGACATAATTAGACACACACACACACACACACACACACACACACAAAGGGGGGCGAGTCATGAACATCTCTACAGCCCTTTATGAAAAAAGGAGACGTGGAAACCAACACTTATACACACACACAGTTAAATGTGAATGCACTCTACATACACATAGACACCGATAGATACACATCCATCCATCCACAGACAATGACATAGACAATCAGATATCACAACCAATAAATATTTCAGACTTAAAGTATCATTAAATAAAGAATAGTAATTGTTGGTTATTGGAATTCATTCCGTATATACCAATTATATACTTGTATATATATATATATATATATATATATATATATATATATATATAAGCGTGTGTATGTCTGTGCGACTCTGTGTGTGTGGATATTGAAGTGAACAGCCACCGCTGACAATATGTTTCCAGCTTACATGTAATTTTCAGGGCATATCGTTAAACATGAAACATACTGTTACCGCTTGGTGTTGGCCTCAATGCCCACTTTTATATTTACATAAAATCTATCTCTGATATTAAGACATTTAACCGCTAAATATGCCGTACGTTAATACTATGTTTTATCATATCTACCTGTGTAAATATATGTGTCTGTGCATATTTCTAAATTATACGTAAAATGCTATATTCGTACAGTGATATGACATGCATATAAATTAATTTACATTGACTTGGCACATATTGATAAACAAAGATAGCTCTTTATGTAACAATGCACATCAATTATTGACAAGTGGAAAGGCTACCGAAAGAGCGCCTTCACCCTCGAACTTTACCTATCTTGCGACCTCGACCATTTGTACCGAGGTTTACACACTGAAAACAACCTTCAATTTCCGCCATTAGTTGACGGGTCACGTGCTTCTTAATGTCTCATTGTCTTGAATAACTGATGCCGAAGAGTAAGCAATGTCCAGTTTCCTCTTTAGGGGTCGCCATCGTGTCGTATGCTTCTTAATTTTGAATATTGTCTTAAATAACTTCCCTTTCAAACATGAATTTAGTTTGGGGAAGAATCAGAATATTCAGGAACGATATGCAGACATCAAGATAACAGAAATAATTGATGCCGAAGAATATGTAATTTTCATTTTCCTATTTAGGGATCTCTATCAGTTGCCTCGTCGTATGCTTCTTAATTTAGCATATCGTCTTAAATAACTTTCTTTTCGAACATGAATTAATGTTAGGGATAAATAGAGAAACTTGGGAACAATATGCAGACAGATGTAATTGATGCTGATGAATAAGTTGTCGATATTTTAAAGATGACTGGATATTTTGCGATGATCTATATTATATCTTGGAAATGACTCAGCAACAATCGCCTATTACCCTTGGATTCAGGCCGGATGCCTTCAGTGTCTTTGGTTGATGGGATTGTTGAATACTTATTATAATATGGAAAGGATCCAACAGTCTATCGTTCTTGTTTCAAGCATCAGGAACAAAATTCTACTTTGGCTTCGCCAATTAGATTATTCCCAAAAGGCTTCTTATTGAATAAAAAATTTTTCATGGATGAAGGTCCACGTTTCCAGGGCGGGTCTTTGTGCGGGCGTACGTGTGTATGCTCAAAGAGAGAAGATAAACCTCACAAAACAGCAACGGAGATTTTATGTTTGAAATGTTTGGCAGAGGAGGGGAGGTGTTTTCAGATATTATAGTAGTCAAATAGATTATAGCGTGAAAAGACTAAAATCTTTATATTTAAATCCATTTAACACGTACGTAGCGATTATATATATATATATATATATATATATATATATATATATATATATATATATATATATAAAAAACGCTCATAATTTCGATTTTGATTCTGTGAAGATTTTAAAAATATATTAATAATAAAAATCTTAGACGGATTTATGAGGCAGGCATAATATCTATCTCACGCAAAGTGAATACTAGACCCGGCTTCTTTAATATTTCCCCTTTTCTAGCAAGATTAATGCTCGACAAACATACTTATAAATTTTCGATTTTTATTTTTCATTTAAGATATACTCTATTTTAGGAATACGTTTTTCACAACATCGCCCACGTGACGCCGACGTGATCATATTGTGAAACGGAACGCTGATCTTATTAAAATTTCAGTTATTCTGTTTTGATTAGTCTTACTTTGATGTCCATCGTCTTTCCATGTTGACTTGAATATCGTCTAATGTTTTATAAATATGTCCTGACGAAGGTCTACTAGACCGAAACGTCTGACGTTAAAATTACATTAATATTAAAACAGCATACTTACATATTCAGATTTTTTGTTTTTCCGTATATTTTACTTCATATATATATATATATATATATATATATATATATATATATATATATATATATATATATATATTCTATTCTGATGATAATAAATGTTTTTTCCTCATGTGTTATACGACTCTGAGTTTAATGCAAGATGCAACCGTTAGGTGGTGACTCAAAACTGATCATTGTGAAATTTAATATTTATACCGTATAGTTATTTTACTTCTACAGTCTATTTATTTACAGAGAAAGTGGGGTGAAATGAATATTCGTACACATACACATTTTTAATTCATTGTATTTCCAAATAATGAATAAACATAATTTCCATATCATTGACTGTACACAGATGCATAATAAGCCAATGTACACAGAAAAGAGAAAAGCTTTTGATTTAATAGAAATAAATCCCATATATCTAATTTAATGTTGGAAAAACTATTCGTCCAATATAAAAAAGACCACATAATCTTCATTTCATACTTTGTAGAATAACCATTATTTATTTCTTGAGCAATCAACCTCTTCTTGTAGTTCTCAATCAACGATTTGCATATTTGTGTTGGTATATCTTTTCATTCTTCTTCGCATATGGTCCTCAGATTTGGGATGTTTTTTGGATCTCTCGATTGGATTTTGAAATAACGCCACAGATTCTCGGTTTAAATTTGGGGACTGATTTGTCGTTTCAGGATATTTACATTATTTTCAGTAAGCAACTTCATAGATTTTCCAGTGTTCTTAAGATCATTATCGTTTTGGAAGATCCAATGAGGAGGATGTTGAAGATTTTTTTACGAAAATCATTAGATTTCTTCCAAATATATTTGATATGTTACGGCATTCATTCTACCATGTATTACTGATATGTTGCCTGTACCTTTTGCAGAAAAAAAAACATCCCAAAACTATAATGATTCCCCACCAATTTAACTGTTGTAAATGTATTCTTTTGTTTGAAGGCGTCGCCATCTTCCCTTCGTACATGATTTGTAGAATTACGTCCAAACAAGTTTGGTTTCGTCTGTGCATAATACACTTTCCCAATACGATTTTTTCTTCTCCTTATGTTCACAAACGAATTTCAAACTGACATCTATGTGTCTTTTCAACATCAGTTAAGTTTTTAGAGAGGGGCGTGACTTTAGATTGTTCCTATGAAGTTCATTGCTTATTGTCCGTCTAGACATTCAAATTCTTCATCAAAGCAAATCTTCCTGCAACTCTTGACGAGTGACCATTGGATTTTGTATAAATTAATTTCTTCGAAGGTCTATTTTTCCGTGTAGCACCTTTACTTCTTTGGTTTTTAAAAGTTCTGAGTTTTTATGCCCTGCAAGGAATGAAATAATGGCTGTAAATAGAATATTCAGGTTGTCGGAGATATTCTTGTTGCTTTTAACTTTTTCCCAGAGTTTAATAATCAGTTCTTTTTACGAATTTGTCAAGTCTTTACCTCATGCCATGATGAAAGACATTTTGCACGAAAATCAATGTTCTGTTTTTAGGTTAGAAGTAACTACTGATAAAATTTTTGGAACGTTCAAGAATATTCCAGTTCAATAATCTAGAGTATTATAGATATTTAAAAGTTTTAAAATATGAAAATTTTCATTGTACGAATAATTCTTTTAACATTCAATTGGAAAAATTGGATTTATTTCTATTAATCAGTATTTTTTCTGTTTTCTATGCATATTTAGTTATTATGCATCTGTATAGATTTAATTACATGAAAAGTATGTTTATTCATTCATAATAAATTAAAAATGTGCATGAATACGAATATTGCCCCCCACTATATATATATATATATATATATATATATATATATGCAATTACAAACATACCAATATGATTTAATTACAAATGCACAAATCTAATAGATATGTTCAAATATAATACAAATCTCTGCACAAATATCATATCCACAGAAAAATATATAATTATATACATCCACATTCACATAGATATACATAGTTACATGCACGTATTTTATCTACATATTAACACATCCAGAACTACATGCATAAAATATACAAATACACACACTTCATATTTACACATACACACAGACACGCATATATATATATATATATATATATATATATATATATATATGTGTGTGTGTGTTGATATAATGTGTTGCCGCTTTAATGTGACAATGTCCTTTTTATCATGTAATGTCACTTCAGTAAATAAATTGCCATGTACAAACATTTGACCGTTTTCTTGTAATTGTCGTCACATTCTGGTTGACAATGCTAAAATAATCTGACAATACAGCAGAAAAAATCAATGGAAAACTTTGAAGGTTCTTCACATCCAACGCTGGCAACCAACTATCAATCTAATTAACTTTTTTTTTCAGCGGCCATTCTTGACATATGACGCTACTCTATACGTATATATAAAATATACCTTTTGTTTTAAGTCATCTCTGCCAGTGAAATGTCGTTATATATAAGATTAATATTAAAGTAACCTCAGAGACATTATCCCGGAAAAAAAGTCTATTGCTTTTTCGTCTTCAGCCTTTCCTAATTCAGTTTGTTTCTTCTTCAGAGGAACAGTGTTTTTGCTTTATTAGTATATACAAAACAAACAATTAACCAGTAAACTTTGTTTTTCTTCGGTGTCCATATGTTTTCGTTCGTGTTATAGCGATCTTCTTGTGTAGTTGTGATGAATTATTTCGACAAACGCGTCTGCATTCTTTTCAGGGTAGTCTTCGTCATTGGAACGATCAAAAGGGGCCCAAAGTGTTTCGTGTAATTTTTGTTTCCACATATAACACAAACATTTTACTTCCCATAGCTCATATATTGATTTGTCACCGTTAAAGGAGAGTTTATTCCTGGGCTCACAACCTGATGAATTAACTCAGTTTCTCGATATATCGAAGTTTGTCTCTCAATAGGAGAGCAGTCCCTGACGATGGGAGAAAAGAAGTTCACATTTTGAAAGATCACTATTTATCCAAGGGAAAGCCTCAAATAATTACCCTGTATTCGGTATTAACATTACTACGTAAAGATAGTATATAAGTTATTGCGGATTATATTATTCGAGCATAAAAATCGCCTGATTTCTGGGGAAATTCTTTGCGATTGTTTACTAATCGTCATGATCCTAAAAAGCATTCTGTTCGATTACATGATATTTTCCAAATATTATCATTCAGTCTATATCTACCTTATCTTGTCAGACTTTCCATTTGTGTGCAAAAAACAACTCATAGTTTGCGAAGTCTTTTCCCTTCTTACCTGTTGACTTTGTTTTCATATATTGTTTTCTTGATACTATTTTATTCTTTTTCTTTTTATTGTAACCTTTATTAATCTTGTTCTTTGGATAGTTTTGTTATTTATCTCTTTTTTGAAAATTGCTTCTAATTAATGAAATAGTTTTACATTGACTCTAAAATTACATTATTTCTCCATTTATTCTTTAAACCTCGTATCCCCTCGTTATGAGAAATCTTAAAGCTATGTAATGATAGTAATAACCTTATGATAAATTAAACCAGTGATCTTATATAAACATCCAAAGGAAAGAAATCTCCCCATTCTATGACTTTCAGAAAACGATCTAAATATGAACGAAACAATTTGTCTTTTGGTATCCTAAATTGTGATAACTAAAAAATACTCATTTTTATGTGTAATAAAAAAGGAAAAAAAAACATCAAACCTGGATGACTAATTTATGAACAGATTAAAATCTCAGAGAACTATATTTATTTCATAGTTTTCAGCTGTTTACTTGCGGCTGAAAATAAATGTCTATATTTTTTTCTTGAATTATACATACATACACACACACACACACATATATATATATATATATATATATATATATATATATATATTTCTTTAAAGGATTTTTGTATATACTCAAAACTGTCGTATTTTGAAGACGTCTCTCTCTCTCTCTATATATATATATATATGTATTTAAAGCAAGTAAAAAAAACTCTTATCGGTATAAAAAAGTTTTATCTTTCTTTGATAAGAGAATTTCTGATAACTGGTAAAAAAATGTAAAAAGTATTATTTTCGTTAATCGTTTCGCGCACACAAACTCACTCACACCCAAACACAGACACACACACATACACAAATATACACGCATATACATATACATATATCTACATATATATGCGTGTGAGAGAGAGAGAGGGAAAGAGAGAGTGATAAAAAACGTAAAAAAAGTTAAGCTCTCAAAAAAACTTGGAATCATTAAACGTGTTTTTATTTGTTAGTGTTTGGTACAATCATCCGAAGTTTTCCAGTTTCCAACTTTCTATTGCCGAATTATATTTCAAATTATCAGTAGGCGCCCGTTTATCTCGTGAGATAAAGTTAGGAATCTGTTTGTTAAAAATCCAGTCGGTTGTTGGTGAGACTGGACGGACCACTCTAGGGCGTCCGCTTGGGTGAGGTTATATGGAGGCCGTGTACTGTCCAGAACACATGCTCCCCCGCACTCACGGCCGTACACACAGAACCCAAAAATACACGGCTGTACATTTGGGGTCGGTTTGAGACTTGGAGTTGCCGGAAAAATGAAATATATGGAAAAATGTCAGAAAATGTAAAAAAAGAAATGTGAAAACAAAATAAGAAAATGATATAAACGTGAATTGTATTTTTAAACATTTCACCCCAAGCAAGATATTAAAATTACTATGACGCAGGGGGTTACATGAAATATATAAGTAATAAAAAAAACATTATTAAAGAGAAAGCACAATAGCATCACAGAATGAGACAAAAGATAATGATTAATATTGCAATTAAACTTTTGAAGATCATAGTTGACCGCGAAGTTAAACGTCGTAAGAGAGTTCCACAGGTAAGAAGTGAGAAAGAAGAATATCTTGCCATTTTAACTGTAAAACTGATGAGACCTTGCTGCCAATGTAAAACTGCACTTTAATTCAGAACGTTTTGCTACCAAAGAAGGAAATTAACCAGTACAATTACCATGAAAAAAATTACAAAATGGCACAGGGAAATTGTGTTACGGCGATGGGAAAGTGACAGAAGCGGAGATGTCAGATCAGAATACTTCATATTCTTCTTTATAGTTTTATAATAATAGTAATAATAATTATAAATCTGTATTATGTGTCGTTTCAGAACTTAAGCGATCATATCTCTACACAATTTCCTATCCTTTGTAGATATTAGCAATCTAGTTCTTTTTACTATACTTTACATTCTCTGGCAGCAGCTTACACAATATCATCATGTAGGTTACTCGTTATTTCTCTCTAAACTTCTTGCCTTCATTATGCAATCTGAGTTTCAGATTTTCCAGGCTTTCTTTCTTCATTGTGTATCATAAGAATTTCAACTATGTCATTGTGATTCTAACTATAAGTAAGCTTTTTTTAAACTTCCTCCCGACCTGCATCTTTCCGCCCACAATATTTCCAGCACGCTTCTGTAGTATTATTTACTTGTCGCTTCAAGCTTCCTCTTCACCAGCGAGAAAATAGTTCAGCAATCTTTATCATAAGAGGAATGATATTACATAACCGCTCAGCAGTATTTACTTTGTTTCTAAGAAAAATGTTTTCCTATTTTTCGTTTTGATTGTAGAAGGTCTCATTTCATATATTAATAACATTCTGTCCTGGGTATGACGATAAACTACATATGCGTCCTGGGTAAGACGATAAACTACGTCCAGCAGCAAGGCCTCTGATCAGGAGGTTTTGAGAAGTGTGGACCAGCTCTTAATTGCTGGTGTTTCCAGATCCGCCTGGAGCCGGGGTAGTAGTGGGGTCCCAGCTATGTGCAAATAGTTAACCCCGAAACTGGGGTAAAAACACTATAAAAGTGCAAGAATAGGTTTTAATACCAGAATTACTTTGTAGAAAATTTATTACTAGCAATAATTTTTTGAAGAAAAAAAAAACTATTACCAGCAATATATTTAAAAAAAAATATTAACAACAATGTTTTTAAAAAAATATTACTTGCAATACATTTTTGAAAAAAAATTACCAGCTATACATTTCTGAGGAAAAATATTGCCAGCAATACTTTTTTTAAAAAAAAATATTACCACCAATACATTTTTGAAGGAAAAATATTACCAGAAATAGTTTTTTTGACAAAACAAATTATTACTAGGAAAAAAAAAGTTGTCGGCATTAAATAACCCACTGAGATTGATATGCCGTAAAACAAACCAAACCAAACCAAACCTAATAACATTCTTATGTCGCGGTCATATTCTCTGTCGTCTGCCAAATCCATTCTTAGATATTTAAACTTTTGTTCTTTGATTTTGACGTCTCCCATTCGTAGTTCGTATCTTGGGATGTTTCTCTTGTTTACAATCATAGATTGTCTTTTTATAATTTATAATTAATATCCAGTTGGTAATTAATAAAACAGCATTTATAGTTTTCATTTGAGACCGTATTCTATATTCCATAAATCTTTTTTTTTTTTTCTACCATGTAACATTAGGATATGGCCAATAATGGCGCTTCACATTTTTCTGTCTTCTCTTTCTCTACGTAGCATTCGTTGTCTTACTATCCTTCTTAGTCGTTATTCTGTCATCCATACCAGAACTGATATAAAAGTATCATGCTTGGTTTATAAAAAAAAAGAAAGAAGCTACAACACATATCAATTCAGTCATCGAAATGTTTCCCTTCTGAAGGCTCACACATTATCCAGCGTCGTTTCCAATAATGGAAGTATTTCTAGAACTCATTTTGGGGTGATAGCGAACAACTACCTCGTCGCACTCACTTAGTTTTCCTCGGTGTCGTTAATTCTTATTCCTTTCCAGTGGAATTTTGATTTCTTGAGAGACAAATATCGCAAGGTTAGACAATTGCGGATTGTGATAGTTGTCGGACCTAGGTAATGTTGACAATAACCAAAAACGGCTGCACAAGTCATGGTCACTGATGGAGCGTCAGTAATATAGTGAGACGCTCTACATGCTTCCCTTCCAAGCACCGCTATAAACAAAGGAGATGAGCGAGAACATGATAACTTAACATGTATGCGTGAGAGATTTCAATGTCAGTCGATGTCAAGCGGCTTCACTTTGCGGGCTTTAGCTCAGTCACCATAGCAACAGTACTGATACATTTTGATCAGTCCTCGTCCACACAATTGATCAAACATGTTGCATTCTCTTTTACCTATTTCATTTTAGTTCCAAGTAATCTACTTGATTTTCTAATCATTCGATAGTAGAACCACATCACTGACGTATCATATCCCTTCTTCATCCTTGAAGAGACTGTCGAGCATCCACTTTTATACCGAATATTAGAAATTATATAGCTCTCTCGTCCGCTTTTTTTGCTTTAAAAATATTTTCTATCCCTAATTGTTAATGGTTTTCAATTTTCTGTTTTCCACATTTTGTCGTTTGTAACAACATTATCCAGATAAATATTTTACAGGTTATTTAAAGCCAGAAAATATTTTTAGATTCTCAGAATATTTTGAAGATAATAATGGTTTACTTATAGACGTCATACTAATTAATCCAAAGCTGGGGGAGAAGAGATGGCTTCCTACATTTTCCAAGAGTATTTATAGAATAAAGAACACGACTGGAATTGAAAATCAGATACCAAAGTTCTAATTCCGATTTGTTATCCATTACACTACATGCGCATCAAATCTTAGAGCACCTGTTATTACAAAAAGGTCACTCATCCAGTTACTGACTAGGATAGTTAACTTTTCGTAATAGCTAGGTTTTCACGTCCCCAATACGTAGTTTCCATTATGCGATGGTCTCATGTGCCGATAAGCATTTCTAATAAGAGTTATTCCTATCTGTATATTTTCCTTTAGGACTTTTTCTACGGATTCATTCAGTTTTCTAATTTTGCAATCTACGCAGTGTTATCTGCGCTTCACGTGTTTTTAAAATTAACAGATTATGATAGGTCTTCTATTCCTCTCGGGGTTATCTCGACCTACAGTGTATCCAAATCCAATTAGAAAACGCATCCTTATTTCTCTGTTTCTTCTTGGACATTCAGTCATTCAACTGTTTCTTACTGTGCAACTTACAGATTACGCGAATAAATTTCAAATTTAAACAAATCTCTTCTGATATTCCAATTAGATCTTCAGGACTTACATTAACGAGTCACGCTTGTAAATTATACTTTGCTTTCTGTGTAAAACAAACTATACGTGTGTGAATAATCATTTACTGAAAATTACATATGCTGTTATTCGGGATTTATCACTATTTCGACCGGGAGAGGCATGGACTCCCCCAGGTATACCTGTTCAATCCACACTGCCCATGAATAGATTTCACCAGAAATGCAATGTTACAGATCCATCCTGTATGTATATGACGTAGACATCATCCTAAATGTTGCAAAGCGAAATACCTTTTTAAAGTCACTGTAAAAAAATAAGTTGAATATTTATGACCATATCACCGGAGACAACAATTTGCTCACTATCATCTTAAATGGCACCAACATTGGCAAAAGTTGAAGACGTAGACATTAGTTGACTGGTCAAGAGCTTCTTAATGTCTCATTGTCTTGAATAATTGATGCCGAAGAATAAGCAATTTTCAGTTTCCTCTTTAAGAATCGCCATCGTGTCGTAAGCTTCTTAATTTTGAATATTGTCCTAAATAACTTCCCTTTCAAACATGAATTTAGTTTGGGGAAGAATCAGAATATTCAGGAACGATATGCAGACATCAAGATAACAGAAATAATTGATGCCGAAGAATATGTAATTTTCTTTTTCATATTTAGGGATCCCTATCAGTTGACTTGTATGCTTCTTAATTTAGCATATTGTCTTAAATAACTTTCTTTTCGAACATGAATTAATGTTAGGGATAAATAGAGAAACTTAGGAACAATATGCAGTCAGATGTAATTGATGCTGAAGAATAAGTTGTCGATATTTTAAAGATGACTGGATATTTTGCGATGGTCTATACTATATCTTGGAAATGACTCAGCAACAATTGCCTATTACCCTTGGATTCAGGCCGGATGCCTTCAGTGTCTTTGGTTGATTGTTGAATACTTATTATAATATGGAAAGGATCCAACAGTTTATCGTTTATGTTTCAAGCATCAGGAACAAAATTCTACTTTGGCTTCGCCAAGAATTTGCTCACTATCATCTTAAATGGCACCAACATTGGCAAAATTTGAAGAGGTCGACAGGGAGAAGTGTGGGCTTACAATATCCGTGAGGTGACTGTAATATGCTTACACGTGACCCAGACTTTGTCACGCAGCTGAGGATTGTGGAGGAAGCTGGTCAGAATCCTTACGACCAGACACGGTCAGAAGAATGATGATAATCTATAATGACGATCCATATTGTTGATCGCATGTTCTATACTTATTTTGCGGTTGGCAATTAAAAAATTTCTCCTTCTATTAAGAAATTATCTACTCAAACGTTGTTTAACGTTATTAAAGATTGAGCATCCTTTTTTCCGAAATTCCCAACCCCAGAATCCTCCAAAATCCGAAAGGTTTTTAGGTGTTGACATGAGTTGCCACGAATAGAACATTTCAGATAACACAACGAAGGTTTTTAAGTGATGTGCAACTTTTATAACTGTTATACATGACGTACCTATTATATTATTAATAGACTCTCCCACACATAAGTAGTAGTAATAGTAGTAGTAGTAGCAGTGGTCGCCAGTTGGGCTCAGTGGTGTTGAGCGAGTTAGTCGATATCGGACATTGAAGTACCAACCGTCACAACTAGATTGCTGCGTCATTAACTTTTATTTCAAGTTCCTAACGTTTTGTACGTCGAACCATTTTTAGGACCGACTTAGTGAAATACAAGCCTCCAATGTGAAAACTACTCTACAACATTGGCGACCGAGGATTCGAAACTAAGACGGAGAAAGAAAAAAAAATTTCGTACGCCTAACAACACATTGGCGACAAGGAATTAGTAATTCATACGGAAAAGAAAAATATTTCGTTCACCCTATAACAACTTGGCGACCAGAATTCGAAATTCATACGAAAAAAAAAAAAAAAAAAAATTGTTTCGCCATATACAACACTTAACAACGAACGTATTTTGGCTTCCTAACGTTTTGTACGTCGAACTTAATTTAGGACGACTTATTGAAATACAAGCCTCCACTGTGAAAACTACTCTACAACAATAACTTCGTCTGCCCTGGGTGGTATTTCCGCTCCCCATCTATATAACTTAAATTGGGGTTATTTTTTGTCAACTATCGACACAGCAATACTGTTGCTGGATTATGTACAAGTTATTTCTTGCTCGGGCATTATTCAAAATGAAAACAAAATTCTGTAGATACCCATGTTAATAGTGAAAAGAAAAAAAGAAAACATTTATATTTATCAACATCACAGAAAATCATATTTTGGAAAAACTCGACAGGCGTGTAAATCTGAAGCGTCTGACTATGGCTTTTGGCGTTGGAACAACCACCATATACGAATTAAGGAAACAGAAGGAGAAATTATTAAATCTTTATGCTAAAAGTAATGAACAGGAATTAATGAACAATAGAAAAATACTAGAAAGAACAAAAATGATGATTCGATCGTGTATTGATGGATTGATTTCGTTAGCGTCGGATTGAACATATGCTACTTATATAAAACTAAAAATTAGGATATATGTATAAACTGTGTTATGACATTTAAAGGGAAATCGTGTTCATGCGTTGGTTCCATTCCCAACCTGTTCCATTTTATGGGTGACATATACTAATTAAATAACCTGTATTCCAAAATCCGGAAAAATATTAAAGCCGAAACACTTCGGAAACACTCAACTGACTATACTTGCGTCGAATTTTATTCGGTTACTTTTAGCCATTAATTAATAAATCATATAAATAGAAAAACAAATCTGAATATTATTAAAATTGTACTGGAATTGTCTTGAAACTATAGAAGATATAATGAGAAATTTCAGAAATTTTTGCCTTATGATTTTGTGTTTTATGATCTAATATTTAATGATTATTTGAATGTTATAAAATTATGGATAAAATGTTCGAAATTGGCTTGTTCAAGTACATTTAACAGTCCAAGTTATCATGCGGGTTTTTAGTGAGGTAAATTCATTGTTTGGCTACATTTTTTCATGGTTTACAGTCAGTCCGTCACTTCAGTGCTATACATGATATCCGATTGGGCGATCATGTCTCTTGATTCATGACTGACTAGGCAGAAGATTGTCCCGCAACAGTTTGACGCTTTTTTCCTCTACGAGACTAAATGCCAACGAATGTTTTAGGACCGATTCTTTCCAGCTATTCAACACATAGCTGGGAGGAAAAGGGATGGATTCATACTTTTCTCAAGGTTATTTTCGCATCTGTGAATGTAACCGACCTGATTGAAATTCGAACTCGGCTCTTAACATTTCTTATTCCAAGCCGTTATCCGTTAGTCTACAACGTTTACCATTACACCACGACTTCCATTTATATTGCTAGAATTTTATTGATTGATTGATTTTTATGGCTTATGAACCGTTTACAAGCTATTTAAAGCCAGAAAATATTTTTAGATTTCCGAATATTTTGAAGATAATAATGATTTACTGATACACGTCATACTATTTAACACAAAGATGGGAGAGAAGAGATGGTTTCATACATTTTCCAAGAGTGTTTATAGAATAAAGAAACCTGACTGGAATTGAAAATCAGATACCAAAGTTCTCATTTCGATTTGTTATCCATTACGCCACATCAACATCAAATCTTAGAGCAGCAGTTATCACAATAAGGTCACTCATCTAGTTAATGACTAGGATGGACACTACTTAACTACGGCGATCTTACGAGAAGCCGCAGAAATTTGAATTATCCCAAAGTGACAAATGTTAATAGTACAAGGGAACTGTAGTTATGTTTCATTTTGCTCACACGATACAATGCCCAAGAGCCACTCAGTATAGACAGTTAATGGATAAGGTTTTTGTATGAACCGGTTTTATGTTTATACAAACTCTTTCAATGTTTCGTTTGTTTAAGTACTTTCCTCTGTCTCAGTCGTTATCAAGAACGGGGTGCTTTCTTTTGTGTGGCCGACAACATTCTGATGGTTGCATCGTGGCATATTTTACTGTGATAGAATTTGAATTATTTAAAAATGGCGCCATGTGTAACAGTAAAAGCTATTTGAACGATATATTCTATTTTCGCACTTCAAAGCCCCAAGTGTCACGCAGTGTAGGAAGTTATTAAATAAGATAATTATTGACAAGTTTTACGTTCATACAACCTCATTTAATGGTACGAGTTAAAGTACATTCGAGTTCAGTCATTTTCAAGAACTGCGTATTGTTTGTGTATTAGACAATATGATATTGACTACATCCTGGTATATTTTACAATGCTGCAACTGTATGAACGGAACATATGAAGTTCAGAATATTATAATATGTAAGAAAGAAAATCGTTTGACAGAAGGTGCCTCTCATATATATATATATATATATATATATATATATATATATATATATATATATATATATATATGTGTGTGTGTGTGTGTGTGTGTGTGTGTGTGTGTGTGTGTGTGTGTGCGTATTTAGGAAGCAATCATTCTTTCATGAACATTCACTGAAAACGACAAATATATATATATATATATATATATATATATATATATATATACATATATATATATATATATATATATATATATATATATATTTGTGTATTTAGAAAACAATCCTTCTTTCATGCAAATTTCATTGAAAACTACAGATATATATATATATATATATATATATATATATATATATATATATATATGTAATATATAAACATATAGAGTGATACACCTTCTGTCAACCGAGAAAGAGCAAGAGAGAATAAAGGCAAAAAGAAAAACATGTTAATATATTTATATGAAAAATATCTTAATGCATATTTATCTTAATATATATATATATATACACACGCGCGCACGCACGCACACACACACACACACACATATATATATATATATATATATATATATATATATATATATATATATGCATGTATGTATATGAATAATAAAGACAAAAGGAAAGCTTATCTCAACCAATGCATTTCGTCTTTCAAGATTAACGTAAGGATTTCATTTTGCAGCAATTATTTGTAAACAAAAGCACTTCAGCTGAGAAAGCTCACAATTATCCTGATATAGTTTAGCTTTGACGTGGCCCAAGGCCGAAAGTATGGGTGTTCTAGAGAGGATCGAATTCATATTGCATTTGTAACTGATCTAGCGAGACAAGCTTGCTAACCATTACACCACGCCGATGTACCCATAATTAGCCTGATATATATGGGCGTTCTGAAATTTAAAATTTCTGAAAAGCTAATGACATTTTTCTTTTAGTTCATAAATTTTGATTAGAAAATGAAATTCTCATATTTGCCTTGATAAAGAAAATCAGAGAACGAAAAGGGTCGGCTTACGTTTGTCTTCATTGTCCTTTTAGCAGATAAATATATCTATGTATATATGTATAAATAAACAAAAAACTAAAAATTCTTGAATCTATATAGATAAAACAAGTGAAACCTAACCTGAACAAAATAAACTACGAAATTTCCACAAATATTCTTAAATGTCTATAATTAGTAACAGAAGCCATTGGTTCATACTAACTATCTTAATACTTCTCGAATTCACTCTCGCGTGGTCATGTGTTACGTCATGAGCTGCGGTACGATTTTGGCTTCCCGCGTCTATTATGCACGTGTATGTCGTTGCTTGGAAACCATCCATATAAACAGAAACAGACTATCATCACTCTCTTGTCTGTGTATTGCTTAATATATTGTACTGTAATCTTGGATAATGACTTATGTAATCCGAGAGGATTAAATCAATCTAATTAATTAATTAATTAATTAGACTAGATTAAAAATATGTATCAATATTGTGATTTTCTTTCTTCGTTTAATGATAATGTTATTAAGCTTATCAGACGTTATGAAAAGAATTTACATAAAATAAATAGAAAACACTTGTCTATATTATTTAATGAAACATTTATGAATATAGATATAGAGATTTTTGGTAGCAATATCAACACGTTTTTTATTATAATCTCTTATAATAATAATCATAATATATTGCACTACTTTTTATTGAGGACTTTTTAAAATGGAAATGCTGCAGACACACACATAAAGACACACATATATATTTATTGATGGAAGTGTAGAAAGAAGCGCGAGAGTTAGCACTCGCAGAGTAAGTTGGGTTCGACTCCAGAGGGATGGGTTGACAGCACGACATCTTAGTAGTGTCTTAATCGAAATTCCCAAGACAGCGAGTGGCATGTCGTTGAAGCCTTGCTGCACAAGGCAAAACCAATCTGGACAGATCACCTGTCGTGCATGGAAGGTTATTATCTAACAAATACCCTCCTCTTCAACGAGTTGCCCTCTGGGCTGCGTCAAAGAAGGGATCAGCTGAATAAATACAAGGCCTCCTAAAAAGTGTCCTGTACCGCTTGCACGGAGGAAAACACTGTCTCGCAGCGTAATATCTAACATCCAACTGGGTTAGGCTTAACAAACAGCAAGTGTTGTCTTTAAAAAAAAAGCAACAACATGAATTTATATCTGTGTCAGAATACCGTTCTTGTAACGTCTCTCTGAATGAATGTCTTTTCCAGCCATGAACGACTCTGCAATTGTCTTCTACAGAACATTTGGTTTTATTTAGCGATATATCCTCCTCTATAGATTATTTAATGCCGGAATCTAAATATTTTGAACACAGTTTTAAGGTTTCAGCTACATATAAAATGTATTAGACGTCATTTTTCCTATAAAACGTATTGGGTGTAATTCTGCTTTAAAAAAAAAACGGTTTTGTTGGTAATTGTACAGGTTGGTTCAAAAGTATTGTAACACCAAAAGAGTACAATTTTTTTATTTCATGAGGCTGTCACGAAGATGATGGTGTTCATACAGACATTTTCGATGTGTGACAGCATCAATGAAAGGGAATAAACTGAATCCAGTACATTTGTTTTAAGCGTTTCACCCCAAGCAAGGCAGGAAGCCACTAGGACGCAAGAGTTACAGAAAATTTGGAGCAAGATCAGATGGGAGTGATAGAGCAAAGGACGAGAAGGCGGATAGTGGATAGTCGATAGATCAGGGCAACTGGAGATGTCGAGTGACATTACATTTGAATAGCTGGAGATTATAGCTGTCATGGAAACTGGAATAGGGAAGGGAGTTCCACAGGTGAGAGGTACGAGACATGAAGCTATTGAAGTAGAAGAGACGGCTACATTTAGGAGTTTCGACAGTGAAGGGGTGAGAGCGGGATGCCAGCCTCGTAGGGCGCTTGAACTCATGAAGTCTGGGAACCAGCGAATGCGCCTCCTCGGAGCAATTGCCATGAAAGTATTTGTAAAGCAGACAGTTTATATTTATTATTTGTTCTTATTACTGTTTTTTAGGGGATGAAAAGCCGTTCGGACAACACTTTACTATAAATATGTATCGTTGGTATTATATATATATATATGTGTGTGTGTGTGTGTGTGTGTATGTTTGTGTGTGTGTTGGCGTGTGTTGGTGTGCGTGTGTGCTTGTGTTGGTGTGTGTGTGTGTTCGGTTGTGTGTCGGCGTGGGTGGGTGTGCATCAAAATAAAAGGAATGAACAATCTGATTAATAATCCACAGTTCTTCAGAACTTATTTTTTTTTAAAAAGGTGCTCAATAAAATGTAGCTCATAATATTATAGTATTATTATTAAAGAAATTACTATGTTTCGGAACTAACAATTAAAATTGAAATTAAAATTTTTATTCCATTATCGGGCGATATTGAATAACTTCAGAAAAAATGATTTACTTTTTGAAGCAAAGTAGTCTTATATTTAATTGTTTAAGTCGGAAGAGGATGAGATTTCAAAATTATAAATGGGTGTTGCCTATTTTGAAGAATCGAGAAACAGGTCTAGTCTAAGATGGATAGGTGAAAATATCTGTTAAATTTTATGTGTGTATGCAATTTTTTCTTGACAATACAGACTTTCATGTATGAGGCCTGTCATCCTGTCTACCTTTTTTGAAACACATATAAGAAAGATTAAAATATGCGTAGTTATTTGTATTGAACCACGGTTTAATTTTGGCATTTTCATTCATTTCTTTTTTTCAAATACATTTAGTGCTTTCTTAAATGGGCTTCAAATATGATTAAATCGTATTTTATATTTATATTTTCAATTATAAAGATCTAAAATGCTATATTTAATATATATTAGATATGGCATTATCAAAATTAATTAAAATTTGAAATTTAGGAATTAAGTACTCGTTTTTAATTATAATTAAATAATAGATATATAATTATGAACGTTTTTTTGTTTTAAAGTGAACGTAATGCAATATCTACAAAAGCCAGTTATTTCTTTTCGTTGATTTAATAAATCATTATTTGTAAGAATTTTAATTATATATAACTTTTCGTGTAGGCACAAAGTACATGGCTCATTCAAAGACAGTAAGTTCTCGTTTTTATTATTTCCATTTTTCTGTGAAGGATTTATTTGTTCGTTAAATGCCAAAAAAATTTCGATCGGGATGTTTGGTTACGATATTCATTGTTTTTGAAAGAAGACAGGTGATGAGACTATCTTAATTTAAATTCACTTTTAGTCCTACCAATATAATTTTTTTGTAACTGGATTTTCAATAGATGAAATAGTATACTGGTAAACTGTAAATTCTGTAAGACACTTGTTATCAATGTACAATTTCTGGGATTCCTATAGTTACATAATTTTTCATTATTATTATTTATTCTCATTTCTGTACAATTGTTTTTTGATTTTGGTTTAAGTATATATATAAAATTTAATATTGTTTTTTTTAATACTTTTCTAAATTTTCAGTACTAAATTAGCCTAATTTTAGGGTATTTTTTATTGAACACCTTTCTAAGATGATTATTTCTTGGAAAATATTCTTCAATCCACCCAAGAAATTTTCTATAAATCTTTATTATAAAAAATTAAATGTTTATAGAATATCTCTTTATTAGTAGAATTTACACTAATACGTTTTTTTATGTATGAAGGTACATGTTTTATTATAGATGAAGGTGATTCGACTTCAGGTGGTTATATAAAGGATTAGTATTTGGTTTCTTATCGGATTGGCATATATATTTTCATTAAGTCTAATGTTGCATCGAAGAAGTTTACATTTTTTTAGTTTTGTATTAATAGTAAATATTCAATTTAGGTACTTAAATTCTCGATCTGTTAGTTTTCTTATCTTGTCAGTTTTGAAATTTGTTGACTTCCTCACAATCATAAGGCCTTCATTCCTATACCTACCAATATCTTCTATATTAATTTCACGATGGGCTGTGAGATTGTATAATATAAATAATCCAACAAGATCGGAAGACTCTGTAGAGTCCGATGAACCCATTGTAACATCAAAATGGTCACTTGAATTTTTTGTCCACTCTCCCTTATTATGAAGGGGAACAGATTTTTTTACATTTATAATTATGTTTCTTTCATCCTTAGATAGATCAGTGTATACAGTGGCAAATTCTAGAGCAACTTTGAAAAGTTCCCTTGAAATTACCAAGTAATATTTCTCGATGTCGAACTGGATTAGGGTGCAATTGGTTTTATCCTTTATATTTGAAAACCAATTGGTGACATCCTCGATGTTATTCCATTGTGTCAATCTCAGGTACTCCTTAATTAGCTTATTAACTCTTTCCGGGAAGTTTTTTTTTATAATTTAACCGATCACAGGCGGGGGTTTATAATTCTCATACAAAGATTTGTCTCAGTTTTGTCGTCCTTGATGGTTATGTAACAATCCTTTATAGTAAGTTTTTTGTAGTAAGTTTTTAATTTATCTATAATCATCTTACTAGTCATATTTATAATATCTACCATGTTAATATTGTTATTATTTGCTTTTTATAGATGTTTTTTAAATACCCTTTAACTAGAGTATCATAATCTTTGGCAGTTAATTTGTAAAAGTTTGTAGTTTTATCAGACTTTACAAATATTTTCTCGATTATTTATATCCTTTTCCATCCAGTACAGATATCTTTGGAAGTAATTTTTTCTTTTGATGGAAAGAGTTATTATTTACTCTATCAAGTATATCGTTTTCAAACGTAAACAACCTTTCGATAAATGGTGCAGTTTTTTGGCTTTAAAAACCATATAAATCAGGTTCATTTGATGAGTTATTCTTACGAAGAAAGAAGTATAATTTTCACCTCATACTTCTTATCAGATCGTCCGCTTTACGTATTAATTTAAAAACAAAATCATTCTTTTTGTATTTAGAATGTTTTTTTGAAATAGATCCTGAAATTTGTTTTTTTCCATATTTGTGTAAAAATAAAAGTAGATACTGCTCCACCTAATGGGAGCCAATACACATATATAGCAAAATAAAAAGGAAAAACAGTCAGATTAATAATCAGCAGTTCTTTAGCTTTGTTTTTTTTATGTGCTCGATACAAAGTAGAGCATAATATTATTATTTAAAAATATGTTTTCATCGCGACACAGAAATTACTATGTTCCAGAACTAAAGATTAAAATTAAAATATGTGTTCCATTATCAAGCGATGTTGAATAATTTCAGAAAAAAAGGATTTACTTTTTAAAGAAAAGTAGTATTAGATTTAAGAGTTTATGTTTAAGGGGAAAGGAGATTTCAAAATTATAAATTACTACTTTGCTTAAAAAAGTAAATCTTTTTTTTAAGTTACTCTACATCGCTTGATAATGGAACAACAAATTTAATTTTTAGTTCGAAACATAGTACATATATATATATATATATATATATATATATATATATATATATATATAGATAGATAGATAGATAGATAATATTAGTGGTTAATACACACCCCCACACACACAAACACAGACACATACACATACACACACACATATATATATATATATATATATATATATATATATATATATATATATATATATATATATGCATATAAAATGATAGAATCCAGGTAGAACTCAATATCCAGGAGAGAGTAAGAATATAAAAAAGAGGCCCAAGCACGAATATTCCATGGTTATAATTCATTACAATGGAATCGTAATTACGATCCAATTCATCAGACCTACAAATTCAAAAAGCCTTCAATGTAATAAATTATACCATGCAATATTCGTGTTTAAGCGGAGGAGATTGTCGTGAAAGACAACGCATCGCAACACGTCTTGGCAAAGGTTATTAAAGAGATCGCGAAACGGAATTCGAAAAAAGATTTTTCCTCTGCCTAGCTTTTGCATCTACTTTGGACGCTTTTTCCCTTTTTCTTAATTGCAATAAAAAATGTCTTCGTGGGGAAAGAGTCATATTTGTAAAAGTAGATATCAGCGTATATGTGCCTATATATATATATATATATATATATATAATGTATTGCTGGTATTTTTTATACTTACATAGTGTTTGGTGGTTGACTATCTGCTCATTACAATTAAGAGGTAGTACCTCGCCCTTCAAAACCTGCAATCTTCCGATCAGAGACCTTGCTGCCGCATATATTTTATCGTCATACCCAGGAGTAGTGGTCGATCCTGGCTCTCCATAGTTCCCCATCCATTATCAACGTTTGTCAATTTAACTTTAGTTCCCACCACTCTTCCACCGTCTATTCAGGTAGTTTCCCCCCCCGCCTACTGTTGTCTCTTTTGCCTTCAATATATCCTGCGTGTATCACATTCTCCACACCCTCACTTCTTTATTAACTGACCAACAACTCTCAGTTATTTCTTTCAGAGCCTTAATATAAATGTCCTTTTTAGTTTTCATTTTCTTTTTGATTTCTTTGTTGTTTACGCGATCCCTCCACTCTAATTTCAGCATCCTCCGGTAGATCCACAATTCTCTTTCCCCCAGTCTTCTGTTTATCAGTGACGATATTTTCCAACATTCATTGCCGCATCGAGAAAATCATCCTGTTTCCATTAGCTTTTGGAATGCCTCTTTTGCTGTTACAATACACATTCGAATTTCGCTAGCACCTTTCCCATCCTCTTTTTTAAATACTTTCCACCTATTTAAACTTACAGTCTTTTATAAAATCATAGTTCGCTAAGCCAGGGTGTCTGTTAATTGTTTTATTTCTATTTATTTTTTTTGTGGTTGGCTTTTGAGTCTATGTTTCTGCATATATTATGAATGTGCGATTAGCACATAGATTTCTGCGCTGAAATTGACTTGCCAATAATGCATTCTAAATTCATATCTTCTACACTCAACCTATGTGGTAAACAGCAGATTAAACAGAGCTATCAATAGGTGAAATTGTACACTGGTAAACTGTAGATTCTGTAAGACACTTATTATTTAATTGTCAAATTTTTGGATTCCTACAGTTATACAATTTTTGATTATTATTATACTCATTTCTGAACCATTATTTTTTGATTCTGTTTTAAGTATTTATCTAAAATTTTATTATTGTGTTTTTAATATTTTCTTTTAAATTTTCAGTACAACGTTAAGCTAATTTTAGGGTATTTTTTATATAAAATCTTTCTAAGAGGATTATTTCGGCGCTGAAATTGGCTTACCAATATTGCATTCAGAATTCATCGCTTCTACACTCAAACTATGCGGTAAATAGCAAAGTAGACTGGGCTATCAAGAATTTTTTGTCAGACTATCTAAGAGACCAACAACTCTGAATTTAGAATCGTTTGGGCTCTAAGGTGGCAACTGCAATCTATTGAAAAATATTGCCACATATTTTGTACACACTTTTATACTTTCAAATATAGATATGTTGTACATAAGTTTACTATAGAAATATATTTATATATATATAAATATTTAGTGTTGCATTGATTATCATTGTACTATAAAAATCTATTGTTGCTCATTTTATAAAAAATATACTCTTGATTTTTGTTTGTAGGGGTACTATTTGTCCATAGCTGGGACCCTAACAGATGCTACCACCCTGGGTCTTGGTGGACTTGGGAAATACAGAAATTAAGAGATGGTTCAAAACTCCTCAATACCTCCGATCATTGGCCTTTCTGCACGATGTAGTTGATCGTCATACCCAGGACAAAGAAATCGCTTGAAAAATCTGATGCTCACGAAATTGAGAAAAGTGTGAAAAAAGAAAATAACGCATAACCTACCTGGCGAGCCTTAGTAAATGGATAGCGGAGTAATAATTAAGATGTACGAAGGACAGGAAATTGTGGAGAGCCATGATCGACTAAGTTCTGAACGAACACGGCACATTGAAATAAATACATATCATGCATATGTGGAGAATGAAAAGTCGATTAATGTTTGCATTTATTAATGTATCTGCTTACATATTTGACTCTCATTAAGCATTGCATTTTTTAGACGTAGTCTGCTCTGTAAGGGATAAACTGCTAACTTGTAAAAAAAGCACATGTAAACTTGTAGCATTAACAAGAAATTTGGAATTTTCTATCAACCACGAGGCTATTTGTTTTTTTAAAGACAAATTATTAAGTCATTTAAAAACTAAAAAAAAAAACTTTTAGACTGTGAACGCATTAGAATTATCAGAGTTACTTTATGTAAAGCCCGCTGAGAATTTTGCTCGCTTGGCGAATTTTAAAATTATGAATGTCAACAAAACAATTAACGACACGGATTCACTGCGAAACAAAAAAATCTATAATTATTTAAATATTTAAAGAGGGATTTGATACTAAAAAATAATTATAACCTAAAGAGAACTAATATAACATCTTAATACTAAAAAAGATGAGGATATCTTAGGAACCTTTTGGAAAACCATTCATCAGAAAAAATCCTTGGCGAAAATTATTTTCTTTAACATTAAGAACGAAATATATGGTCAGGGACTAAATGGGAGAGTGAAACTGGTGCATGATTAAAATATAAAATCGTCGTAATCGAAGTTAGAATATCAATCTTATTTGTAATGATAAAAATGAATTAAAATTAATGAACAATCCTGAATATCTCAGGAATAGATTAGGAGAGGAAGAAAAAGTTAATATAAAAACGTTCTCAAAGTATCACCATATTTCAAATGTACTGTCTATATTTCTGAGATGAGATATTATGTACACTATTTATATTATCAGGACTATTGTCCTCATCTTCGTAGCCATATTTATTACAAAGTTTCGGCCGTTGTACGCTCTAGTCTTCATCAAGGGTTCAGTTCGACATTCCAGTCACCTGAAGAAAGCCGGAGCGTACAACGGCCGAAAGGTTGTAATGAATATGGCGAGAAAGATGAGGAGAATAGTCCGAATAATGTAAATAGTAATCAAATGTGGTGTTTTTAGGGATAGAAAATAAATGATGGATTCATCCATATTAAACTGAGAAAGACAATTTCTCTGAATTTCTGGTATGATGAGTTATCATTATGGTGATTTTTTAAGCGAAGCTTAAATGTGACACAAGGCCGAGAGTATGGGTCATCCAATGAGAAGCTGAACTCGTTACTCAGTTGTAATGTTTTCTGAGTGAGACAAAGTTGCTAGCCATTGCACCACACCGAGTTGCTCTAAGGAGTTATTATTATGTATATTATTTAAACACGGACTATTGGCTCCCTCTTTATTGTTATTGCCACAAGCTTTAGGCCGTTTTGCCGCCGGCCTTTATCAATTGCTTGTTGTTTCGGGTAACATTCACGGAATTTTGAACACGACGGACGCAAATTGTCCACATATTGCTGTCCATATTTAGAGATATTGCCAGTTGTTGCTATTTAGTACTAGTCAGTTATTGATTGCATTCCGCCGAGGAGTTTTATTCAAACAACGGTTTTCGTAAGGTCACCGAAATTAAGCAACGAGCCGGGTCAGTGTCTTAGGAATACCAGGTAGTGTAAGCTCATTTATGGGGGAGGGTGGTAATGGATAACGGCTCGGAATTGGAGCGGGTTTCATTTCCAGTAGTGTTAGGACACGGATGAAACCATCTCTGCTATTCCCAGGTATCGGTTCGAATGTAGGACTTGAATCAGTAAATCATTATTGTCACCAAAATCTGCCTACAATCCGAATATATTTCATAGCTTTTAATAACATGTAAAAGGTTGCAAAGCCGTAAAATCCAAATCAAACAATGTTACCATTGAGTCTAAAATTCAATATTTACCACAAAGAGAGCAGCCACAACTATTATGTCACAAAATTCACCATATTTGTTTTTTATATTATTTCTCGAATATTCAGGCCGGTAGACAAAAATAAATAAACATTCTGTTTAATAAATAAGCATCTACTCAAATATGAGTGTCTTCTAAAAATAACTTTTAAAAAAACATTACTTCTTTAGATTTTTTTTTTAATTTAATATGGAATTAAGTAAGTGATGTAAGGAATATGCATACACCTGGTTCCCCCTTACAGCAATATGATTGGCTGGTGTCAGACATAAATACAGACTGATATGGAGGTACAGGACTACGCCTATTGTCTTCGGTTATTGACTACGCCTATTGCCTACCACTATGGCGAGGACCAGTCCATTATGGTTACCTGCTAGATTGTCCTACCCGGTTACAGTAGTCAACAACCATTTTGCTACTTTGAACAAATATATCCCTTTCCGGGACATATTAGTAAGAAATTAAATGGACCTTTCTGAAAAAAAAAAAAAAAAAAAAAAAATTGTCACGTGATAAAAGACCTTCCATTTTGTTTCATACCGTATGCTAAGACGCTGTAAGTGTTAATACGCACCATGTAATTAGTTAAATATTTTGGGATGAAAAAAATATTTAAGGATTTAGTAACTTACCGTACTAGAAAGTCTAGATGACTATTTTCTTTCTGTCGCAATACATTGTAACATTTTGGACCGTTTATTAAATATTTGTGGTAATTAAGATTTAGATTTTCTGTAGTTCAACACAATATTCTACGTATTTAAATCAGAAACAATTCGTACTTAACACCACAACTCTCAGCACACGGTGTATTTACATCCAAATCCCATCTAATATTTCAGGACTGCGTTCAATCTTACGAACGGATTTCATGGTACATATTACATATGAATAATTATTGTAGGCTTATATTATATTTCTGATTCGCCTGATGGATTGTATCATGTGACTGCGGTTCTTGGCAAAGTCTTCTATAAAACTTGACCTTTTAGTGATAAGACACCGGGTGATATTTGAAGTCATTTTTCAGGCGAAAATAAATGCGTCTTACTACATGGGAAATGCGTTAATTATAGATAGAATGCTAGACGGGATTGTACGTTCTTCTCCGCTTCTGATTTTGTAATCCATGGAATAAATACGAATATAATCAGGACAAATATGTAATTTTTTCTTTTCAATTCAGACTCCGATTTTGCAAGACTCTTTCACCTTTAGACAGGTACCGTAGGATATCAAATCCAGGCTTCAAAGGATAATCAAAATATTTTGTTTGAAAAGAAAATAGAAAAAAAATCGGATAAGAACTATAAAAATAAAATCTCGCTACCATCCAGCAAAAAGAAAGAAACATTTTTAACTTGTAAATAAGGAAATCTGTCTCCAAAAATAATCGTTTCTTGAGTCCATAGAAAGCTATAAATAAAGAAATCCCATTTTTTTTCCTATTCTTTTAAATCTGCTAACATTTTAACAGCCAATTGTCTCTCTGCTACTCATAGTATGCTACGTATTACACACATACATAGGCCCACAAGATCGACCTTTTCGCCCTTAAAACTAAAAGATAATCTCATTCAGATGCAAGGGTCGCGTGGTCCCTACGAAATCAAAGATACCCGCTACCCACCTCCCCTCCATCACTCTACTTCATCTCAATTTTTATAAGGCAGTATTCATATAAAATACAGATTTTATTGTAACTTAATTATGTATAATTGTCATGGGTCCTTACCTATAACTACAGATTGAACTCTTCCTAACACTGTGTAAACTACGCCTCTCAAGAGAGAGGGTCGAATCGAGTCGAGCCGATAGTAGTTCACTCCAAACCAGACTGACAGTCATGCTAACACCTTCCACGTCTTGTATTATTATTTCGTGTAATATACCTTCGTTATTTCTACTCCTGTGTTCGTGTTGTTCTTCCTTGGTCCTAACCTGGACTATAACAGTAATAATGTATAATATGTTGTGTAGGTGAACAATTCAACTAGCAAATACGAAAATAAATTCAGATTATCTAAATACAAATTAGAGACATGTCATAATCGATCATTCCATCTTCAGTAAATCAACAATGTTTTGCGGCAATTTTTAACATCAAGTTGAGATTATTCTTGTTCAAAAGTTGAATAATTATAACACATTTAACATGATGAATAGAAAAAAATACCCGATTTTATAATGTGTTTTTTTCAAGATTTAGCATGACCCAAAAAACTTCACGAACTTTTGGGGGACAAAAAAGACACCAGAATGATATCAAAATCCGCGATGATTTTTCACCATTTAATAGTCAGCTGTTCTTAGTTTAATTTCTAACGTAAACACCGAGTCCTCGACACACGTCAGAGATTCGTTCCTACGGCGTGACGTAACCTAATGTTCGACGTAGGTCCGAACTCACCGACATAAGCAACCACGAGTCTGCCTTAAGCTTTATAAACCATAATGGAGGGCAAGATGTCCCCCTTCCAAATAAAGACATAAAAAGATATAGCGAATGTAGCACAATACAATATGGCGTATACCCTGTGAAGAAACAACGCCATCTTCCTCATAGAACGCCACGTGAGCACATATATTATGGGAGATGGTGCCGTATCAATGAAACGGCGTACGTCGGGTCCGACGTAACCCGAGGACTTTTTTGTATAACTGTAGATGAAAAACAAATGTTGATAAGATAGCGAGGGTAACAAAGCACTGCTCGGGGTTCCCACTAAGGCTTAAGCGGCAACTGGTCGAAGTGGGGCGGGGGTAGGACCCACTGGCCCTATTCCCAGTACATGCTAGCTACGAATTAGAAACCTCAAAAACTAGCAAGCGCATTTTATGTATCGGGGAATTATTATAACAGATTGCAGAAGATATGGCAGAATAAGCAGTATGTGCATCGGACCAGTGGGAGAAGCTTTCCTAAAGATAAACAGTATTAAGGAACATGAATGTTTCTTTTAAAAAAAAGAAGAAAGAAAGAAAGAAATGCTGAAGAGCTATGCAATATCAACCTTGCTATATGGCAGTGACTGCTGGACATTTTCCTCACACTTGAAACAACACAGATGTGGTCTTGCAAAGAAATACTGAGAATACAATGGACAGAAGAGCAAGGATATTTTTAAGGAGAAAAGAAAACTTTCACTTAGTATCAGAAACGCATAGTGGACATTTCTGGAATATATAGTGAAATAGGAGGCTTGGAGAATTTGATACCCACAGGACATATCGAAAGCGACAATGGCAGACGGAATATTTTTTTAAAAAGTATAATTGTCTTACAATTAATCAGTAATTTCTTTCTAAGTTTCCTTGACAATCTCCTCTAATATTTTAATTTTTTGAAAAACAGCTATCAACACTGTACCCTCCCGCTGTATAGGTTTATTATAGGTGATAAAATGCATCGTTTTACCAAGCTTATTACTTTTTATCACTAAATTGGTTGTCTGTTCATGTAGTTGTTTTATTTCAGTAGAGATTAAGCACTATTTGTATATCCTGTCCTTGACGATCAAGTCCTTTTTTCATTGGTTAAGTGTCCTTCCTCTTCCATTATTTTATGCCCTGCACTTGGCCAAGTATGTAACAGTTAAGGAACAGATATTAATATCTGGTTTGTACAGTTTGGAAGTAGATGCTGTGAAGAGAAGATGCTTATTTTGTATGTGGGTGAAACCCAACGTCTTATAAGATATACGCTGGATTTGTGTATAAGGACATATTTTTCGCTAGCTTTCCTATTTGGGGCCTGAGTGAATGAATGTAATAAATTGTTATACTTTGTTAACTCGTTCGCCTTGTATACAATAAAAACTTCAGTTACATTCCTCAGACACATCCGACCCGTTTTAATTTGTTTTTGGTTTTTTTTTGGGTTTTTTTTTTATGTTTGGTAAATATCAGTACCTACGGAATATTCTATTGATACTATCAACATATTATTTGTATACACAGAATCATTATCATTAAAAAATGTTTTGGTATTGCCTAACTTATCGAAATCTTTTGTTTAATATATGAAACACAGTACAGGTATTGCTTCTCGTTGTTATGTCAGAAAGAATTCACACCTTTTTCTCTCCAGTTTCTGGCTTTATTTCTTTCCAGTTTTATTTTCATCCAAGCAGGTCAAGTAGTTATATTTAGGACGATGTAATTTTACGTGTATTTTCGCAAAACATTTTCAGAACAAGGGAGAGCATTTATTAAACATTTAAGATAATTTACTAACTTAACGTGCCGTGACATCAGTAGCGACGGAAGATTTGGACTTGAAACTGAAATTTGTTTTTAAGGATTTTTCACATCAAGCCAGGTGATAGTACCAGTAAAGCATCAGGGTTTTACTGATAGTGAAAGATAATGCGAAAAATTATGGGGGTAGAAAAGTACAATAAAAGAAAGGTTTCCAGTAATACAGAAGATTATGATTGCCGTCACATTTACATTCTAAAGATCGGAGATGACAGGAAAGGAAGTAGCATTAAGTATTTCTCAAATCAAGAAGTGCGAAAGAAGAAGCTATTAGAATATAACTGAGTAACATTTACCAATATCGACATTAAAATGGCTTCCAGTTAATAGTACGTTTAAATCCACGTACCAAATACAAACCACAACGATCACCTTCAAAATATTTATTCTTGTAGTTAGATGTGCTATCATTTTACCCAGTTCAGGTATATTTTTGTAATTTGTAAAGTTTTGCTTGTAACTATGTAGCTTCTTTCTACAAGACTGGCCTTCAATGTTTTTTTTTGCTCAAATCACCCTTTTCACCATAATAATAAATATTCATATATTGCCCTCTCACCCTTTCCGAGATTGTCCAACTGAAAAGATGCATTCCAATTAATATGCATATGTTATTGAAAATCTTCATTCTTTTCCATATTAGTACATAAACATTAACATAGATTATTTTTATAGAAGTTTTACAAATTTCATAGCAAAAGAAAATGGTGCTGCATTTTAAAACTTGAATATAAGTACAGTAACTTGTATTAATTCATAACTAATTAGTAAATCTTACTTATTATAAAACGCAGATTTTGTGTGTGTGTGTGTGTGTGAGTGTAACGTTTATATATTGGATCAGGTTTCCTACATTTTTCAAACGATTTCAACAAAACTTCACAGGACTACATAAAATTACCTTGTGGTGGTTCTAACAGCGCCAAAAAATGGGAAAAGTATAATTGTTTTTGCACAAAATCAATTTGAAAACACGATTAAGAGACATCGTGAAAATGGAAGGGGGACAACGCACATCGGATTTCATATATTTTGCACACTTTTTTCTTTATTTTATCATTCAGAATGCTTTAAAAATTCCATTTACAAGACAATTATTTATAATAAAATTCTATTCAATTGGGAGATTCATAACGATTGAAAACAATGTTTTTGTTTGAGTTTGGGTTTGACCAATTCGTAAAAAATAAAAATAAAAAAAACTAATTAAGACATGCGTGTCCGTCAACCTTAAACAATAATCTAACGATCTCTACTGATTGTACGAAGACAAATATAAATTCTTTATCTTCAGGGCAAGGTAATGAAATCTGAACATACACATGTCTTAACTAAAAATAATCACAGGAACGGGAAACTACTTTAAATACACATGGTGTCCAATTTTTTTTGCTGTATTCAATAAGTAAAAATCATAAATTGTAAAAGATTATTATTACAGAAAGGCTACTAAATGAATAAGATTTGTTAGATCATAATTAATAAACCCAAATAAAGTTAATATTTTTTGTATTAGAAACAACGAGTGGAAAATATATTCAAATCAGAATTCTAATTATGAATCGCCACAAGCAAAATATGCAATTTTTTTTTACTGTATTCAATAAGTAAAAATCATAAATTGTAAAACTAAAAGATTACAGAAAGGCTACCTACATTTTTCAACCGATTTCAACAAAACTTCACTTTTTTTGACATGTAGTGTTTCTTATTGTCTTGCACACTTTTTTCTTTATTTTTACATTCAGAATGCTTTAAAAATTCCATTTACAAGACAATTGTTTATAAAATTATTCTATTCTATCGGAAGACTCATAACGATTGAAAACAATGTTTTTGTTTGAGTTTGGGTTTGACCAATTCGTAAAAAAAAAAAAAACTAATTAAGACATGCGTGTCCGTCAACCTTAAACAATAATCTTTGTCAATTTTATTTTTCAGTCTTTATAATGGTGGATACTTGATCTATCTCTTACTGTTATATCCCCGGGCAACGCCGGGCCCTACTGCTAGTTTAAAAAAAAAAACAGAACCATGCTCCAATAAAAAAGAAATCAGTTGAATGCCAGGATGTTGTAGTTTAATAAAGAAACTTCTGTAAATTAAATAACAAGAAAAAGTAGCTCCCTAACTGAAACCCATACCCCCCCAAACCGGGTTGTAATTCCCCCAAGATGCGAACCCCTGATCTATAAAACCTAATGTAATTCTTTTTTTTTTCTAACCCCTATAGCATTAATTATGTTGAAAATATTTTTATTCACTGATCTGTGTATAAACATTAGCCAACGATTTGGGTGCATTCATGGAAGCCATATCAGAGTCAAGAACTGAAGAGGACTTGACTCGGGTTCTTGAACGACATGGAACGACTTCTTAGGCTAATGTCTTGGTTTTATAGTGGAGATGTCCAAAGACTACCCCAAACTTAGTGCATATTATGTTCAATTTCCTTATCTCCTATACTAAATTACTAAACTAATATAATCTTGAGTATGACGAAAAGCTATATCCAGCGCCAAGGACTGTGATCGGGAGGTTTTGAGGAGCATGGAACAACATCTTAATTGATGTTGTCCCCAAGCCCACTCTGACCCCGGGGTGTTAGGGTCCCAGCTATGAAAATATAATGAACCCCCTAACAACATGAAATTGCACAAATTCATTTTTAGTAAAAATACCAGCAATACATTTTTATAGTAAAATCACGAACGATAAAATTTTAAAGGATAATTACCAACAATAGATTTTATACCAAAATTAGTAACAATAAATTTTGTCTGGATTTGAAGTCATAAAACTATGTTCAAAATTTGTAGAGTTTTCTTTTTCAGAAATTCACCCCAAGCAAGGCGGGATGCTACTAACATGCAAGCGGTTCCAGTGTGGGACCGAGAGTAAAGAGGCGTGATGGATGAAAGGGTGAAGAGAAGTACAGGGGATAGGTCAGGGCATATGGAGATGCCGATTGACATTACATTTGAATATTTGGAGATTATAGCTATCAGGGAAACAAGTAGTAGGAAAGGAATTCCACAGGCTGGAGGTGCGAGACATGAAGCTATTGGAGTAGAAGAGACGGCCACATCTAACCGTCTCGACTGTGAAAGTGTGGGACCAAGATGCCGGCATAGTTGCACGTTTAAATTCATGCGGTCTGGGAAGTTGCGAAAGTAGCTCGTCGAAGTAGTTACCGTGAAAATATTTGTAGAAAAGACAGAGGGAGGCGACGGTACATCTGTGAGAGAGCGACTGTAGACGAGATGCCAGATCAGGACAAGTCATATTGCATATCCGTTCCTGGATCTTGTCGAAGACCTAAAGATGAACAGCGGGGGCACCAGACCAAATATGTCAGCAGTATTCCATTCAAAGGCGACTGGTTGATTTATAGATTGTGCGTATGGTTGATTTAACGCAAATAATGTAGATATGTCGTTAAGCTAAATCAATCAACCAATTGCATTGATCCATAAGGCTAGTGTCTAGAATTTATTAATAATACTTTAATATTGTGTATTATGCATTCAAGTTATCCCATTAATGATCGCATTTCAATTGTAGATTATATTTTCTGTTACTGTACGTCTTAAAACATTTGATAAATGATGTTGATTTTTTTTTTATTACCGAGCATTCTATTCCAAGCTGTTAATAATTATGTCATCAGCATAGCATCCACGTACTCAGCCATTGTTCTTTGTCCTCTTGAGGGAAAATAGTGCTGTTTTCTATGAATAGAGATTTTCAATGATTAAAGCATATATCTTCAAATCTGTGAGTGCACACCCTCAGAACATTGTCTCGGAAGATATCAAACCAAATGAGGTCTTCTATATCGACTCCCCAACATTGCCCCAAATCGTTTACTTGTTAGAAACGACGACTGCAGACGGAATTCGACTTTTATAACATATCGGCTGTTCAAGAATTTGACACCTTATCTTATTGTCGTCTCAGACGCCATATTCCCGTTTTAAACCTTGTCGATGGCATGAAGTAAATTTGTGGCAAAGACGAGGAAGTATGTCGAAAAGAAATGTCGCATAACGTCAGAGTGGCGATAAAAATGACCACTCATTATCATCAGTCCCATGTCGGGGTATCGTCGTAGTGTCAACGAGCGGCTAAGCATTGACCAGTCGTCTTTATATATCTCCGTTAAAAACCGGAGAGATTTGTATTCATATGTAGTGCGTCATGGGCAAGTAAAGGCCGTCTCTTTCCTGGTTTAGCCACAGCCGATATCCACCAACTTGAATGTTCGCTTTGGTCATGTACGTGTGACCGTTACTCACTTCGGGAGATTGCTCAGGCCTGACCATTGACTTCAGCCTTAGAAGACTTTCATTCACACACAATGGTTACATACATAGACATGGAGCCTAGTATAACCCACCGTATTAGATGGTCATTTGACCATACAACAGTACTTATCCGCGCTGATAACCGCTATATTATCCGTACCTGTTATTTACGTATGTATAATTACAAAAATATATTACCAAGTTAGAAAGAAATTAGTGTTGCTTGCTCCATTTTACTGTATAAGAAAGAGGATTGTATTCACAGCGGCTTATGTCTATATTACGTTGAAACATCAATCCCATTATTAATTCAAAAAGTTCGTACAATCTAAAAACATTTTCTAGCTTTAAATAATATGTTTATGCGATAAGCCGCAGAAAATGAATACATAAATAAATAAACGTATGCTCTGAGGAATTATTTCAATAGAAAGGTAGTAATAGTCAACAGGAGTAGTCTCGCCAAACATTATCCCACCTCCAGACGCTATAATTAAAGGAATAATACATATTAAGGCAAGATAGACTGGAGGAATGAAAGGAGGAAAAAACATGGTTTGAAAGAAAAGAACAAGAAAACGTTGTAAGAAATAAAGGTCAAATGAAAACATGGCAAGAAAGGAAAGTACAGAAAAAGAAAGAAAGAAAGAAAGAAAAAGAAAGAAGGAAAGAAAACGAAATTAAGAAAGAAAGAAAGATAATATGATAAGATGGCATACACAGCAAGAATATAAAATAGCACAGCACAGAAGGATATAGAAAGAGAGAAAGAAATGTAAATATAATGAAATGACATTTACATCAGAGAAGATTAAAAGAAAGGATGTCGAAAAAGAAAATTTCAGTAATGACGTGCTAATAAAGAAAAACAAAGATGAGAAAGAAAGACAAAGTAATAAAAAGAAAGGTAATCTGATAAAATATGAAGTACGTAACGCGGAAAAATAACGAAAGAAAGCGATAGAGAAAAAGAAAGAGAGAAGAAAAACTGAAAAGAAAGGAATGTAATATGATGAAAATGACTTACACACAACAGAAGAATGAAAGAAAACATAGCAAGAAAGAAAAGTATAGGAAATACGTTCTCAGAAAGCAAGAAAGAAAGTAAAAGGAAAAAAAGGTAATATGATAAAATAAAATACATAGTACAGAAAAATAAAAAAGAAAGAGAGATAGAAAAAGAAAAACAGAAAGTAAGAAGGAAAGAAAAAATAAATTTAATATAATGAAATGACTTACGTAGCACAAAAGAAAGGAAACGTCGAAAGAAAGAAAATGTACAAGAATATCGTTCTAAAAATGAAAGCAAGAAAGAAGAAAACTAAGAAAAGAATGTAAGATAATATGTTAAAATGATATGCATATTACAGAAGAATAAAGAGAGAAAGAAATGTAATATGAAATGGCATTCATATCACAGAAGATTGAAAGAAAGGGGACAAGAAAAAAAATTACAGGAAGGTGTGCTAAGATAGAATAAGGGATGAGAAAGAAAAAAAAGGATGTGAAAAAAAAAATGGAAAAAAGAAATGTAATATAATAAAATGTAATACGTAGAGCGAAGTAAAGAAAAATAATAAATGTAGAATAATGAAATTACTTACACAGCGCAGAAGAAAGAAAACGTGTCAATAAAGACACGTACAGGAAAAACGTTCTCAGACTGAAAGAAAGAAAGAAAGAATCAGATAAAAAGAAAGAATGAAAGAAAGTTAATATGATAAAATCACATCAAGAGAGCCTGCATTAAGTACTTTCAAGCTTTCTGGCGAAATCAGAATGTTGCGATTTGCTAATGTACATGCTTACATATCGGGGAAGCTGCATATTTAATTACCCATAATTTCAGGTCACATTATATCGAGATATTGGAGTAGATTTTAGATTTACTCAAATATCTCGTTAGGAATCATTTGCCTCATAACTTTTCTCATATTAATGGAAGTTTATATATTTTCTTATTTTATCATGTTATTTGTTATTTACCTATTTTATTATATCAATAGAAGTTAAATATTTACTGTTTTATACGCTCACGCAGTCATGATATTAAAACAAGTTTGATTAAATACGCAGACGATAATGTTTAACGTTCGTGCCTGTAATAAACGGTACATCAAAAGTACAATTATTCCATTGACACCGTTATTTCAGTAGACATGTTTGACTCCTTCGACAATGTTTATTGTCTTAAAAAGCGAGGATTAGAATTTTCTTTTATAAAAGCCAAACGTATGAAAATAGATTTGAACATATTCTTTATTCTCGAGAATTAACATTGATAGTTTAATGGCATTTCTATATAATTCCGAATAAGGATTTCCGTAGTGATTTATAAAATGGTAAATAATGAATATTGCATTGTATTTTATTTGCACACTTTAAAATCTTTGTAATCTTTTATAAAAAAAAATAAAGGGACGACTTTGAAAATGTATTTCTTTATAAAATGGTAATTTCTATAAAAGATCAGTGATAAACATCACTTTCTGCTTGGTTAATATATTTTTATAATCTTGTTTTAAAAAAAGCATTGACCAGAGAGTAAAAAGTGTATACAATAATAGCCGTGTCATAAGAATAACTATTCTTTTGATACGCCATTTTTTTTTGTTAGCACGAAGGTTAAATATTGCTGAAGTTTCTTTAATGTCGGCTGAGCAACAGTTTTGATGTCAAATGTTCTTCACGACGAGTAACGGTGGCACATGTTTTATCCTGTTGGCACCCCCACACTTTTTAAAAAACGACGAGAAAAAAGCTTAAGCGATTGTTTTAAAACTGATTCAAGATATAAAAAGGCTCCAAAGTGTAGAATCTGTTTCAACAGTCGACAGCCGAGCCACGGCTCCAGCCATTATTAGTAGAATTTTCAGCTAGCCAGCATCAGCGGCAGCTCGAGCTCGCCATCGGCCGCAGCTCCAGCTCGACATCGGCCGCAGCTCCAGCCATCTTCAGCTCTAGCCAGCCATCCTCGCCAACAAAAAAGATATTCCATAAAATCTCCTTTTCAGAACAACACTTTTAAGCGACGACAAATATCCTTTTTCCGGATAATGCTCCTCAGCGACTACAAAACTGGCCTTTTCAGGAAAATCCTCCTCACTAACTACAAATCTGTTCTTTTTCCGGAAAACGCTTCTCAACCACTACCAAACTGAACTTTTACGGAAAACGCTGTTTATCGACTACAAAACGGCCATTTGCAGGAAAACCCTCCGTAGTGACTACAAACTGTACTTTTCTAAGGACAATGCTTCTCTGCGACTACAAAAATGTCCTTTCTAAGGACAACTCTCCTCAGCAACTACAAAAGCACCCTTTTCTGGAAAACCCTCCTTAGTGACTACAAAACTGTCCATTTTGAGGACAACGCTTCACATCCACTACAAAACCGAACTTTTAAAGACAACGCTCTTCAGCGACTACAAAACTGTCCTTCTCAGGAGAACTCTTTTCAACGACTATAAAACAGTTCTCAGAAAAACGCTCTTTTCATCCTCTACATGGACCAGCAGAGATATTTCTTGCCGAGTACACTGTAACCTTATCTTTATTGGTACATTTCATTTAACGAAAATAAACTTGGCCATATATTATTTTTTTTTTTTTTTTTTTTTTTTTTTAATCTGAGAGTACCGGCAGTATACAACATATGTACAAAGAAAATAGAATAATCGTAAAGTACTTTTAGGTTTACTGTGAAAGTAATTTTCTGATATCTATTTCAAAGAGTCAAGGAAAAACAAAGGATTTTTTCTACTTCTTCGCATTGCTTTCTAACTTACATAGAGCAAGAACTTTAAATGTAACATCTCTAACTTAAGACATCTTACATAAATTTTCAGTTAAGGATGTTTCTGACAATCCCATTCGACACGAAATATGACGATTGGTTTGTTGAATTGTGTGCCTGTTTTGATTGGCATATAGATGTTCAGTTTTTCTTTTGGTGTGTCTGTCTGTATGTGTTTTGTTCGGGCAAAGTAGAGATAGATCATTTTAGTTCAACCTTATAAACTAAAATTCCCCATTATCGTATATGTCAATGAAGGCTACCGTAACCCACCCGCTGGCTGTCGATACATTCAAATACAATCGTTGTAAATTACCACCCGAAATAAAAACGAATTCATGTACCTATCCCATTCCTGTTGAGTTGTGGGGGAAAATACAGCCAATTTCGTAGTGGTCAGTGGTTATTCAAAAAGAATGAATTTCTTCAAACAGTTCTCGTTTATTGACTGGCGTGCTAAGTTTATATCTGATGTTTTGGCGAGTTGAGAGGAGGCACCTAAAATATAATCTTCTTTGAGCTAAACTCTAGTGACATTTAAACATAAGATAAGTTTCCATGCTATTTTTTGTTCTTATTTTTCTTTGTATTTTTTTAGGCTAATTGAATGAATACCTCTCCACACCCATCTTTACATAAAATGTTTCTTCTTTTTACTTGCGCCGATGTTTGCTCACATGGACTGTACACACACACACACACACACACACACACACACACACACACACACACACACACATATATATATATATATATATATATATATATATATATAATTGTATACAACAATCCCTTTCGTATTCAGGTTTCCTTAAATACAACTGACAAGGTACAAGACTTTTTTTTTATTTATCTTGTGTTTTGGGAATTTCTTTCTTTTCGGGACACAAATTATGTAGAAATTGTTAAAATATTCTGTATGTCCGAACGCTTTTAGCCTTTATATATATATATATATATATATATATATATATATATATATATATATATATATATATATAAGGTTTTAGTCTGATGGCCTTGTTCAGACATTTACACCATTCCCCGCCGTAGACCTGTATATACGCTTTCATTGAAAGTGTCGTTTTGAGACACGGACGAATATACACGTTCAAAACATAACGTTAAAAATAGCTACAGACTTGTTTATTCGTTGATCTTGATTAATTTTTATACCCTCCTGGGCTTGAAATGAGTCCAATTCTCAATTCATATGTCTGGTAGATGTATTAGCAAGCGCTCAGGTATTTCAAGGTGCCTCAGTTTCTTAATCTTCTCAAATTGGTGGGCAAGGGATTAACGAATTGACTTACATCATGCATGGATGTATTTATGTAGACGTCTGACAGAAAAAAAAACAGACAAGGTCGGCAACTACCTCTTTATATAGTGGGAAACATTGAAGAAATTCACAGTTATAATGTTGGAAATTTAGTAAAAGATGTCTAGAGGAAAAAATCGCCTTGCATTATTACTGCCGATGATGATTACAATGAACACATTTTCAGCCGGTGTAATTGGAGAGTCGATTAACAATTCCAAGCCATTGTCCAGACACCACCCCTATCTTCAAGCTTACAGCATCTGGTATTCCGCTGCAGTCACCCATCTAGGTATTGATCACGCTCGACGTTGCTTAACTTCGCTGATCATACGGAAACCGGTGTTTCAACGTAATGTAGCCCGCATGCTGATGTTGACTTTATAAATGTATACAAAATTTTGCTTACTTTCCTTTTCATTCTTAAAGTCGATATGCTTTTAAATACCAAACCCAGTCTTAGAAAAGAAATCCGGTAAATTTCTAAGTTTCAATACTGTTGCCGACAAAGTGCCAACCATTCTTAAACTGTCTAATATTAATTTATCGCAGATCAGGATCAAACGCTGTGAGAAATGTGGTCGTATAGCCTTATTTCTAATTGAATACGCGAAACATCAGAGATATCGGTGAAAACAGGGATTTTATATAAGCCTTATCAGAGATTTTGGTTGAATTGACTCATAAGCAAACTAGAACCGCTGGAAGAAAATCCTTTGAATTCATCTTAGAAGATTTGGATAAAAGGCGGAGATATTATGGATTTTGTTTTATGATTTCACAGTGATTCGAATGAGAAGTGAAATTAAATACGCTCTAAAACTCAGGCATCCTCAAGCAGAACTCTGATATATATGTCGGCAAAGCTGAATAAATGATTGGAACAGTATTACGGACGAAATTGCTTTTTAAAAGAAATGTCAAATAGACAAGCCAGAAGTGGGAAGAAGTCAAGATATCACCTATTGTCTCATGTTACTAGTGACGAGATAATTATGCTAGAATGTCTGCCACTGGAATAAGTAGTTTATTTTTCCGCGATTTGGTTTAATTTACTGATAACCTGTACTATACATCTTAATAGCCGTCGGTCAAGAAGAACAAGCAACGTTAAATACTGTCTTACAAACACAAATGATTACGAGGCTCTCGAAAAATCCATATGTACTTGGTTTCGTTACCTAACGTAAACAAAGCAATTTCTAAAGAAGGGATGGATGTTTATTTATGAATCCGAAACTTTTTATTACTTAAACGTTATTTTTACTGGCTAATCATGCTTGTATAGACGCTCCGCTTAATTGAAAATAAATATACTGTTTAATGTTAAGGAAAAAATTTGAAAATGCTAGTGTAGTCTTTAAAAATATTCATTTACAGTAACATTTTCTATGATGTTCAAAAGTTACGATGAATTGGAGAGACGTGTGGCTTTGCCGTTATATGTATCACTTCAGATCTATTTTTTCCATGTGGAATATATAAAATTACTTTTTGATATATATATATATATATATATATATATATATATATATATATATATATATATATACAACGAAAAAACGTTTTCGGATTCTCTCTTCTTTTAATATACACACTTTTCTATCGTTGGAACTACTATAACCTCTTCCCCATATATATATATATATATATATATATATATATATATATATATATATATATATACATGGAACCCCCGTTACAGTATTGTAGAAAATGCTATGGATTTAAGTGATATCAGTAAAAACAAAAATCATACAAAAACTTGCTCACACAGAAACTGACTCGTTTTCTTGTGCAAAATGCAGTCTCCGATTTGAATTTCCACATTCACATATAGTAACCAATCAGCAACGTTATTTGTAAAAGGGCTGAGACATTTAAAATTTCAAGTGTATATGTTTATCGACTTCTATAAATTCTGAAGATTTCAATAATGATTAACCATATTGCCTTCCTAACATTAGATACTTAAAATTGAGAAAAATCTTTATTAACCAATATACTTATGAGTTTAATAAAATCTTTTATGTATTTTGGAGTCGAATTCTCGGTTATAAAAGCGATCCTATTAGTTCGCCAAAAGATTTTGTTTCGTTTTTACTCTAAACATTTGAACACCGTCGTTTGTTCGTTATACAAGCTGAAATTCCTAATTAATTTCTCATATTTTCGCATATTTATTCGAGTATACTGTATTACTAAAACAGCTTAACGATATTAAGTTAAGAAACGCAAAAAAAACATACAGACTCCGTTTATTTACAAATGTAAGCAGTAGTATTAACGCAGATTTCTTGCTTGTCTGAACGATTCTGCTACTAGAAATTAGACACATATATAAAACTACATAAATAGGTGTCACACTTTTTTCCCTATGGAGAAGGTGAAAAAAATTTTTTTGAGTGAGAATCTCGCGAGTATTAGTGTAATCTCTTTCTTTCAACATGAAGTAAACTAATACTCAATAATAAAATTAATCTAAATTGGTAGATCCGTGTTTGAAGATTGTTTACTTCTTCGTTTTTACACGCATAAAGCGCTACACATATATATTCGTTTGTATGTATAGGTGCGTGTGTATCTCTGAATGTGTACATGTGTATATTTGTGTGATTTTAAAACTCAGTATAAATAAATGTGATATTTATAGATACCAATGTTAACTACAATATAAAGAAATAAGAGATCATGATCCGTGATACGCTTTATTAAAAAATTGGGACTTGAGTATGTGTTTGTTAACAGGTTAACAATAGACGATAGACCGTGTCTGACCAGAGGCAAATAAATGTATGAAAAACATTGCAACAGTTTTGTCTCCAAGTCTCAGCGGATTGCACCATGTACCTTGTTGCTGAACAGGTGTTTTAAACATTTGAATATAGATGCTAAGTTACTAATCTTTAAATTGCACTATAGTTTTTTTTTTTTTACATCTATCTGTACACCAGTTTACAAGCATACCGTTTTCCTCTTTGTATAAGACGCATGGCTTTTCAGCAAACGTCGTGTGAAAAAGTTTACTGAGCCTTAGTCGTTAGTTTAGAACACAATACCATTTTCCCAGTAGTTTAAACCGACAACAATCTGTGCGAATTAGATTTTTTTTTATTTACCGGTGAAGTAGTGTCTATCTAACTGCGTATTTCATAAAGTGAAATAAATCATACCTACAGATTGGGAAGCAGAATGTGAAAATTATTGCTTGACGACATCTACGCCTGAGAAAAGTGAGACGCACATATGATTGATAAAAAATCTCGAACACGTTAGATGGCACGGGAGATGTCATCCTATACAAGTATTTCATATAGAAAAGTGTGTTAACAGAGGTACCACAAAAAAGCAACAATGAAACATGATACCTTGTTAATAAATATCTAATTTTCTTAACTACTTTTAATACAATACAATATTATTTGTTATACTTAAAATATATTCTGTATTAATTTTTATACAATTACGAAATGTCAATTATTTTTTTAACGCATTTTAATATTATCGATTTTATTTAAAAAATATTTTTTAAAGAACTGCATGTGCTAAGCAAGGGCTACAGGTGGTTTTGAATTCTGAGCTATATTTTTCCTAGACTAGTGCGCACTTCCACGCCTTGCACTGAGATAAATTTCCAGGTGAATTCTGCTAACTCGGCTGGAATTCGGTCTTGTTAATAGCCACTAGACATTAGACTACCAGTATCCATCGCTAAAGATGCAGAAAACATAGTCGGCTCTCTGTACCTGACTCCTCATTCTATCCCCTACCTTTACAAAAGCAAGATCTGGCCGGGAATTGAGTGCAGGTGACATAATAGAGCGAGGGATGCTCAATCCTCTATTTCCAATCTCGATTGAGACAAAAAGCGTCTCCGACTCCTTTTGGGTGACAAATAATTTTCTACTTTCCACTCTTTCCTTCACAGAGATGTAGCAATCCTGTCACTGTTGAATCTCTAATTCCATTGATGAACTATATTGTTTGGTTCCACCAATCATAACCTTCACAGCTAGGACCCGCCCAGACACTTACATTGTACCAAACCACCTTTATCCCTTCCATATTTCTTCGGTAAGAATAACTTCCACTCGATCAGTTTCTTTCACTTGTCTGTGGAACACCTAAAGGTTGTTTCCCCAATCACTATAACCTTACCGTTTTCAAGTCTAGGGTTTACCATTATCATTCTCTTATTCATATAAACTGCCTCTTAATTTAACCCTCTACCTCGGGTTGCCCCCAGACCTTGCACATCACGAACCACACTGCAAAAAATATTATATCCATGAAATAAAAATAAATAAATTAGGTAAATAAAAGTTAATAGAGGAACATGAAAGAAAGTAACGACCAGATGATATATATATATATATATATATATATATATATATATATATATATATATATATATACCTGCGAGATTGAAGACATTAACAATCGGGTGAGAATTGATTTTAAACATGCAATGGATATGTAGCAGAAGAATGGAAAAAGAAAAACGGTAAAAAAGGGATTTTTCTTTGTTAATTATAAACATAGAAATACCAAAAATATATATCTGTAGAGCTTCGTTTATTCTGACATAGCGATGGCATTAAGATATTTACTGGGTTTTGTTTTATCCATTCAAGATTTGCAACAACACCCGAAAAAAAAAAAAACAAAAAAAAAAAAACAAGAAATTTCTCTTACTCAAATATAGGTAGAACAGAAGTAAAATAAATCCAGTACATATAAAAAATAAATATCCGACTTGAGGAAAGAGAAGGAGGAATATAAATAGTATAAAATACGAGAACAGTGAGTACAACAACATGCATATATGTATGGGAGGGATAAAGTATAAAAAATACAGAATTCATATAAGAAAATTAAAAAAGTGGGTAAAATAAACAGCGAAATGAAAGAACACAAAGTAAGGATAGATGTTTTAAGAAATAAAAAGTAAATATTCACTGAAAAGTAAAAATGTACTCAAATAACGTAAAAATTAAATAAATTAAAAATAAAATGTTATACTTTATAGTTGCCGCCAACATGGCAGCATCCAATCGATTGAATATATTCACAAGGTTTTAGCCGATACTAACGTGTAAACCAATTGAGTTCAATTTATATTCCACTTGGTTCCACTCCCTATGTACACATTCTCTCACACCCATACGCAGACATGAAACATCTTTCCTTAAATGCATATTTTATACAGGGGGCGATGTATAAATTGTCGAATAAATGAATACAACACTGGCATCTCATTCTAACAAATATATTTACCAAAATTACACAAAACATATCTGGAAATACTTAGATTTATTCAATAAAATCGATATTGGCTTCAACCACTGTCTCGAGACGACTTCGGAATCTCCTGCAACTCTTTTGGACGTTCATCTTATTTAATTTGGAGAATGCTATCATAATCCTTGCCTTCAGTTCATCTATGGTGTTAAAATAGTTTTGTTGGTATCGCGCTCAACTGCGCCCCACACATAATAATCAAGTGGTTAAAATCTGGGAAGTTAGTCAGATGTAAGGGTGGATATGTTCGCAGAAATTGTCTGTCAGCCATAACTGTGTTTTCCTGCTGGTGTGGCATAGCGCAGAGTTCTGTTTCCAAACATAGGGTCTTCCAGCAGCCACCCTCTTGACCCAAGGCACACTACCTCCTCAAGGCACACTACCTCCTTAAGGCACTTGATGTTGGCCTCTGTTTTGTGTCTGAGGCCCTGTGGGAAGTTGAATGGCGGTATGACGTCGCCATCACAAGTGATCACTCCCACACACATTTTAAATCAGCATTAGTCTTATCTTACTCTTTCCAAATCTTCTGCACTGTCCTCAGATTGACTCCCAAATATTCTGAAATGTTCGTATTGGAGCCTCCGCCGCTAATGCCAAGCAGTGCATCATACCATTTCCAAATATCTGGCGGTACATACCCACACACACGCACATAAATGTGTGTGTGTATCTACAGTCATGGAAAGGACTGAATTGATTACACGTAAGTGATGTGATAAATGACAATTTTTTCTCCCCAGGTTTCTATTGAGTGAATTCAAATATAATACATATCCGTCAGACTACCAGTTCCTCATTATTGGTATGCAATTATACTAATACAGAAAAAAGACACACGTGCATACACCCAGTCAAACACATATACATAGACACACACACATAATTTTGCTACACGTGGCTCCGGTCTCGCGACTGTCATCAGGCAAATGGTGGAGATTTCCACACATTATTAAAAAATAATTAATTTTTTTTCTTTATGTTTTTCAATGTTAAATATTCTCGATATAAGACATTCTCTATTTTGTGTGTTAGTGACCCAAATGTCTGTCTTGAACTGCCAGTGAAAAGTTCTGCATAAAAGGTTATAAAACAATTAAGATTGGTCCGAGAAATGAAGTAGTTATCGACATTCTTAGCTTTTAATGACCCCTGTTATATACCCCAGTTATATATATATATATATATATATCTATCTATATATATATATATATATATATATATATATATATATATATAAGCAGAGGGGTACAGAGAGTAAAAAAAGTATACGTGGGGATTGAAGAAAGGAATTAATGATGAACGGGGAGCAAGGGTGAATGACTTTGAATTTAGGTTTTTGAAGATTGTATTTATCAGGGAAGCAAGTGAACGGAATAGAGTTCCACTGTCGCGAAGTGCGAGAAACGAAACAGTTGGACTAAAAAAGGCGGTTGCATTTATCTCTTACAAAACTAAAAGGGTGGGACCTAGATCCCAATCTAGTAGCGCACTTAAATTCATGTAGTCAGGGCACCAGAGAAAAAAAAGCTCGTCAGCAGTTGCTATGAATTTATTTGTTGAAAAGACAGAGGGAAGCCACATCACGTCTATGAGAAAGTGACTTATGTCGAGATGCCAAGTCAGGAGTGATTACATTGCAGTTCATTCTTTGTATTCTGTCAACCACCACTAGATGAATAGTATGACTATCAGACCAGATATGGCAACTATGTTCAATGCACGGCCGAATGGATGATTAGTCAATGTGAAAGATGGACTTTGACGGGGAAAAATCTTCTAGCACGAGACAGTTAAACAATCTTCCTTGCAGTAGATGCTGCTGTTGATTCAATATGGTTGTTTCACTGCAAGGACGTTGAAAATGTGATGCAACAATTTTGCATGAGACACTCTTGAGGAATCGAGCATCAGCTATGCTGATGGCGGCCTGGCAAAAAACAGAATAGAGCCTTTTGGGACACCCACATTCGCTTGAGAGGATCTAAAGAGAGCCCAGTCAGAACGACCTCCATTTCAAAGAAGGAATGGTTAGATTAAATCAAACAATCGTCCTGTAATACCCTATCCCTGAAGCTTACGTAGAAAACCATCATGCCAAACCCTGTCAAACGCCTTTGAGATATCTAGAGTCACAGCTCGAGCTTTGCCGTTGATATCAAGAGCTATTCGATGATGACTGTAAGCACGTCAGCTGTAGGCTGGGCAAAAGGGAAATCTATATTGTTTTTCAGAGAATAGATCGCGAGAGGTAAGATGTTTAACCACTTCACCATCAATAAAAGCATCGAATAATTTGTAGAAATATGGTAGGACACTAATAGGTCTATACTTAAAGGGGTCAGAAGTTTCTCCAGAGTTCTGAAACACATGAACTACAGAGGACTTCCAAGTCGAAAGCAGGAAGCAGTGAGGCAAGAATTGTAGAATTTGGAGAACATTGAAGCCAGCTAAGAAGCAGATTTCTTTATGACGACAGCTGGGATCCCGTCACCTCTATTTGCCTAATTGAAGTCTAATTTAGAATGATGTCCTAGCCGTGTGTGTGTATCTGTGTGTGTGTGTGTGTGTGTGTCAAAAGTCAGAGAAATGAATAAGCCTAAGTGATGTGATAAATTGACACTGTTCTTTGAACGGCTCTCAAAAATTTTATTGAATGAACTGTAGTGTGGGAAATATATATACACGTTAAATTTCCAGTTCATCCGTAATATTATTAATGCTTGCATAATAATTCTAATATATCAAACTGAAAGAGAGAGACACGCATTTGTAGACACAGACAATCACGGCACACGTATTTACACATAAATGATTGACTTGAATACACGTAACTGATGTGACACATTAATACTCTGCATTGAGTAGCTCCGAAGCGTTGTCTTGAGTGTACTCTACCATAATATATATATATATATATATATATATATATATATATATATATATGTTACCCTACAATTCCAGCTTTAATATTAATTAATAATGCTAATATAATAATTGATGTATTTTGTGCACGCTTGTATAATTAATATATCCGTCAATCTACCTGTTCATCATTAATAGATTTAATGCTTATATAATAATTCTAATGCAGAAAACTAAACACACACACACATACATACACACATGCACACAAACACGAGCATACATATGTGTGTAATCTGCGCTTGCGCCCTACCTACATACATACAAAGGATTAATTTGCATGCACCAGAGGGATGAAATAAAAACGAAGAGACTGGATTTTACTGTTCCTTAAACTCACCTCTAAATTATTTACTGTTTTACAATATCTGCGACATATCTTTCCTCACTTGATGGAGAAACAAACATGTTTTCCTCATCTGTGGCCTGTTTTTATTCAACATCTCTGTTAGACGATTACTTATAGCATGAACTTCATAATATCGCATATTGAACAATAGTATGTCTCAGTGACAACATATATTTTGAAACTACTTTTTTTCAGGCCGAAGCGATGAGATCTTTTTATAGATTCAGTGCTTTCTTATGGTATTTATAATGGCAATATTAGCCGATTCTTCGTAAGTAAACATTTGGCATTCAATGACCATACAGCTAGTGCTATTTTGAGTATTACAATAATTTAAGAAAAAAAGTTTCTCCTGTCTAGTAATTGTTCTCTTTCTAGTACGGATGAGGGCTTTCTTTGTAAATCTTTGTTTGAAGCAGTGTGAAACATCAACATCTTGATCATATCATTATATATTTTGCTGCAATGATTTAAAGTCTTCAAGCAATATGGCTTCGGTTATTTTGTATAGTACTGTGTTCGGGATTATACGGCGTCAGTCAATGAGGTTCGAAAAAGTTCATCTCTGAGATCTACAGGATTCACACACCTTAACCCATTTTAATCATATATCTGTGAAAGCGGCTGTATACAGCTGACTGTTAAGGTATTTCGGAAATTGTTTAGCGCCATGATTGACATTTATATAAATGTTTCGATTTCTGTCTATATTTCTGAGATGAGGTATTATGTACATTATTGTTATGGGACCTTGCCCATAATAACATAATGGACTATTCCATACATAATAAATACTGCGCCTCAAGAGGAAGCAGGGAGTTCAGAATGAAGTCTGGAGTGAGGTCCGTCAGGAGTCTGTCAGTCAGAGCGAGCGAGTCGGTCAGTCGAGTCAGAGGCAGTCCGAAACAGAGTCGCGTTCAGACAATTACTACTAAACCTTGTTGTTCGTACAAACACTATCTACTTCTCTGTATATATTCCTGTTTGTAATATATCTGTGTTATTCCATATACGTGTTCGAATTCTTTATTGGTTCTACCTTGGACTATCACCGTGCTACAAGGAACCGGACCATAAAAATTATTTACATAATTCGGACTATTGCCCTCGTCGCCATATTTATTACAACGTTTCGGCCATTGTACGCTCTGGCCTTCTTCTGGTCGTTGGAATGGCAAACTGTTGTGGTAGGATCCACCTAATGTGCATAGTCGTGTACCGACCATATAAATATGGTTGGTACCGGGAAGAGAAGGGAAGGAATCAAGAGATTCAATCCAGAGACTCTGCCCGACTCCGACTAAGTCAACACATTCTCCAGGAACGGTCTTCCCAAAAAAGACTATATGTAAATATTGTGTACACTTTCTTGTTTCAATACATTTTGTTCTAAGTACATTTTGTGTTGTATTATTATTCCATGCATTAGTCAACTTTCAACACAAACTTCACCCTTTATTTCGCTCACTGGGGTAGAGTGTTCCAGTTCCACGTGCCATTTTTAATGGATGTCAGTTATCAGTTATCTCATGTTAATTCCCCTCTCCCAGTGCCTTAACCACACTCTTTGGTTCCTGTCACTGGATCTAACTAACGACTTCATCTGCTGTGCCATGTGTCCTCAAGGACACATGGCACAGGGGATAAAGGTGTTGGTAATGACAGGGCCCATTCCCGTAGAATTCAATAATAATACACTCACATCTCTATTATATAAAGACACACTAGCAGAAATTATTGCCACCTTAATTGTAAATGCCCACTTAGATATAAAATACTGGTTTTAGAATATTTCCCAGTTAACACTGGTTTTCTTAACTACATCATCGACCACCAAATTAGACTATTTCTTTCTAAACTGACTAATAAAGATACTGAACATGCAGATAAAAACAATAACATGAACGCCTTCTACATAGGCCAATCACATGCCAACTCCAAGCAAGACGATTTTTTTCATAGAAATATCATAAAGAAACACACAACCAAAATCGACCCGACCAAGAAAATTAAATTATTTATTAAAAAATTCAAAACATCTAGACTAATCATAAAAATAACAACACACCGGCAAAGTCTAAACTAAAAAGAACCAACATTATTTATGAGTTAAAATATCCTCTAAATAATGAATAGTAGCATAGGTCACACTACTACATACCTATCTGGACGACTTACGTTACACTATCCGGCCATAACTCCAATAGAAGTCAGTTAAATACAGACAAGAACTTACCAGACTCCATCCAAAACATATTAGTAGAAAATGCAAATATCCTTATCTACATGTAAAAAAAAAAACATTAAAAATAATAGAAGTTCTAATAACAAAAACGGAAGAGCCAACACTCAATAACATTAACTATGAACACGGCCGAAATGTGCTGCCCGTGTTCGGAAAATAAAACATTTCTATAACTTTAGACCTATGCATAAATATTACATATTTATATAAAAATAAAAATCACCGTTGATAATGGCTAAAAGAATAGACGAAAAGCTCGGATATGCAGAAGTTTTGACAGTTTTTGCACACTTTATGTCTGCAAAAAAAAAAAACCAGACCTACGTATATAACAAAACACACACATATATATATATATGGATTCAACTAGAATTCGAACTCGGCTCTCCGATTCCTCAATACAAGCCGATATCCATTACTCCACCGTGCCTCCTATTACATTCACTTACATGCTAATACCCTTGGGAAAGGTATGAATTCTCTACTTCTCCCTCCAACTATGGGTAAATAACAGTACAGACAACTACAGTAGCAACTGGTCTAGGAGAAGGACAACTCTGAATTCAAAACCTGTGGAGAGTTGCTTGGGGACCTTGTGTCACTTAGTGCACCAGGTCTCTGTATTCGGCCCTTCAAAAAGTGTGGATGGTCCTGCACGAAACCTTCACCACTATAATCAAATCTCATGTGCTGTTGTAGAGCTGTCGGTTTCTTGGGAACTGTTCTGCTTGACCCTCAACGTTGAATTCGACGGGAGAGGATATATATATATATATATATATATATATATATATATATATATATATATATATATATATATATATATATATATATAGCGTATCTAAAAAAAGATAGATGGAAATGAAGTGATGGGCCTACATGCGTATGCATAAATAACTGCGAACATTTATTAATGTTCTACGTGCAGTTTTACGCATTGTCTGGCATGGGCCGTGTCTCTACAGACCGTTGGAGATGTTTGCCTACCACAATTCCCTGTTAATTTTAGCTGTGAATGTAGTTTGTCTTCTAGCTTTATCTCCTAATTCTATTCTGCCAACGATCCCCAAGCTCCGTAGGTAGGTTATCCGCTTATTTGCGCCTTCCCACTTGCTTTCAATTTGTCCCTTGAATGTCAAATTGTCTAAGCTGATATCCTTCATATCCCGAAAAATTTTTGGTTTCTCTCATATCTAACTGCGTCGGTGTTCATACGCACGGTCAGTGGCATTCTTTGCATCCGTCTGTAGAAATGAAAAACAAAACAATGCGCATGCGCGAAATTAAAAACATAAATAAATATACAGTTTAATAGATAAACGGAGAACCTACCCAAATATGTACATCTACGAAAAATAACGCTTAAACGATAAAGTCTGTCGGATTAATATATAAAAAATACATTATTTACGATACATACGCACACACACACACACACACACACATATATATATATGTATATATATATATATCATTATATATATATATATGTACACACACACACATACACACACACACACACACACACACACACACACATATATATATATATATATATATATATATATATATATATATTGGTCGCCAGCAGATGTATACATATCTTAATAAGTAGGATTATGCACCTGCAAAATAATGTTTTCTGTCTAGTGACGTCATTGTTTTCAAGGTAACAGTCCAAATAATTTAATGTTTAAGCTAAATATCAGAAGATATCCTCCTTGTATGTATGGCAATTCAAACTTGCTCTTCAGTTAATAAATTTGCTTTGAACACATAAGTGTATATGCGGAGGGGGTTTGTGAGTATGCTTACGAATGGAGAGGATGTAACAATCTTTTCTTGAATGTTCACAAAGAATATTTGACTATCAACACGTATATTGTCAGGATTAATACATTAGAAAATAACAGTAAGTTTCTAAAAAAATGTTTTTTTTTTCTATTAGAATAGCGAAAATAACCTTCCTAAAAGCTTCCGTACGAGGTTTGAGTATAAACTACCTATTGGAGGTTTTGAGGAGTGTGAAATCACGTCTTAACTCCTGGGAGTAACACCGTTTAGTGTCCAAACTATGAGCAAAGTGTGATCACCCAAATAAAATCAGCAGTATATTTTTATAATAAGATTACCAACCATACATTTTTGTTGTGAAATTGGCAGCAACATATACCCACAATACATTTTATCATCTAAAATTACAGGGTGTGTTGAGTAAATTGTCGACATGTTTTATTTTAATTTTGCGCATGCGCTTTGTTTTTTATTTTTATTTTGCCGACGATAGAGTACAGTAGGACAGTTGGGCACAACCTGTGAGAAAAGGAGCACCATGAGGAAAATCGCTCCGCTAGAAATTTGGAAACTGAATGCTGTGCTGCTTGGCATTTGCCCCGAAAGTTTCAATACGAAAATGTGGGTGTCAACAAATGACAGGGCGAAGAATTCGGAAGACGATGGATGAGTCAAATTGCGATTACGAAGGTTCAGCATCTCGGAAAACTCTTTTGGTCATTCTCATAAGAAAAGAACTCCCGCATTTGTTGACTCAACACAGAGGCCTACATCAAGTGGCTTGAGGGGGTGGTACTGCTCTGGGTCAAGAGTGTGGCTACTGGAAGACCCTATGTCTAGAAACAGGGCTCTTCACCATACCACCCAAGCGGGAGAAACAGGTCATGGCTGCCGGACAATGTCTGCGGTCACATCACCGCTTACAACTGGCCACCCAACTCTCCAGATTGCAACCCATCTATTATTATGAGTGGGACGCATTTGGGCGAGAGACCAACACAATTCCTTGCAACCCCAAAAGATGAACCCAGGGCAAGGATTATGACAGCATTCACCAGCTTAATCAAGGCGACCGTCCAGAAGAGTTGCAAGAAATTCAGAAGTCGTCTAGTGGGTTTGGTTGAAGCCAAATGGCAACTTTATTGTATTTTGTATTTTAAGATAATTTTTGTGTAATTTTGGTAAAAATATCTGTTAAAATTAGATGTCAGTATTATTTTCATTTTTGCGTAATGTAGATGACACTTTATCCATCGCACCCTGTATATCTAAAACAAAAATGCCTTTACTCTGAAGCTATAAAATAATGTACAAAATATCTGTAGTTAAAAGCATATAATATCGTACTGAATATTTAGACTACAGCCATAAGAAAGCAAATCAACACATACAGGGGTTGATAAGCCACGAAACAAAACCAAATAAAATATGAAAATAATAAGAAACAGAAAAGAGTTCTAAAATGGTATGTGACATTGTTGTTTTTTTTACATAATGAATGCTGGACAATCTTATCGCAGATGAGAAAGTGACTTCAGGAAACAGAAAAGTGGTTCTACAGTGTGATTTTGAGAATACCATGGACTGAACATGTGAGCAACAACAAAGTTTTGTGTAAATTCGAGACAACAAATAGACTTTAACTTAGCATCAAAAGAGACATTGGAAATTCCTAGGGCACATAAAGGACAGAGGGCTTAGAGAATTTAGCACTCACAGAACATATTGACTGCAAAAAGGACAAAAAGAAAAGCAGCGAATATCTTGCTTGTGTAAATCATTAGTGGAATAGAGATTTTTAGTGATATTATATAAATATATTGAAGTTTTCTACAATTTTTACCACAAATATATAAATATACGTTGTTGAAACAATGACAGACCGTTATCTAAATTTAAACTATTTATAGACGGACACGCGTCCTCAACTTCGTCGTTGTTATTAAAACGTTTCTGTAGTTGTGCCATCTTCATCAAGTGTATACCGACCGGTTAACCTACTGGGAATTTCGAACTGAATACTTTATTTAATCTTCGTGGGTAGACTGTTTTCGTTTAACTGTCTATCTCTAGGGATATTGCATCTAGTTCTTTGTAGGGCTCAGTTATCGCTCGTCCTGTTTCTACCCACTGCCCGGCCCAGGGATTGGTCTCACAATTACTAGTTCTCCAAATTCACGAACCAACACTTAGATCCACTCGGGTATTGTCCTGTGGGACAATTGTCTGTGGAGAACTTGGGGCCTTAAATCTGATCTCTCTGCTTATGCTTGCCGCTGTGCTTATTATAATTGTCTTCATTCACTGAAGCGTTTCTAGTTTTGTTACAGCTGCTACCTCTACTGTTAAAGAAGTCATGTGATTTGTCTTTGTTTCTTTCGGGGCTTCCACATCGTATTTATTTCTACGCTAGGCCTACTGAGTGATCATCATAGCCTAGCATATGCACTGATACTTTCCGGTGTGTAACTCTCCGGTGTTTTTCACAACCGCAAAGAATGGAATACAATCCTTCTTCCTCCGTTCAAGGCTTTACTTGGAAGTGATTTCTCCGTAAAGTGGAACTGCTTTTATTATTATCATAATTTTCTATTGGGTGCAAATCTTCTGAAACTTTTCTTATAAACTCTTATCTTAAGGCAGACAGACAGACCGGAATAATTTTTAACTGTCTCCACCTGCAACAGCTGATGTTAGGTTTGTAGGATAGTTGTTATTCTGTACACTTGCTGCTGAAAACTTCTTAGTGATATGTATCTGGGTTGCCTCTTATGATTCATTAATATATGTTAAAAGATGCTACACGTGTTTTGGTTTCATTTTACGTTGGGAGATTCAGTAATAGAAATAAATCAAATATGTCATACTGTTTAGAAAATAGTGATAAAAACTGAAGCGAAAAGAAAAACACATGTTTTAATAAATCTCATTTTTAAACCGCATCAAATTTAATGATTTTTACATGCAGATTTTAAACTAAAATGTGATAACAATCATATATTATTTTTATCTGTCTGCATTTTAGTCTCTGGCTGGAGAAATCATCATATATTAGTTCTGGGTCACTTCGACGTAGTGTAATGGTAAGGAATCTTGTCTTGCTAGATCAATTACAACTGAATATTGACTTCGATCCCAACTGTGTGGCCCATACTTTTGGCCTTGTGACACGTCTAAACAACGTGTATTAATTCTTTCAAGATGCTTTCTTTGTTCGTTTTTCTTTTTAAAAATGCTACAGCCACTTCAGTCTCAGACCTTCTTAACAACTGTACTTGGTAACCTTCCAGATATATCGAGCAGTATTCATGTTTCATCCACTTCGTATGCAAGTAAAAACGCCATTGCAACTGGGAAAACAAAGCGACGGAAATTGATCCGAACGAATCACTTTATACAATGTATAACCGTAAGTTTTTCCCTGTTCGGTACTGGTTTAGTTTTGGTAGTCATATGTATTTTAGGTTCTTTCTTGACATTGGTTGTGACCTTTCATTGCATGTGACTGAAATTTAAATCAATTTTAACTCATTACCTATTCATACTGAGCAGTCCAAGAAAGCAATGAAAAATAAAAGAGAAAATAAGAAATAATGAAATTAAAAGATGACAGGATTCAACCGAGGTTTGGGATTGTACAATGACAAATACAATGGATATCTCTATGCCACGGAATAAAGTAGAATCACTTTCTGCTTTATCTTTCGATTTCCCTTCTATCATTGACTTTGAATTCTTTTGTCTTGCTTTATTTTCATTTGTAAATATTTCTCATCCCGCCATTTTGTGTGCTTTCTTTCAACATTTTAGCTTAATTATCTTTCATTCTTTTCCATTCTTTCTTCTGCATAACATTTCAGTATCTCTCATTCCCTTCCTCCTCCTCCTCCTCCTCCTTTTTCTTCTTCTTCTTTTTCTTCTTCTTCTTCTTCTTCTTCTTCTTCTTCTTCTTCTTCTTCTTCTTTTTCTTCTTCTTCTTCATCTTCTTCTTCTTCTACATACATTATTCACTTCATTCATTCATTTACATTTTAATATTCCTATTAATTAATCCATATAATCTGTATCCCTTCCTCTTTTCTCTTTTTTCCTTCTTCTTCTTCTTCTTCTTCTTCTTCTTCATCTTCTTCTTCTTCTTCTTTTCTTTTCCTTCTTCTTCTTCTTCTTCTTCTTCTTTTCCTTCTTCTTCTTCTTCTTCTTCTTCTTCTTCTTCTTCTACATACATTATTCACTTCATTCATTCATTTACATTTTAATATTCCTATTTATTAATCCATATAATCTGTATCCCTTCCTCTTTTCCCTTTTTTTCCTTCTTCTTCTTCTTCTTCTTCTTCTTTTCCTTCTTCTTTTTCTTTTTCTTCTTCTTCTTTAAATTCACCCCTCCATTCTTATATTTCGATATATAATTTTATTCATAGTTCTTACATTTTCTTCATAGTATTTCTTCTTTTTTCTCTTTTTTTTTTTCAATCTCAAATTCATTTTCTTCTTCTTCTTCGTTTTCTTTTTACTTTCCTTCTTACTTTGTTTAATTTTAACCCCCCTTCTTCTCTTTGTACTTCTTTAGTTTTCTCGATTTTCTCTTTCTATATGTATTGATTCATTTATTTTTCTTTTTGTTAATTCCCCATTTTTCATTCACCCTCTCATTCATTCTTTGTTGTTTTAATATACTCTTTTTACAATTTAAATTTAGTGCATTCATTCATTTTTATCAATCGATATATTCTTTTGGTATACTCTCTTTTGCATTAATTCCTTGAGATTTTCAGTTTCGGGAATTCATTCATTAATACATTCTTCTTCTTCCTTATATTTTTCTCCATTCTTGTCTTTATTGATTCATGTAGGTTTATTCTTATTATTCTACGTCTTCTTCCTCTTCATCTTCTTTTTCTTCTACTTCTTCTTCTTCTTCTTCTTATTATTATTATTGTTGTTGTTTGTTGTTGTTGTTGTTGCTGTTATTATTTAGATCTTTGCTTCATTCCAATTTTTCATTAATTCATTTTCTTTCTTTTTGTATTCTACCAAGCATCTTCATTTTGTTGATTCATTAATCTTTATCTTTATATTCTTTAACCGTTGTTTTCTATTTCTTCATTCTTTCATTCACTTATTTTTTCTTCGTCGTCGGCATTGTTTATTCTTCTTCTTTGTTAATTGTAATTGCTTCTCCATTGCTCTTTCTGAACATTCATTCAATAATTCATTCTTCATTTTTTTTTCTATTTTTCACCATAGTTCTCTTTGCTCATTCATGTATGCTTTCATTCTTTGTTAAATGAATTTTTGCCCTCCTCTCCAAGTGTGTTCTTCTTTTGAATATTTCTTCTTTTTTGTTCGTCCATTCCTTCCTCTTATCTTTCCTTCCTTCCTTCCTTCCTTCCTTCCTTCCTTCCTTCCTTCCTTCCCTTTTCCGTTTTCTTCCTCCCTCCCTTCTTTCTTCCTTCGTTTTTTCCCTTCCTTCCTTCCTTTCCTTCGGTCGTTTTTTCCTTCCTTCCTTCCTTCATTCCTTCCTTCCTTCCTTCCTTCCTTCGTTTTTTTTTCCTCCTTGCTTCTTTCCTGCGATCGTTCTTTTCTCCTTCCTTCTTTCGGTCGTTTTTCGTCCTTCCTTCATTTTTTTCCTCTGCTTCCTTCCACCCTTCCTTTCTTCGTCGTTATTCCTCCTTCCTTCCTTCCTTCCTTCCTTCCTTCCTTCCTTCCTTCCTTCATCCTTCATTCCTTCATTCATTCACCCAGTTATTCATTGGTACAATCATTAGTGCAGTTGTTCAGGCCTCTTCTTTATAATTTTACTCGTTTTTGCTTTCCTTTTATTTTCTTAACATATTCTAATATTTTTCCTTTACATCACATAATTGTTTTCATTTTTCTTCATACAACTTTCTTTTGTTTTCTTTATATTTACTTTTTTTGATAAAACTTTAACTCTCATTTCTTTTCTTCTTTTTAATTTTTTATTTCCTATTATTTTGACATTGTTCGCAGTTGTGTTTATATTCTTCTCATTTACCGGCTTCACTTTACTCTTCCTTTTATTCTTTATTCCTTTCTTCTCTTTATGTTTTACACAATTTCCAGTTCCCTTTTTACATCTATTTTTTGACTCTTTTTTTTTTGCTTTTTCAGCTTCTTTCTTCTTCTTCTTCCGCCATTGTCCAATCATGTCCACGTATTTATTTTTGACGTCATTTAATGCCAATTGTTCCCTTTACATAAAGATCTTCGTTTTCTTTTCAGACGCCGCGTCTCTTCCTGGCTGCTCATTTATTTTTTCTGTTCAGTGATCGTTTCTATTTCGTAACTAAGCAGGACGTAGAGAAGGTGAACATTCAATAATTGATTCCAACCTCTGTTTCTAAGATTGAATTTCGTTAATTAGATTATTTAATTAACAGAAATTGTTGAACAGAAAACAGAAAACCAGTTAACATATTGGCCAACGTATTAATCAGCAAATAAAGTACAAAAATTCATAGA
>CAHIKZ030005332.1:890000-975000 GCA_903632075.3 Acanthosepion pharaonis | reverse complement strand
TAAAGCATTCTGAATGTAAAAATAAAGAAAAAAGTGTGCAAGACAATAAGAAACACTACTTGCCAAAAAAAGTGAAGTTTTGTTGAAATCGGTTGAAAAATGTAGGGAATTCGATCCCATATATAAACGAACACACACACACACAAAAAACAACCTGGGTTTTATAATACGTATAACTCGATATGAGTTGTCCCCCTTTTATTCTGGCGACAGAATCGTGTTTTCAAATTGATTTCGTGCAAAAACAATCGTGTTTTTCCAATTTTTGGCGCTGTCAGAACCACCGCAAGGTAATTTTACGTAGTCCTGTTAAGTTTTGTTGAAATCGGTCGAAAAATGTAGGAAATCCGATCCAATATATAAACGTACAGACACACACACACACACACAACCTGGGATTTATAATAAGTATGATAACCTTCATCATGAGTTGACCATTCTATAGTTTCGAATTTGTGCATTATATAGTCAATATTTATTGCTTGCCAAATCCCTATGCTTAAATATTCTTTTTTAATTCTGATTCACATCTATTTTTCAGCAGGACGTTCCTTGCCAGCGTTTAAAATCTAAAAATTTGCTTTCAAGGATAGCTTCATTTAAGGCGGATTTCTTAATGAGGGCTTGCTTGACCCGGTGATCCCAAGATTGAAGCCGTCTGGAGATTCAACTCCTGTAGGGCTGCAACCCGTGGCAGTAAGGTGGAAGAGGAGGGATTAGACTGAATGTGACCAACCCGTACAGACCACCAACGGCGGAATAGGCAAAGATCTATACGATCTGAACGACCAAACTAACGTAAGAGGACAGCGCCTTTCCGGGTGGTATAACCAAAATATACCTTGACAGACCAAGCATCCGACATCATGTTACAACCAGGTTTGTCGCATCTCGCCTGTCTCAATCCGCTTTAAGCGACGAGGGAGTCTCTTCCGGTCAAGTTTGTGGGCTTCTCCGTCGCGAAGAGTGGTCCAAAAAATATCAGATTCACGCGAATTTCCCCTCAAACTATCTTTGACTATTCTTCAGAAGTAAGCTCAGCGTTCACATCCATCGCCACCACCGCTGCCATCAGAGGGTGGGGGTGCGATCAGAGGTCGAGAAGGAAATAATGAGAGAGGTTGACAATTTTGATGCTGGGACGCGAGTAGGTACCGACTACCACTAAATCTCGAACTGAAATTCTTTGTGGAATAAGAAACAAGAAACCAATATGCTAATTTCCTGTCTTTGAAGCCTATTTTAATAAATAGTCATAAAATAAAATAATATTATCATATCAGTTTCTATGCAATGCATTTTCCTGGATAACCAGGAAAATGCACAATGTAAAAGGGGAAGGAAAAAAATTCCGTTTTCCATCATCAAGGCTGATGTTATCCTCCATGAGAGTAACTTGTTGCACCTTAAAAAAAGTGGAAAGATTGTATTGGATCCATTGCTACGTCTGCTGCTAAGCAGTCAGGTTCACAATGACGGGCTGAAACTATCTTACATATTTTTGTCTATTATTCACCCATAAGTTGAATATTGCTACCACATAGGGTCCGGCATTCTTCTTCTTATCGAGTCGCTAAACTACACCGATTCAGCGCTGCAAATAGAACCTTGTTTGGATTGATAACTTTTCAATACCTGAATAACCAAGATTGTGAGAAACTAGAAGATGCACCATAGTTAGTATTTCCTAAGCGTGTAATATAACGTGTGGTATGGATTGGTTCCTGTTGTATATCTAGTGATTATTGATAAAATCAAAAGAAGAATAAGCAGTATTATTGATCTTGATTTCGTCTTCAGTAACTTTCCCACCCCCCTAATCCAGCTTCCCTGTGCATTTTCTATAAGTACTTTCATAGTAAAAGTTTGGATGAACTCTTCTCTATGGTACCCAGATTATATGAATTTAAACGCAGTGCTAGATTGGCTGAAGGTCTTTTTAATTCACAGTTGAATTGGCTAGATGTAACTGTAATTTTATGCTAACAGTTTGTTCTCTGGCAATTCTCACTTCCAGAATTCACTTGCGGCTTCATGGTTTCCAGACAACTTTCATTTTCAAAAATTTTAATTTAATGTCAATGGTTATCAATTCTTCTATTTATTGTTCTCGGTCCTTAATCTTTCTCTTTTTACTTAACCTTTCACATTCAGGAACCACTTTTGTCTTAGTGGCTCTGTTGCCTTCCATGGGATGATATGAAAAAGAGACAAAAATCTAATCCTGGAATTTACAATAATTCCACGCATTTATTTTCATATTATCGTCAACCTCAAAAGGCTCTGTTATTTTACGTCTTGCAATATTATCCCAAACATTAGCTCTAACTCTTAAATGGTGTCCTCCAAATCTTCAATGATGATTTTTTTAATAAATTATCCACACTTTATGCTAGGCTCATGTTCTTGTAGCGCTTTGTCAATAAGCAAAAAATATTGATGTGAAGCAATTTTCGTATATAATGAGTAAATTGTCGTCTAAATTACGTAAAAATGAAAATAACATACATCTCCTTTCAATAGATATATTTACCAACGTTACTCAAAAATATTTCGAAAAACTAAAGTGTAAATTTATTCAATAAAATCGCCATTGTCTTGAGCCACAAACTCCAAACGACTTCAGAATCTCCTGTAATATTTCTGGACGGTCTCCTTGTTTAAGTTGGTGAATGCTGCCATGATACTTGGCTTCAGTTCATCTTTGGTCTTAAAATAGTTTTGTTGGCCCCTCTTTAAATTGCAGCCCACACATAATCAGTGGGGGTTACTGTCAGGGTAGTAAGTGGCTAGATCCAAGGGGTGATGTGATTGCATAAATTGTCTGACAGCCATAACTGGATTTTCCTGCTTGTGTGACATGGTGCAGAGTCCTGTTGCCAGACATAGGTTCTTCCAGCAGATAGGCTCTTTTCCAGGACAGCACTACCTCCACAAGTCATTGGATGTAGGCCTCTGTGTTGAGTCTGTGGCCCTCCTCCAACAAATTCAGTAGTCACTTGTGTCTTCCATGCGGTGTCATGAAAAGAGACAAACATCTAGTCTAAGCATCTAAAATAATTCCATGCGGTTGTTTTCTAATGAGAATTTTGGAGATTTCGGGAATCTGATACCACAGAATTTATAGATAGTTTTAAACACACAAAAGGCAATGTTTTTCCCTTTGAAAAGTTAACATCTTTTCAGCCAACAATTCATCAGAAGAATCGTTGTGTATATGTCTGTGTGTGTGGGGAATAGTTATATCTGAACACACACACAGACACATATGTTACAACGAACGATTCATAGAAAAAGTAGATTACTAAAGTTAATGATATAAAAAAAGCAACGGCACCTCCAGGCGGTGTAATGGTTACCAAGTTTGTCTCGCTAGAACAATTACGACTGTGTAGTGAATTCGATTCTCACTGGGTGCCCCATACTTTCGGCCTTGTGCCACAACTAAGCTACGCTTGGAAAATAACCATAAAAAAGCAAAATATCTTCGCTAACAAAATTCTAAAGGTGCATTAATCTACAAATCAGGCGATGAATGTTATCCTTGTTTTTTTTTTAATTATAAATTGTATAAGGACTTTCTTCAATACAGAATTACTTTCGACTCTACATTCAGTCATCCTCAGGCATGGAAATTATTTTTTCTGCTAAAATTCAGATAGCATCCGAGACGAAAAAAAATAATACGAATCGAATTGCTTTTTTGTTTTTTTTAAAATGTGTTATTGATAACGGATACAAACTTTTAGAGCATGCAGTCGCAAAATTAACGTTGATTTTTTTAAAATTTAATTTTTTACTAATATGGCAATTTGAGAATTTTTTGTTATATGAGTTTATCAGTCAATGTGGCATGAACTAAACAGTTCAATAAATAGAGTGATGTCTCAGTTGTTATCCCTAAAAATTTCACTTCAGATCAGTTCGTTTAAATGAAATATGTGGTGCAGTTCCATTTATATTACAATGAATCATTCATACAAAAAGTAGATTAGTAAAGGTAATGATATCAAATGACGAAATACTTAGGTAGCAACATTCTAAAGGTGCATTAACTTACAAATCAAATACTAATTTTGTATAAATGATTCATTGTAATATAAATTGAACTGCACCACATATTTGATATATATATATATATATATATATATATATATATATATATATATATATACATGCGTGTGTATTAAGAAACTTACATATTACCTGATATTGATTGCACAACTCAGAGTTTCATGCTTTCTGCAATCGCCATGTGCAAATCTTTGGGCTTATTTTTGGGTTTAACACCGTTTTTTAATACTTCTAGTTATCGCGCGATATTTTATTGTTACGGTGTATTATTATTGCTCTTAATTATTTAAATTAATTGAAGTTTAATTTTGGATTTGAATTTAGACCCAGATTAACATTTAAGATTGAAGATAAGGTTGGAAACAAGAATTATAAATTTTAAAACGGACGCTGATGTTACGGAAAAAAAATTGAAGATCTCTGGGGGATATTTTTAATATATATAATACTAGCAGCTTGGCCCGGCGTTGCCCGTGCTTGATTAAAAAATCGTACGACTCATACAGCAATCGCAATCACTTGACTTAAAATAATTTTGCCTTTCCTTGCCTTTAAAAGAGTGCCCTTTGCCGTGCTGATGTTGCTATATGCCTTACTTCTTGCCTATCTCACACTGCGAATTTTTTCTAAGCTCTATACTATAAAGAACTAATCAAAATGAACACAAAACGATCAGCTTTAAAAAAGGACTCGTAACTGGAAAAACCGAATGTAAAAAGAATGTTAACAACAAATACTTTTTCACACCTAACCCAGTTGTGCAGAATCAGAATCAACGTTGAGTTTAAGCAAGCGAATGAGACAATTGGAGTAAAGTGCCATGAAGATTTAAATTTTTCCCACTTGCGACGAATGCAGCTATCGATTTTTTTTTGCATGATAGCATGCTAGTAAACATTCGTGTCATTAAGCTGTTAGCTCTCACGCTGTCCAGTAGAATCTTTCTGCCTATTCGTGGCAGCCAGCTATTGGCTCTCACTCTGCCCAGTAGAAAATGGCTGCAAACTACATGAAAACTGCCGTAGAAACATGAAAGAATCGACTATTTCCACTATCGATGGGAGTTGGGAAATGCAAATCGGTCTTGGCGTTCCCACTAACTTGGAGCATGTGCATGTAAATGTTGGTGCAAATCAGTCGAAAATTGCGGCCGTACATTCGTGCATTATATATATATATATATATATATATATATATATATATATATATATATATATATAATGCATATTTGTGTATTCTCAATCCATCTGGAACATTATCATAAGTTGATGTGTTGGCTCTAATATATATTAGGTCTCCTGAAAGTTGTGAGTTCAACCACTTGTCGTAACAATTAGTGTCATACTCTGTTTCAGTGGAAGAAAAAATCCAGACAACTAAAAGTTGTGAGTATTAATTAATTAATTAATTTATTGATATGAAATGAACCGTACGCATAGAAAGCTTTATGAGAACAATATACACCTTTGACTTCGATAAAGATCAGTCTGATGTTCCACGAATGTTCCATAGTAGGATGTCCGATACCTACAGGAAAACGGAGTATACATCCAGAAATATGATCAAGCTGAGTTAAATAATGAGAAAATAATGAGAAAATATAATATATATATATATATATATATATATATATATAAGAAAGAACATTACAGCCCATCAAGTACTTCGCTTAAATTCATAGAAATCTAGGTGTCGTAGATTAGAGTGAATCAGAAAAATTACCACGAAAAGATTTATAGAAAAGGAAGAGGGAATCTATGTCCCGATGATGTGAAATTTATTGAAATCGTGACTCCAGATAAGGAATTATAACATTTCAGATTCTTTTTTCAAGAATCTCTAAATACGTGGTATTCACTTAAACACCTAAATATCTAAATCAACCTGTAGTCATACCGATTTTTAAACATCAGAAAACTAAATATACATATTAATTGCTATAATTTGAATAGGTGTTAAACTCAAAGAAAGCGTATGATATTTTTTTTTGTTTATTTATAGAACTTTCTTTACGTAATAAACTGATTAATTACTCTTCTTAAGCTATAGTAGTTTTTTCAGTATAAATATTAGGAGATCGTTTTGCTAGGTCAAGCTATTTCAGTTAATTATCAGTTTTTGTTATTTTCACTGTGCGATTCAGCCTTTACACAGTTTATGCGAATGTATATATGAGGTAGATAACATTTAATCCTAGCCTTGAACAGGTTAAGTTTGTAGTGATGGGAATATTATCCTCTTGGGAGTAGGTCCAACAGAATAGCAGTTTGCGGAAAGATGCTGCTCGAATGAAACTTGCTGCTCACCAATGGAAAACGAAATGGTTTGCTACAAAGTGCATAGTATGAAGGGTCTTAGTCGTAAAGGTTGGTTCTGGTTGATTCAAAGAATGTAATTCTTCTGATCACTTTTCATGGAAATAGTGATAGAGTAGTGACAGGCTTGCGATGTTTCGTATGTGAGAAAGGGATTGTAGGGTGAAAGATAGTTTGTCATCCACAAGGACGTGGAGACGATTTGGACTTTATCTGGAAAGTGAGAATTGGGCAAACCCTGACCATTTATGGCGGCAGGACTTCATACACGACCTGATCTGGCTCTTCGAAATGTAGAAAATTAGCACGAGGAATCAGGTACTCGATGGAGCAGTACATGAAACACACACTTTTTTCTAGATCTTTCGCTATGAGTAATATGTACGAGGCCCACGAGGCCTGGATTGAGTTTAAGCCCTATAGTCCCACAAGGCACGAGACGTCACTGAGTAAACACCATTTTTCATGACTGATGATATTTCAGTGTCCGATCTGTGGTTATGGAATGCAACTAGTTTGGTTTGTAAGATATCGAATGTAACCAGCCAGTCGCCCACCACTCCGCAGTTAGACGTAGATCAGAGGAAATTTATGCAGCCAGGCTCTAGTTATCTAGAGGTTTAGAGGTGCAGCCATATACCATTGTATCATATGCATAGATATTCGCAAATGATCGAAGTATGCTCTTAGGCAGCTCATTTTTGTAAGTTAAAAGTAAGCTGGTGTGTTAAGAGATATTTCTAACGTATGTCCTTTTTAAGGATGCCATCGAAGTAATTAATAAAGACGTTATAGTCAGATCTCATCATTAAACACCTATATAATTCCGGGGGAATAATTACGACCTGTTTATTTATAATATATTATTCTCACAGTATTAATCTTAAACGGATATTCGCGAATATTCCATAAAACAAACACATACTATATATATTTACATATGCTTGTGAAAAATCATCAGTTTATCTGTATGATAGATATAAAAATGCAAACAAGTTTTCTTATTTAAAAAAAAACCATAAAAACGTATATATCTCCTGTAGCCTAAATATCCTAAATGACCTAAATATCCCTGAATTATTTTTGAAAAAAAAAAAACATAAATATTTACGACTGTGCTGAAATGATGGCTTCACTAAAGGAATATAATAATGTAGAAAATAAAACGAAATCTATTTTTTCGTCTCCCTTACTAGAGGAATTAAAACCATGTTTTCAATTTGCAATATATTTATCGAAACCCTGTCTATAACATTGTTTGATTCCGATTAAGCAAATTTCAGATAGAGAATCACATTGATTTGATTAGTCAATGGAATAATTTGAATTTAAATGCCTGCATAGATTCAGTAAATAGTGATGTCTCTTACCGAAAGCATTACGTTTCCTTTATTCACTGATCCTTAATTAATTTGCTCCATACTGTGAGTTAGCAAAGCTCGAGGTTTATTTCATTTTCACAATCTAGTTTTTTTTCTGATTTTCTTTGTATTAAATTCCACATGTAATATTATTATAATGCCATGTTTTTACCTCTCTCTCTTTCTCTTTCTTTCTCTCTCTCTCTCTCTCTCTCTCATATATCAAGTTAGAAAAATCAAACCTATAAAGCGTTTTCATATTCTAAAATATTAAAATGCTGAATGGAATACTATCGCGGTTTCGACCGCCAAGCTCTCATTCAGGTGGTTAACTCAGTGAAATAATCACAGACAACATAGCAAGAACTTAAATTTCTTAATGCAGCAGCGAAAGTAATGAGGGGGGAGGAGGAGTATTGTTTTTTTTCCAATTGGAACTGGGTTCGTATGACACTAAGGTCAATTTCCTTATGTGCCTATTTATATTTATTTATATATTTCGCCATAATTTCGGAATGGCCACTATTTCCTCTTGACCAATTAAAGTATTTGCAGTTCACTTTACTAGCTTTACTTTTCTTAAAATATTCCATTTAATGCCCGGAATTCTTTAATTTTTTTCTCCAACAATAGTTTCCTAGCCTTGTATTTTGACAAAAGTGTCCTCCTCTCTTAATACAGATACCCATTTTTTAAAATTTTTTCATTGAATATTTCATCATTCGAAGAATATTTCAATAGTCAGCATTGCACGCCTAACGGGCTATCTCTGATTACCTCTTAACAAGTGGTTAGATGCCGTATTTACGTGTATTAAAGCCGTATTTTGATACATAAATGGTGAAACCGTTTCAGTCAAGAGATTTAGCTCCATATAAAAAAACTGGGCGACTTTCCTGTTGACTTTCACCGTAATCTCGAAATCCAGTTCTTTAAACAATTTGCGTACTTTTTTTTTCTGATGGAATAATTTCTTTCTTTTATTATCCGGTACCAACCCACCCTTCAACAAGTAAGAACTAATATAACGAAAATATATTTTACCCTTTTTAATTAAGCATTTTCTTAAAACGTCTGGGTTGTACAAATTATTTAATCGCAACACAGTAAAGCTGAGCTAAAACTGAACTTGCAATATAGGCAACATTATTAAAATGTTGAACAAAAGAAATTCGAATCTTGAAGAATATAGGAGGAGTGGAACAAAGGTTCTTTGTAATTGCAGAAGAAAAAATAATTGACCCTTAAATAGGGTATGTTGCACAAAAAGAGTAGTATCTTGTGCCAAAGTAGAAAATGACAATGGTGGTGCAAAAACATATATTGATTGCACTGAGAATCAGTATAAAAATAGGTAGTATAATCATACCTCGTCTTTCAGAATACCCGAAAGCATGTTTAATACGAAGCTAGCAAACTATTATTGAAGTTTTAGAGAAGAAAAAAATTGAAGAAGCCCGGCCATTAAGTAAAATATTTTAAGAAAAGTAAAAGCTAGTAAAGTGAATAGCAACTCCTGCAAACTGTGTCAGTAGGAGAAGTTGGCCATTTAGCATTCAAGGTTGGTGCTGAGTTGTTGAATGAGATGTTCGAAATTATGTCGAAATGTAAGCACATGAGGAAGTTGATTTAGGATTATACGAACCAGGTTGAAGTTGGAAAAAAATTTTTTTTCACAACTCCTCACCCTGATTACTTCGGGTGCCGCATTAAGAAATTTAATTTTTTGCTGTGTTGACTGTGATTTTCGCTGACTTAACCACCTGATGATATATATATATATATATATATATATATATATATATATATATATATATATATATATATATATATATATATATATATATATATATATTTTGCAGTTATTTGTATGAAATTTAGTAGCAATAAAGTCGCCACTGTCTATCATTCCCAGACAATACATATCTACCTACTATTCTGGTTTATTGTCAGCTCTCTCTCTCTCTCTACTCTTTCTTTCTCTTTCTCTCTCTCTCTCTCTCTCTCTCTTATATATATATATATATATATGCATGTTTCTACACATCTGTCTGTCTATCAGCTTACGTCTCTACATTCAAGTCATGTTTATCTGTTGTGTTTAATTTTACAAAATTACCTATTGATTTCGTTCACATTATTTACATTTTTCAGTGTTGTCCTCATCTTTATTGCCTCATTCACGGCGTTTCGACAGTTGCAAGCTCTGGCATTCTTTAGGTGATTGGAATTTTTAACTGAATCCTTTGTTTCGGAGTAGATTGTTCTAGTTCCACGTGTCGTGACTCTTCCTCGTGTCTAAAATTATCCCAACTCTCTAAGTTTTTTTTTTTTTTTTCACCACTGTCGTAAGAAGTTACTGAACACGCAATACTTTGGGTTATGTCACAGGATTTAAACATTGCTTTTATTCACTAGACCATGTGCCCTTGAGGATATCAGTATATGAATTTCCATTATAAGTCTCAAACATTTATTACCTCAAGGACACATGGCTTAGCGGATAAAACGTTGGTGGTATTAAGTGACTTGACACAAAGACTTGTAAGTTCAATACCTGTCCACAGCAGTGGTGAACAAAATCGTGGAGAGTTGAGTTAAAAGGAGTTAAAGGGAGATAACTGAGACATTAGAAGAGACAGGACACGTGGATTTAGAACAAGCTGCTAAGAAATAAAGAGTTCCGTTTTAAATTTCAGTCACCTGAAGAAGGCCCGAGAGTGCAACTGCCGAAACGGTGTGTATATGTCAACAACGATGAGGGCAACTGTCCGATCAATGTAAATTATTACAATACCTCATCTCAGAAATATTGACATATATCTATTTTATTGTGTTCATATCTATCTATCTATCTATCTATCTATCTGTCGCTGTAACTAGGTAGCTGTTTCATTTCATATCTATCTATCTCTGTATTTTCCTGTTTATCTACTTAAGTACATGTCTTTATCGTTCTGTTCCTATCTATTTATTTATCTATCTATCTATCTATCTATCTATCGCTGTAACTAGGTAGCTGTTTCATTTCATATCTATCTCTGTATTTTCCTGTTTATCTACTTAAGTACGTATCTTTATTGTTCTGTTCCTATCTATCTATCTATCTATCGCAGTAACTAGGTAGCTGTTTCAGTTCATATCTATGTCTCTCTGTATTTTCCTGTTTATCTACTTAAGTAAGTGTCTTTATCGACATGTTCCTATCTATCTATCTATCTATCTATCGCAATATTTTTACGTCTTTTTCTTTATATACATGCAAATATCCATCTATTCATTCCTATTTATTAATTATGTATCTATCTCAGTTCCTATCTATCCATCTATCTATCTATCTATCTATCTATCTATTTGTTTCTATCTATCCATCCATCGCTGTAACTAGGTAGCTGTTTCAGTTCATATCTATCTCTGTATTTTCCTGTTTATCAACTTAAGTAAGTGTCTTTATCGTTCTGTTCCTATCTATCTATCTATCTATCTATCTATCTATCTATCTATCTATCGCAATATTTTTACGTCTTTTTCTTTATATACATACAAATATCCATCTATTCATTCCTATTTATTAATTATGTATGTATTTCAGTTCATGTCTATCTATCTATGATAGATTCATATATTAAAATTCCTATACAGACACTCACACACACACACACACACACACACACACACACACACACATATATATAAATATGTATATGGATGTGTGTGTATGTGCGTGTGTTTGTGCGAGGCCGTCTATGTGTGTGGGTGTGAGCATTACATTTACACTTTTCTGGATGCTCGTCGCTTTTCCTCTTCTGCATTTTAGGTTCGTTAATTTAATATCTTGCACATGTGTCCGTGTCGGCGAGACATGTTTTGTAAAGATCGGAAAATGGACGTCCCTTGGCGATAGCAGTGACATAAATAGCCCAGCCTTATTCAGTACCAGTTATAGAAGCAATCACCGAGGACTGGTCAAATCTGTGGCTATTATATTGACAAGTTCGTCCTTTTGCATATTTCTTTTTTTTTTCTATCATGGGTAGAGCTTCTGGCCGTTACCAATTAAACTTCCTTTGTCTGCTTTGGTTCCAAGACCATCATAGATAATTGGTTTATGAAGCGGGGAAAGGTGAACAAAAGACATGTTTGAAGATGGAAACAAAAGGATGAATGAAAACGTAAGTAGACAAGAGTTTGTTTAGTTATTCTTCTTCAGTGAGGGGTTGCTCCTTAAGACTTGTGTACTAGACAGCCGAGTTAAATCAGCTGGAAGCAGGGACCAACTGGGAAAACAGGTCAAACAAATTTAAGTAGTTGCAAAAACAGACGAAGATTAATTCGAACTAATGATTAAAACGACTGGCAGAAATGGTCAATAAATACATAGGTGAAAAAGATTTTGATATTTATATGTATGTATATAGATGAACAGATCACACACACACATACACACACATACATATATATATATATATATATATATATATATATATATATATATATATATATATATATATATATATATATATATATATATATATATGTGTGTGTGTGTGTGTGTGTGTGTGTTGGAGGCACGGTGGAGTAATAGATAGCAGCTTGGGCCGAGTTCAATTCCTCGATCCATTATATTCACTTGCCTTGGGAAAGGTGTGAATCCTCTTCTTCTCCCCCCAGCTATGGGTAAATAGAAGGACAAACTGGGTTCTATAGCCTTGGATGGCAACTGGTCGAGGAGAAGGACAACTCTGAATTCAAAACCTGCAGAGGGTTGTTTGGGGACCTTGTGTCATCTAGTTCACCAGGTCTCTGTATTCAGCCCTTCAAAAAGTGTGGATGGTCCTGAACGAAACCTTCACCACTATAATCAAACCTCATGTGGTTTTGTCGGGCTGCCAGTTTCCTAGGAACTGATCTGAGAATATATATATATATATATATATATATATATATATATATATATATATATATATATATATATATTAATAAAAAAGATAAATATGAACTTACTGGGATAGATGAAAAAGACCATGATATACATATGTATATATATAAATGAATAGACCTATATATATATATATATATATATATATATATATATATATATATATATATATATATATACTGTTACATTAGAGTCTGTAAATATTCAATATAAAAAACTGTACATTTTGTTTCAACTTTAAACCAACGTTTATTCATTTGGCAAACGATGATGGTATTAAAAGATTTTATTAAGAAAGACGATTACCAAAATGTTCCATAAAAAGTTAAAAAAAGATTTATACTTTTGTATTGAGCCCTGTTTTAAAGTAATCTTTTGAACGTTGAAATTGTATTCTTCATTCTTTTACACACACACACACACATATATATATATATATATATATATATATATATATATAGATAGATAGATAGAGAGAGAGAGAGAGAGAGAGAGACCGATATGAACTGACTGAGATAAATTGATAGATAGACAGATAGATATAAACTGACTTACATAGAGAAATAGATACATACATAGATAGAATATGAAAAGAGTGAAATGCATAAATAGATTTGAACAAACGGAAATAGTGTAAACTTATAATTGATATGACTTTTCACGTGTTGAATATCATAACTCTCTAAGACTTCTACCGATTTCTACCGCATTAAGTAATTCTGTCTTCTCTTTACTAAATATGCAATAATATGATACCACCACATGGAAGAGAAATCACGTCCGCTAGAAATATCTTGATATTTGCAATATTGGTAACAATTATAATTAAATAACAAAATATTGTTAACGAATTTCCGTGCTCTTTGGGTGACTGAATGCATAACGAGGATAATAATTATAATATTAATAATGATAATAATAATAATAATAATTGTTATTAATAATAAAAATAATAATTGTTATTAAAGACCACAAACAAAAACGGTGCCTCCTTGTTGATATGGCAGTCCCTGCTGACTGCAAAGTATCTTAGAAGATATTCAAAAAGCTGTCAAAATACAAGGATCTTGTAATAGAAATCTCGAAAATTTGGCATATGGGAACATCAACAATCCCTGTTGTACTTGGAGCCCTAGGACTGGTTGAAAAAGATTGCAGTAGACTAATTGAAGGGATTCCTGGAAGTTCATGCCTCAAGGAGATACAAAAAATTGTTCTGACAAGTACAGCCCACACTTTACGAAGGGCTTTATCTATGTAATTTTTTTTTTTTTTTGTCAGTGGAAAGTGTCATGCTGCCATTTCTAACCTTAGGTCACTGGGCGGGACCCGGAAAGAAATGTGTAAACGCCAGAAATCAAAGAAAATAAAAATAATAATAATAATAATAAAAACAATTGTTGATTCTTGTATCGATGACAAAATTACAAAACTCTCATTATCGAAACATAAATCTTTTCTTTTTTCTTATATGTGCCGTTTCCCTTCGGGACTCTGGTGATAATGTTTGGCCACAATTTCCATTCCTTTGTAGGTCATTCTAAAAGTTGTCTTTTTGGTTTTATTTCCTAAACCCTGTTCTGCTATTCATTTACATAAACTCCACGGTGGTTACGCGCTGTTTTCCCCTCTTACACTTATTTCAAAATATCACGTTAGTGTCAAATTTTTCAAGCCCTCTTTACACATTATGAGCCATAGAAATATCAACTGTCTCTTTCAGATGTTAGAACTTCTTCGTAGCTCACATGTTCAGTCCATGGAGTTCTCACCCTGTTTCTGTAGAACCACATTTCTATTGCCTTAATTTTTTTTCTCTTGATCTGCTTGGAGATTGTCGTACAGGAGGGCTGATATATTCTATAACAATTCAGTACTCTTTCTTTGTTTCTAACGAGAGTGTTCTGGTTCTTAATACGTTACATAGCTTTTCTAAAGCATCATTCGTTGTCCCAATGCGACTACAGATATCCGCGAAGCTTGTTGCGTCCTCCGTTAAAACATTGTCCAGGTTTTTAAATTATTGCACTTGATTTTTGTATCTCTAATTTGTTCTTTGCATGCTCACCTGTCCTTATGTTTAATCATATACATACAAGAAAACCAGAAAAATGAGGAATGAGAGATTAACGGAAAAAGAAAACACAAAAATTCTCTGGATAGATCTGAGCTACGGTCAAGTTATGGATAGCGGCTTCGATTTAAGGAATCGGGGATCCGAGTTCAAATTCCATTCAAAGCCATTACTTTCACTTACGTGCTAATACCCTTGAGAAAGGTATGAATTCTCTTCTTCTGGCTCCAGCTATGGGTAAATAGGACAGACTCGGTTCTATAGCCTTGGATGGCAACTGGTCTGGGAAGTCTAAGAAAAGAAAAACTCTGAAATCAAGACCTGCGTGCACCAGATCTCTGTATTCGGCCCTTCAAAAGTGTCTGTATTCGGCATTCACCATTATAATCAAAGCATATATGTAGGCTTTCGGCTGTCGTGTTCTAGGAACTTGTTGTGTATGATACACCTAATTTACATAAGCGGACTACCGACCATATAAATATGGGTTGGTACCGGAAGACAGGGAAGATAGTAGAGATTAAGAAATTGAATCCAGAGACTCTTCGACTGCGATTTAGTCAACCCATTATGCAGGAACAGACTTCCCAAGAATATTCAAACTAACTGTAAATATTATGACCTATTCTTTGTTTCAATTTTTAACGTTTTTGTATTATTCCATATTTTAAGCTTCAAAGAACTGAATTTTATTTATATATATTTTATATATATATATATATATATATATATATATATATTATATTATAATTATTTTATATATATATATATATATATATAAACGCTAATTTAATCACAATAAACGCTAATTTTATTGGATACGAATATTTCAGTAGTTGCTCCGTTTATTTATTAAATAGTATATTTATTTATTTTTCTTTGCATTGTACAGTCTTCCACTTGGCTGAGGAGACATTGCAGTCGAAACCTGGGTTGCGAGGTTAGTTGGCATTTTAGCCTTTTCTTAAATATCTTAGATCTACATAATCGATTTTGAATTTTGTATTGATCACTTTTCTGTTGTCTATATCTTTTAGGCGCAGCTGTTTTTTGTTAATGGATAGCGGCTTGGTTTGAGAGCTGGGTTCGAATTCCATTGGGAACCATTACATTCACTTATGTGCTAATACCCTTGAGAAAGGTATGAATCCTTTTCTTCTCCCTCCACCTATAGGTAAGTAGAAGAACAGTCAAGGTTTTTTTGCCTTGTATGGCAATTGGTCTACCACAGAAAGAAATGACAATCTACCGCGGGAAATATCTGCCTCGTTAGTCGTGTATCGAAATAGAGGTAATCACCTAAGCGTTCATCACGCATGGCACATAACTGATTGACATCTAAGGAAACATTATTATAATTATAATATATAATAATATTATTAATTATAATAAATTTTTAAGCATTTCAGTCCAATCAAGGCAAGAAACCACTAAGATGCAAGGGATCACTGAGTGTAAGAGAGTACGAGAAAAATAACACTATTAAGGAAAGTGAATATTAAAAGAACACGACTTGTATAGACAGAAGATAAAGATTGACATTGCATTTAAATTTTAGAAGATCAAAGTTGACTAGAATTCACAAATCTGAAAGAGAGTCCCACAAACTATATGTCCAAGAGAAGAAACTGTTAGAATAGAACTTACGGTTAGATCTAGCCAATTCAGTTTTAAATGATGAGACCTTGCCACCAATCTAGCACTGCGCTTAAATTCATAAAACCTATGTACCATAGAGTAAAGATCAATAGAACAATTGTCATGAAAATATTTATAGAAACAGCACAAGGTAATGATATTACGTCGGTGGAAATGTGATAGGAATTGAAATTACAAGTCAGGACTAATAACATTGCATATTCTTCTTTTCTTTAGATATGTAGCAGCAGCACCAGCCCAAATCTATCGGAAGGGTGGTAAGAATGAACGAATTGTAGACTCGTAAATATTTAAGAATTCTTCTGGCGAGAAAAATTGATTTTTTTCAGCGCTTCTCAAACTTTTTTCATCCATGACGCCATTTTTCATCACCAGATTTTTCGCGATGCCAGGTATTAAAATGGAATAAATAAATAGATTCACGAATCCTTTATTTTTTGGCTGAACAATATAAATATAAAAATATAGTTATATTATTTGTCAAAATAAAAGTAGTTTTAGGATTTGCTTCAAGAGCAAAAATAAACCAAAGTATAAAGGAATAAATAAATAAAATAAAATAAACCAAAATATAAAACATATATAAAATAAAATAAACCACAGTATAAAAAAAATAAATAATATAAAATAAACCAGAGTATAAAAATAGATAAACTAAAATAAAATAAACCAAATTATAAAACATAAATAAAAGATAATAAACCAAAGTATAAAACATAAATAAAATATAAGAAACCAAAAGTATAAAAAATAAAAAAATAAAATAAACCAAAGTATAAAAAATAAATAAAATAAAATAAAACAAAAGTATAAAAAATAAATACAATAAAATTAAATAACGTATAGAAAAAATAAAATAAAATAAAATGAACCAAAGTATAAAAAGTAAATAAAATAAAATACAATAAACCAACGTATAAAAAAATAATTAAAGCAAAATAAACCAACGTATAAAAAAATAAATAAAATAAAATAAGCCAAAAGTATAAAAAAATAAAATAAAATAAACCCTATTATAAAAAATAAATAAGATAAAATACAATAAACCAAAGTAAAAATCAATGTGACGGATATGCTTGTTTCTTGATGTATAACAAATTAAACCTTTGTGTAATATTTGACACTGTTGGACGTAAAGCATTTTCTACTGTTTTCCCCGTTTAATGATATTTGCTTTTACTGTTGAAAAAGTCGTTTCACATAGGTATATGGTGTTAATGACAGAAGAACATGTAGTATAAATTGCAGAAATTGTGGGAAATTCAGCGTTAGCTCCGATCCAGAATTCAGCCAAAATTTTTTTTTTTTTTTTATAAATTCAGGTTTCACGTTTGAGTCACTCGATTATTAAGCTAATTCCTCTTGGGTTTTATCCATTGGATGATTAATATCATCAATGTCAATTGAAAATAGTTTCTGAATCCAAGAACTCTGAAATTAAAATTCAACATGAAATATTTGCGAAACTGTCTTTCTCGGATATTCAAGTGGGCTGTAATAATTGTTGCAGTTATTTTTTTTTCAATTATAAAATCCACGATACGTGGAAACATTTCGATGAATCCTTTTTCACCCTATTTTTCCAAATGTAGATCTTTTTCTAAAACCCTCAATCTTATCATTCGAAATAAATATATCGCTTTTCATTTCTTGAAGAGACAAGTAGAGATCGTTTAGTTCCTCAGAAATAACTGATAAATAGGATATCTTTGAAAACTATGTGCATTAGAAAAAGAGAAGCATGGTCAAATTTGTGTTTGGTTAAAAATATAATAATTTCGTCTTTTAACAACAATAATCTATTTAAACACTTGACAGATACCATACTTCTGCGTGTAGTAATAAGAATTTGTATTCTGAGTCCATGTCTTTACAGAGATTTTAAAATAAACGGCTGTTAATGATACGGCTTTTAAAAAGGATTTTATTTTGATAATATCCTGAAGCAAATCGGTTAATTCCGGTGGTAATTCGATGAAAAGATACAGTGTCTAAAAGTTGCATGATTATTACTAGCAGCTTTAACAAACGATTCAAAACTATTATTTCCCCCCCGTCAACCCTTTTGCACCATCTGTTCAGACTCCAATACAATTTTTCCATTCCAAAATTAAAGTTTTAAAAGAATCGTCGACTTCACGATATATGCCTTTCTCTCTTGTATATTCTTCCAAACGATAACAAAATAACAATTCTTCATTGGCGTTTTCTTTATAAATATATCTGACGTATACTAACAATTGTGCCATTTTTGAAATATCATTTATTTCGTTCAAATTAATTGAAAAGTTTGTGTTTTCTTTAAGTATGGTAAAATTTGCTAACGTTGATCGTTGTTAATTTCAGTAATTTTAATGCCGAAAGTATCTTTCGATGAAGGAATTTTCCGAAATTTATTAACATATCTACTTCCGTGAAGTTTTTCTACCATTTTCATAGCTGCAGGTAATAAAAGTTTTTCCCTAATGGTGTATGGCTTGTTTTTAAAATTTTAACAATTAAATATGAAACTTCGTATGACGCTAATAAATATTTTTTGTTTATAGTAACACATTTCTCAATACTTTGTTTTTCTATATTTGAAGATCTTAACAGCCTTTCAAAATATATCTTTGGTTTATTGACGTATGGGCGATGTTTGAATTCAAGATGCCTTTTTAATTCTGAGGGTTTCATATTCTCCACGTCCAAAACGTTATTGCAAATTAAACAAAGGTGTTGTTCAATGCCATAGCTATTATTAAACGCAAAGCCAAACTGGAGAAATGACTCATCGTATTTTCTTTTTCGTCTCTCTCTGATTACTGTCCTGCTGGAAAAAATTTTAAACTACCCCGCCCGCGTCATTACTTTTCTGACTCAAGTTCAGCCATTTATCCATGAGTAAAAATATTTTTTTTATTCTGAAATATAAATAAAATAGCTTTTCATAAAATAATTATTATGAAATTATTTAAATAAATACCTGACTTCAATCGAATAAAACAGTAACATTTATTGTTATTTACACACTTACTAAGATGAACAAACTACACTGAAAACTGTTGTCACTGCCTTTGTTGCAAAGGCGCCGAAAGCGCGTTTTATTGGCGCAGCGACTGCGTCGTGCATCACGTTAAGTAACGGGCGTTTGGGAAATAACATATAAGCTGGAATTCATGTATGTGATTTTAATTTTCGCAGCCCCGGCATTTCGCTTCGCAGTCCCATTTGAGGTCGCGTTCCATAGTTTAAAAAGCGCTGATCTAGCACTACACAGGGAACTAACTTCCCTAGCAGTTGAACTAGCAATTGATACAATATAATATTTCCACTTCATGTCAGCAGAAAATGTATGTCCCAGAAGGGGCAATTATCTCGTCTAAAACTGCAGGCGAAAATAACACTCACTTGCATTATTATGTGTCACTGGATTTCATGCGTTGTAGTTATTTTCAAGTTTTTTTTTTTTCGTAAGAATAGAGATAAATTGTTGGGTGTGCACAGATTCGAGATATACTTGAGGTTTTCCAGAATCTTCTGTTCAGTATGTGTATGAACTGGTTGTTACCGCTTTTTACTGTCCTATAATGACCACCATCTTGTCGCGACATGTGTGAGAGGAGATTGTCGTGTGAGACAACGCATCGCAACACGTCTTGGCAAAGGTTATTAAAGAGATCGCGAAACGGAATTCGAAAAAAGATTTTTCCTCTGCCTAGCTTTTGCATCTACTTTGGACTCTCCACGACTTTTCCCTTTTTCTTAATTGCAATAAAAAATGTCTTCGGGGGGAAAGAGTCATATTTGTAAAAGTAGATATCAGCGTATATGTGCTTGTATATATATATATATATATATATACATATATATATATATATATATATATATATATATATATATATATATATATATATATATAATAAATTAATTGATTTAAAATATGTTTTTCGCTACACAGTTCTAGCCATGTTTCAAAAATAGAAGCTAAAAGCTCCGAATTAAATTTCGTAATTAAATTAAAGACATTAGTTCCATTTCATCCTCAAGCGAATTTTGAAGTAAGTTATTTTTAAATTTACTGGTTTTTAAAGGCACGGCAAAAATCATAATTCACGTTTCCAAGGGTACAGAGAAATTATGAGTGTGTGTGTATCTGTGTGTGTATCTCTGTGTGTGTCTACATATGCAAAATACCAGCTGTTGCAAAATATGTGGAACGTCTGTTTATTGTCCTAGAAAATTAGTCCGTAGCTTTAATTTTAATATCTCCCTATCACCATGATTTCATTGATTTTGTTTGCTGTGACGCTCAACACCGATTGGAATGCAGGCAAGTAGTACTCCAAGAGTGTTTGGTATACACGCTGACACGGCCCTTCCTCTTGTGCTATTTAACCCATTTTTGGCAGCGAGAATATAAGCATTCATGCTTTCCCCAAATACAAAATTGAACGTAACAGATTCTGACAAAATTCGAACTCGTCTTCCCGATACCACTTCTTGAGACGATAACCTCTCCGGCATCAGCATAACACCTTTATATCTGTCTCAGTGTATGTGTATATATATATATATATATATATATATATATATATATATATATATATATATATATATATATATATATATATATATATATATATATCGTATATATATATATATATATATATATATATATATATATATATAGCAAAAATGTAAATGGATATAGATCCGACAGAATGAAGAAAAATTTGGAAAAAAAAAAAACAAAAAATCATTAAATGCAATTATGTTGTTTAAAATGAATGAAATGTCGATGTCTGACGTTTCGGTTTAATAAACCTTTTTCAAGACAATATTCATTAAAATACAATTCAGTTCAATTTGACAAAGACGATGGATATAAACAACAATTTTTCTTCATATATATATATATATATATATATATATATATATATATATATATATATATATATATATACGATTTCACGCAATACAAGTCTCATGGTACTGGATGTGGTGTGTGATATGAATGTACGTGAAGGCAGAAGGAAGTGAAAATTATGAGTATAAAGTGTATATATAGCGATTTGCCCTTGATTTGAAGAGTTTAAGACTAGATTTCAGGTAAGCATCCAAGTGGGAGTTTCTGACTAGTATATTCATGTTGATTGTTATACTCTTCCACTTTCATTCCTTACCGTCCGAATAGAAATTCATATAATAAGAATAACTCAAATCGATTAATTTTAATCCGAATATTTATATCTATATCTATTGTGTGTATTTAGGCATTTTTTTAATTCATACATGTTTCATTAAATAATATAGACAAGTGTTTTCTATTTATTTTATGTAAATCCTCTTCATAACGGCTGATAAGCTTAATAACATTATCGATAACCGAAGAAAGAAAATCACAATATTGATCCGTTATGAAAAGAATTTACATAAAATAAATAGACAACACTTCTCTATTATTATCTATCTATCTATCTATCTATCTATCTATCTATCTATCTCTCTCTCTCTCTCTCTCTCTCTCTCTCTCATATATATATATATATATATATATATATATATATAAAGTTTGTCGAAAATATATTTTTTTTTTTTCGTTTATACATGTTTTATAAAATACATGTTCTGTATACTTTAACTATTTTTGTTTTTGTGATTTCACCCCAAGTATGTTGGCAATGCAATTGGGGAGCGTAAAGCGTTAAAGATAGTGGCAGAGAATGATAAGATTTTAGTTCGGAGAAAGGAAAATAAAGGTTTCAGTATGACAAAAGGTGGCGATTGCCGTTGCATTTAAATTATTGATGATTGTAAGTGACAGAGAATGAAGAAATTGGAAGTGAGTTCCAAAGGCAAGAATAGAAACTATTAGAATAGAGTTGACGGTTTCACCAAATAATTCTGCACATAATCCCGGTTCATTTTAGTCAAAGAGACACGGTGGAATAATATGGATATAGGATTCGGCGAGCCGGCTTCGAATTCCAGTCGAGTTCACTTAAGTAAAAGGTTTACTCGGGAGAAGTATCTCTTTCTATACCTATGGGTAATTACGATAAACTGTGGCAACCAGACAAGAAAAACCGAATTAAATACCGGATCGCAGGAAATAAATTCGAAGTGAAACTACAACTATTTATATGTCAGAATGAATACGATCTTTGCTACACTTGGTCGGATTACTATCGGAGGCAACGCCAAAAAGTAACCCAATGTTACAGAGGTAACGAGATGAAGTAACTGACTATTTTAACTAAGGATATTACCTTGTGAAGAAAATATACTCATAATGGATGATTTTTGCCTATTTCTAGTCAAATCTTTCTACATTGATTGTTCACAAAACAATAATTTTCCGAAGATTATGTGCGCGTGCTGTCTCGAAGTACGCGCAGCTGCAATTATGTAAATCGAGAATTCTTTCGTTTATCGTTGCCAATATTTGTTGCCCCCGGAAAAAAGAAAATGGTAATAGCAAAATGGCTGCCAATACACCATATTGAAACATAGCAGTTTTCGATACACTTTCGACATTAATATATATATATTCCGATACTGACTATGATTTTATTCTTAAAATTTAACTCTAAAGATTAACTGAATCATCTATACTATGATAGATTTTAATGCCACCTTCCAGGGCAATACTTTCAAACGCTGGTATGAATTAAAAAAATGTCTACCATTTTTTTAGTATCGTGTAAACTAGACCGATCTCTCAAGCTTTGCAAACCTCACTTTCCCGCTTTGATATAATTCAAATTTTTTTCAAGTGATCGTCGCATTCTTTCTGCAGCTGCTTTCCCAAAGAGGTAAATTTTCAGAACTATTTTTGGCTCTATCGTTAATTCCGTAGCAAATGATCATTCTTCAGCTCGATCAGTTCTCACCTTTCATGCAAGGACACACCATGCTAATTCTGTGTAGTCTAACCACCATTATTTCCCCCAATGTTCAAAATGTTAAAAGGATCTTCGACTCAGATATATATATATATATATATATATATATCATATATATATACATATATATATATATACATACATATATATATATATATATATATATATATATATATATATATATATACATACATATATGTATATATATACATATATATATGTATATATATATATATATATATATATATATATATATATATATATATATATATATATATATATATATATATATATATATATATATATATATATATATATATATATATATATATATATACATATATATATATATATATATATATACATATATATATATATATATACATATATATATATATATATATATATATATATATATATATATATATATATATATATATATATATATATATATATATATTTTAGAACAAGCTCTCTCATGGTCGTTTCCCAGAACACAACAACCATCACTTTTTCAAGTTAAAAGGCAATTGTTATCTATTGTTATCTTCATAAGTTTTATTTCTTAATCCCCCCCCTTGCATTCCTCGTCCATCATTACCATTTTAATAGTACCCCCCCACCACATTTAATGGCTCTTAAGCATTTTTGGATATTTCTATTATAAAAAAACTAACTATTAATTCACTGTTTCTTATATAATATATATACAGTGTAACCCGGATATAAGAGACCCGGATATAAGAGAGATTTTCTCTGGTTCCAAATTAGAGCCTGTGTTACTGTATATAAAATAGACCAAACCCCGATATAAGAGAAACCCGGATATAAGAGACTTCTTCTCCGGTCCCGACAACTCTCTTATATCCGGGTTACACTGTATTCCAAAAATAGATGAACTAAACAACTAGTGTTATCTTCAATCAGCCAATTACGTGTCATACGTCAGACAACCACCATATTGCCCAGATCTCGCTCCTTCTGATTTTCTATAAATCAGATCGAAATTGAAACGAACACGATTTCACGAAATAAAGGCAATCCAAAAATAGGCAACGAGGCAGCTGCTCGCTATCTCTAAAAGAAAAGTAATTCCAGGATTCTTCACATCAATGGAAACAATGCTGGATAAAATGTGCGGCTTGAGAAGGGACTCATTCGAAGAATATTAAATGCCCTCTTGATATATGTTGTAGTCTTCTTTCTCTAGAATCGGCCCCAATCATCTTTTTTGTGTCGGATATCGTATAAGGAAAGCAGAGTGTGAAACACAGTGCAAAACGAAAGCCTCATTCTAAGAAATGGGCTCTTGTATGAAATTGCAAAGCATCGCTCTACAGTAGGTACCCAACCTGAGACTATTTGCAATTTTCTATCTTTACGTCTATAAAATAGATTAATTAATAGATCTTATGTACTCGCTGGAACATCTTCGTGCAGATCTCTACATGTGTATGCATGAGTTTGCTATTTTTGTTTGGATGCTTGACGTTAAACGTGCGTATGTTTAGTTGTAAGGGGCGCGACGCTGGCCGCAATGTAATTCATGTCTCGTAATCCAGGGACATTTATCTTTTGGCTACAAACCAGTGTTTCGTGGCCACCGAAGCTAACAGATTAAACTGAACAAAATTTGAGTCACGTAACTACAACTGTCGAATAAAATCGATAGTCCACTAATCTTGCTTGCGTAACAGTCGCTCCACTAAAACACGGATATTCAAACCAACACAGACATATAAGATTTGCGGCAGGTATTTGAGAGCACATATTTACCGATCTGACTTTTAAAGTTGCTCGGCATGGGTTTGATTTCAGTATTCGAATATTTCTACCAGACATACCGAGGGAGTTTAACACGGCATTATGCAATCTGACACAGGAAATGAGAAAGTGCGTTCGGAAATATTTTCATATAAAGAGCCATATAAAAAGGTGTAACGACATCTAATCAGCCTGCAGCCCATGGGTAAATCCATGGGCGGCAGGCTGATTAGATATCGTTACACCTTTTTATCTGGCTCTTTATATGAAAATATAAATTGGCTGTTGGGGTCGCGGGGCTGTGAGTAACAAGTGAACATGTTGCTGCTCCACTCTCCGAAAGTAACAGTCCCCACCTAAGAACTAGTTAGTGGGGTCAAGCCCCGGAGGGAGGGGTTATTATACGTTCCAAGCAGACACTTTCCTTCAAATATGAAGCAAATGGTCCAATTGAGTCGTTGTTAAATGATGTGGATTTTGTTATTTAATGCGGTTCTGTGTTTGTGTTTTTGTAGCGCCAATTTACCACTTTGAAGAAGGATGGTCCTAACCAACACCCACAATTTACACCAGCTCAAAATGATACTTAAACACTAATTTTAGAAAGCGGATGTAAAATCTTATAGTTTAGCAATTTATCATGGTACAATTAAATTTGATCTATGCGAAAGAATTTAGCTAAAATTAAACATTATTGACATTATATTAGTATGGAAGAAAAACACATTCAGGTTACTTCATAATCAAAAGTAATCATCCCACAACCGACCAGGTATTTGATTGTTTGGTTGGTTGATTTTGTTTAGCGATATACCAACTGCTATGGGTTATTTAATGCCGTAATCTAAATATTTTGAATACAATTTTATGGCTTCAACTAAATAATTGCTGGTAATACTTTTTTCTAAAATGCTTTGCTGATATTTTTTTTTTTTTAAATATTAATAATTGTATTATTGGTAATATTTCTTTTTTAAAAATTTATATTCTGTTATTTTTACGATATAGATCTAGTTTTATACTTTCGTTGTCTTTTGACCTCAGTTTGTGGGTTAACTATTTGACCAGAGATGGGACCCTGACAAGCGCTACTTCCCTTGACCTGGGAACAACTGCAATTAAAACGTAGTTCCACGCTTCTCAAAACCTCCCGATAAGAGGCCTTGCTTCCGGAAATATTTTATCGTTATAGCCAGGACGTAGATATTTGAGGTATAAAATCGTGTCCTGTATGGTTTTCTAAAAATTACTAGCACTGAGTTAAATGGTAGGCATAAAAAAGATCTAATCTATAACCTGATACACTAGAGGGGAATTAATTCTATTGCAGGTGCATTAACTGAAACAGAATTTGTTCCATATATGATTAGATTATAGCAAAATGAATATTATTTCAAGGTGATATTTTTAGTAGTAATACAATGGATTATTGGAAAAGTCCGGCTATTATAGATATCAGCATTATGCGATGTTTTTGTTTTTGCTTGGAAATTTGTTCGGAAAGTATAAAATGTATTAATTGGAATCGACTGAGAAAAGGCATTACGAAATGGTTTTGTATATGTATCGAAAACTAGTATTTTTTTTCATTTGGTATATTGGCGGCCATTTTGTTATTAATATTTTCTTTTTTCCAGAGGCAACAAATATTGGTAACGATAAACAAGAGATTTCTCGATATATAATATTGCAGCTGCACGTACTTCGAGACTGTACGCGTACATAATCTTATCAAATTTATTGTTTTGTTGATAATCAAAATACAAAGACTTGGCTGGAAGTGGGCAAAATCATTCCTTATGAGTATATTTTCTTCAGAAAGTAATATTATTGATTAAATTAGTTTCTCTCGTTCCCTCTGTAACATTGGGCTCCTTTTGATGTTGTATGCGAACGAAAGCCGATCATGCGCAGAAAAGGTCGTATTCATTCAGACGGAAAAATGGTGGCAGTTTCAGTTGGATTTACAAGCGTTTCTCCTGCCGCATGCATACGCATGTCCAGGATAGAATTCGGAGTTTCCTTCTGCTAGACTAGTTGCCACACAAGTCTATAGGACACAGTCTGTCCTGATATTTTAGTCAAATCTGGATCGAAAAATGGATGGATTCATAATTTTCCCAAGGATATTAACACATATGTGATTGTAATGAACACGACAAAATTTCAAACTTGCTTTTCCGGTTTCTCAGTCCAAGCTGCTAACCATTATGCTACCATATTTCTTGACAAAAATGTACACGTATTAAAGGCACATTTTTTTTTAACTAGCTAGATAAAACCGTCTGATTTATTCTAATAGCTTATTTTTGTGCTTGTGGAATATCCTTCCGATTTCTTTCTCCCCTGCCACCAAAAATCTTCAAAAATTGAAATGAAACGACAATCCTTTTTTTTTTTATTGAACCCTTGTTTTGTTACTTTCCTTTCTCCTTACTTCTCACAAAAGTTTTTTTTTTCCATTCTCCTTCACTCCATGAAACCTCATGCGGCCTAGTGGCATTATCGGCTTGCTTGGTGTCAAATGATATTTTTTAAATAGATAGATAATATGTGATATATATTTTATAAAAGATACTTAAACGGAAAAAAAAAATTCGGTTGTTTTTTGTAAATTGTTGAATTGAAAAATATTTACGCCAAAATATTTTCGATGAGAAATTATTTTCATTATATGATTTTCTATTCGGGTGATAACGGGAGAAAGGTTAAGAATATAACAACAAATATGAAAATGATTGTGAGAATTCACAATAACTATGTGGAATAAAACTCCCACGTGCATGCTTTCGTGAAATCTGGAATTTTAACCTCTTCAAATCACGGGGCAATTGCTATAAATTCTTCTATCTCATAATCTTCACTTTTCTCTGTCTTCTTTTACATTCATATTACACACCTCATTCAGTACCACGAGACTTGTATTGAGTGAACATTCGTATATATATATATATATATATATATATATATATATATGAATGATTGATAGTAATATATATATATATGAATGATTGATAGTAGTATATATATATATATATATATATATATATATATATATATTCAATGAATCATACAAATGTAAATTTCTATTGTTGATGATATAAAATGGCGAAATCCCTTCGTTAACAAAATTTTGAAGGTGCATTAACCTAAAAATGAAATGACATTAACTTTACTAAATATAAAATGAACTGCACCACATATTTGATACATATATATATATATATATATATATATATATATATATATGCTCAGAGTGGAGCGGTTATCATCTCGATTAGTAAAATCAGGGAGAAGAGTTTGAATTCTGCCTGAATCTATTACTTTCATCTTTGCATTTGGGGAAAACATGAATACATTCATTCTCAATGCCAAGAATGGGTTAAAAAGTAGAACAGGAATGGCCTTTTCGCCGTGTAGAGTAGCCAGTTTAGGTATAGTACTTGCATGCATTTAGATCTCGGTAGAAAACAACGGCAGATAAAAACCAATAAAATCATGGTAATAGAAAGATAAAGATAAATGAACATTTTCGCAGCCATGATCACTTAAGAGACAGGCCAGTAAACAGGACCGAACTGAAAGTCAGATAATGATATATTGTTGAATATAACGCCGTTATATTTAAGTTTCAAGAAATAAAGAAAAATCCAGTCTTTGTTGAATGTATTCTTATATCGAGTTTTATGTAATAACTGCTGATACTAAATACATGAAAATGTCTAGTAATACTACTCATCACATACAAGGACCAAGTAAATTATTCTCAGAAGAGGAAATGAAACTTAAAATGGGTATTTGATCTTGATTTTTTTTGCTTTCTTATAAGATGTCAGTTATTCATGCCTACTAGATTATATTTAGTTTTTCCTCTTAAATAAACTAAATATTTCGGTTGTGAGTTAAAATCAATCTATACTTCACTGAATATTGCTATTCTGATTTCATATAATTTTTTATACTATTCAAGACACGACCTAAATCCAGGCAAAAATTGTCGGTTTTTAGAAATTACGAAACGAAACGAACGACCTCGAAAACCATTGACTTGTTATTGCATTCTTCTGTTTCCAATGAAGAAATGGTTTTACTAAGGATTTACGAAACATAGCTTAGATGTGGCAAAGAGCAGAAACACGGAGCAACCATTGAGGATGAAACTCAATAATCAGTCGTACATGATGTTGCTTGCTAACCATTGCACCACAACGATGCTTCTTATTAGGAATTTATGAAATGTAGATGTTCCGTTCTCTTTTAAAAAGCCTCGATTGTTGCATGTCGACGTCGTACACACGCAAACACTTCGTTTTTCTAATACTGCCCACCCTAAGGGTATAAAACTTTTTTTTTTTTTTTAAATAAATGTTTGGCACAACTTCAATCTTCTTCCTCTCTTTTTTTTTTGTTGTTATTCTTATCTTTTTGTTGTTGTTTTTTTTCTTTTTTCGTTTTCTTTCTTTTTCTTTTTTGTTCTTCCTTTTCTCTTTGAATCATTCAATTTTTATTGTTCTCTTTTTGCTGCTCTTCTATCTTTGTTGTTCTTTTTGTTCTTTGTCTTCTCTTTCTCTTTTTCTTCGTCTTTTCTTTTTGGTCATTTTCTCTTTTCTTCTTCACTTTCCGTTCTCATTTTATTTAGTCTTCTCGCATTTTTTCTCTCTTTTTCTTCTTACTCTTCTTCTCTCTTTTCTTTTATTTCTTCTTCTTTTTACCTTTTTTTATCAATTCATGCTACTATTTCTTTTTCCACTTCTCTCTTTGTGTTCTCATTTTCCCCTTCTCCATTTTCTGATATTCTTTATTTTTACTTTTATATTTCATCATTCTTCTTCTTCCTCTCCTTCTCCTTGTTCTTCTTCTTATTATTTGGAAGATTTCTTTTTAGAGATAATAAAGATTAAGTAATAAAAGTCTTACTAATTTGCTAAGAGCTCGGTGAGTCGAGGATATTTGCGCATAATTGTCTATAACGAACTCGACTGGAATTAGAACACGGCTAAGCTATTAGCAATTTCGATTCATTATCCACTACATCACCTCCAAATTCTAGCTTACATAACTTGGTATTCCCAAGCGGTCACCCATCTAGCCACTGACAAGACTCGACGTTGTTTAAGTTCAGTTATTTTACAGGAATCGGTGTTTCACCGTGATAACGCCGTAAGTCAAACCGTAGTTGAGATGTGACACGAACCATGAAGCACCCAGTATGATTCGAACTCACTACTCAGTAGCAATTAATCTAGCACGACAAATTTCCTAACCGTTACGTTGACAATGCTCAAAGATTTGGTAAGCATAGCTTAGAGGCGACACAAGGCCGAAGGTAGGAAGTACCCACTGAGCATCGATCGCATTACTCAGTCGTAATTTATCTCTCGAGAAAAGCTCGTTAATCATTACACAATGGTACCCTACCGGAATTAGTAGACATTTTCCATTTCAATTGCATTCACATTTACATTGTAAGTACAGTTTAATACTTATGGTCACTACTCTTACGTAAAATGGCGATTAGAATTGATTGATCCATGTTACTGTTGTAGATTCCGAGATGAAATTCGGTCTCCAATGAATGACAAACGCAAGAATTAAATACAAGAAATTAAATGTATTTACACAATAATACAAAGGGTAATACTGTTAGGAAATCCAGGAACGCGGTTAGTAGAAATAACATATAGCGATATACAGTCTCGAAGTAGGATTTCCTTAGAGTCTACGTGCTTGTAACTGACTTCTACAAGCGGTTACCTCACACTATTACTCTACCTCCAACTCAATCACAATCTTAGTCTTCTTACTATCTCTACTCACTCTGACTGACTCTGGGTATTTAACGGCAGCAGTCCAAGTAACACTTTGGTCGAGTCCACTTATATGAAAAAGGGGAGGACCCCATAACAGTTACTGTAGTTGATAGTGTCAATTATCAGCGGCCATAGATCATTGCATATCAAACCAATGTATGAGTCTGTTGATACCTGAATATGTATGCAACTGCAGAACAGCTATACGCTCTATACTTTTTCATTTACGTTTGCTCCTCTAGATAAATAAATTTGTGCCTGTCTCCTACCCACTTGTCTTGCTAAGTAGTTATTACCAGCAGATCAACCCTTGGCGGCATACTCCCTGGTTCATAAGCGGAAGTAAGTCCCTCTACCCTGGCAAAGAACTTAATCATTCTTAGGTAATAATGCAAGCATATATGACTTATTATTACTTATATATGTATATTCCATATACGTATCTATTTCTAAATCATTTTATGATTTTATCTCGAAGATTTCTGTAGATATGCCGTATTTCTGTAAAAAAAATGCTAAATTGCTTATGGTTTAAAACACTGATAAAAATTATTATCCAACTTTGATGAAAATCATTTGTCAGGCATTATTATTAAAACATTATTTATGAGTTGTATTCTAAGATGAGAAAATTATACACTAACTCGTTCGGAATTTTATCATCCAGTTGATTGCAATTGTGATAACGTTTCCACCTTTCTAATGGTGACCGTCTGGTTATTTCAAATCGAACTCATTATTCAATCAACGATGGTAATTTGTTTTGATTTCCTTGTCCATCTCATTCTGCTTCGACTTCTAGATATTCCAGTGAACAAAAGACAAAAGGCACGCAGATGACCCAACATCCGACACATAACCTACACTCATATCCAAGTAGCCATTGATAGACATGCGGATTAATTTGTAATTTCTGGGTGTATATATATATATATATATATATATATATATATATATATATATATATATATATATATATTGTATTTTTAGGCAGCATTTTTTCATTGATGCAAGTTTCATGAAATAATATAGACAAGTTTTGTCTATTTATTTTAAGTAAATTCTTTTCATATTGTCTGATAAGCTTAATAACATTTCATTGAAAGATGAAAGAAAAACACCATATTGATACATGTTATTTAAACTTATCTATGCTTTTGGCTTACATAAGTCATTATCAAAGATGGCAATTACATTTCAATATATTAAACAATACACGGACAAAATAATAATGATAGTCACTTTTTGTTGTATACGAGAAGCAGTAGCGAAAATTGCACCGCAGATTAGAAACCTTAGATAGGATTAAAAAATATGTATCAGCATTGTTTTTCTTTCATCTTTCAATGATAATGTTATTAAGCTTATTAGACAATATGAAATGAATTTACTTAAAATAAATTGACAAAACTTGTCTATATTATTTAATGAAACATGCATCAATATATATATATATATATATATATATATATATATATTTGTATATTTAGGCAGCAATTTTTCATTAATGCATGTTTCATTAAATATTATAGAAAAGTTTTGTCTATTTATTTTAAGTAAATTTCTTTCATATTACGCAGAGGACACCGTATTGGTGTCATTCACAATAAACCTGCAAGCAATTCGATAGAAGTTAGTTTATGAAAATGAGAATTACTTTCAATTGTAAGAAGGGACCACGGTCAAATCAAGTTGAATCACCGGTTCCCGTACGATCACCGAATTTAAGCTACGTCGAGTTTGGTCAGTACCTAGATAGGTGAGCCCTTGCGAATACAAAGTGCTGTAAGCTTGGATTTGAGAATGGTGTCATATATTTTTAATGGAATTGTTAATGGAGTAGCCGAATTCCAATTCACTTATGCGCAAGTGGCCTTGGGAAAGTTATGAAACCACCTCTTTCCTCAACAGCTATGAGTTAGTTAGTAATACTTGTATCACTAAACCACCATTACCTCTAAAAAGTCTTACAATCTAAAACTATGTTTTCTGGCTTTAGCTGACCCGTTGATATACCATAGAAAATGAATGAATCAATAAATCAAATACTGGTTAGCTGCACAGGCATGTCTTTTCAGATGTATTTACATTCTCTGAATTATACATTTTTAGAAACTTCTATGGGCACATAACCCATAATAGTTTCTAAAAATGTATAATTAGTAGTAGTAGCAGTAAAAAGGCATTATTAAGCAATAGTAGGGAGGCACGGTGGAGTAATGGATAACGGCTCGGATTGAGGAATCCAAGAGGCGAGTTCGAATTCCAGTCGAATCCATTACATTCACTTACGTGCTAATACCATTGGGAAAGGTATGAATCATTTTCTTCTCCACAAAGCTATGGGTAAATAGCAGGCCAGAATGGGTTCTAATGCCTTGGATGGTAACTGTTCCGCAGGACGAAATGGTAACCTAATGCGGGAAAAAATTGTCTCGTCAGTCATATATCGAAAGTTACATGATTGCCTAAGCGTATATCACGCGTGACACATAATTGTCTATGGGCACAAACTGAGGGATCAGTTTATATATTGATTTCAATAGAGAATTGATTCCCCAATTTACATTGTAATTATTTGTTTATCAAATTCTTATTAGGTATGAATAAAACTCTTACCCCAGCTAGGCATTAATTATTAAGACCTGAATTACTAAACCTATTTTTCCTTTAAAAATACATTCTTACAATCTAAAAATAGTCTCGGACTTTTAGTCTGAAAGCAAATCAAACAAGTCAATCAATTGTAAGAAGAAAGTCTGCATTGTCATTAACAAAACGAACAATCCTATCGTTGGCAGCAAATTGAAGTTACCAAAATAGAGCAAATACAGACATTTAACTATGTGAGAAATATCACAAAAGACAGTGAAAAGTGTGATATAGAAATTCTATTGTCCCAATAGAGTAGCAAACGATGAATGTTAAATTTTATGTATTATCAGTTCTCCTAGATGCCAATGAATTCATGACCATTACCAGCGAGTTGAAGAGAAGATTTGAGTCAAAAGAAAAGCTGAGAATATAATTCACGGAACTACAAAAACGAATTTTTCAGAAAGTTTCAATGAAAATGACAATTGTACATAGAATCAGAAAATCTAAATCAAATGTCTATAACACATGAAAAGAATTTGCCACTCACATGACATTCTACAGACAAGAGGGATATCGGTAAATCGAATAAGCAACAAACTTCTGTAAATAGATGGCATAACAATGGAATAGGAACTATAGTATGGAAGCAAACATGATAAGGGACTAGGAATTTGTGCAAAGTCATGATCATGTTCTCAAATGAAGCAGCTAATAGAAATGAAGAAATATTATGTATGATATTTCTAATCAAACATGTTCCAATCTAAGCTGGAGATGTTATCAGATATTAATATATGTACGGATTATTTAAAACTATTTTCATTTCCACTGTTTACTCTGTTATTCTGACTGCATTTCATATACTTGTTGCCCGTACCTTTTCTCTCCACACATGATCAGCCACACCTGATTCCGTTACACTTTTATTCTCTATCTCAATAAAAAAGGAATAGAAACAAGTGGGAATATGTCGTGGGGCCTGTAGATATAGAGTGGCTACATATCTCTTAGAAATATTCCGAAATATATATATATATATATATATATATATATATATATATATATATATATATATATATATATATAAATAAGAGAGCCAGACAAACCTATCTAGGTTTCACCTAATCGGATCGTCAGGTTTAACTAGGTCTGCTCTACTCGTATTGAGCACTTCATTTAGTTGTTTTGGGTACTCGAATAGGTTTTTTTTTCTTTGGGTCTTGGACTCGTATGCTGGACAATGACTTTCGATTAACGTACATGTTCTTGGTTCTTTCTTTTTTATACTTTTTTTCCCTTTGGTATTGGCTTGTTTATTTGCAAATCAATACACCGAAGGTTTTCCGAGCGAGTATTTAGATTTCTATATATATATATATATATATATATATATATATATATATATATATATATATATATATATATATATATATATATATATATATATAACGTTAAAATGTCGAGGAAGCATAACCGGCAATTGTATTTATATTTATGTTACTTTTTTTGTTTTTTACTGTAAGGTTGACTCTGTACAAAGCACAAGTCCCAATCGGGATGGAAAATTACGTTGGTAAGCAGAATTTAAGGATAGTAGAGGAAGCTAACGTTTAACCCTAGAAAGTGTAACGAGAACAAATTACCCACATAGAGTTCAGTTAGAAATTTCCCAACCTTATGTGTGCGAAACTGTGTGTAAGAAACTCGATCGGAATTCGACACTGGCGCGCCGGTTTCATGTCTCGGGCTTCTACCCATGAAACTAAACACAAATCCATTATCAACTGACACGTTCCTTGTAATTCATTCATCACTTTTTGCAGAACAATTATGTAACATGCATAAAAATGATAACCGCATCTCTTCATTAAACACTACAAGAATTACTTACCACAGTACACACTTTTTTGTAGCATTAGCCACCTAATATAATAGTTAGATAAACATAGTTTAATTATACATATATGTTTGACAAATAATTATGAGATAAAATATACTAATCATAATGAATGTAATTCAATAGTTATAATCGGAGAAAATGTTGTATAGGACAAAAGTTTGGGACTACACTCTGGATTCAATAATTAATAGGTTTCTTTGTTTTAGTGATTGATAGGTTTGGTTTGATTTATTTTGTTTTACAGCTATGTCAATGGGTCACGTCATGCCGGCTATATTTTTATTATACGTTCGTAGGAATAGACTATACATTCATTGTAAGAAATCAGTTTGTAGATCAGGTTTCATTGACATATTTTTGTAAAGAATGTTTTTGCCAAGAGTCAAATGTATTGATGGGATTGTTTTCAAAAAAGTGTACTATTAGTATTTTCACTATAAAAATTTATTTTTATACTTTAATAGTAATTTTACCAAAGTTTGTGGGTTAACTATTTGCCCATAGCTGGGACCCTAACTGGTGCTACCACCCCGATCCTGGGTGTAACTGACAACAACAGCAATGAAGTGGTGGTTCCATGCTCCTCAAAACCTCCCGATCAGAGGCCTTGGTGCCAGATGCAGTTTATCGTCATACCCAGGACAAATGGAAGTTAGGTTGATGAAACTATTAGCAATGCATTAGTGTATGCTGTACAGGAGATTAGCTAAAATTTCAAACCTGCCAGCACTAAGATTACCATTAAGAAGCAAAGTAGATTAGGTCAAAAGAGATTAAATTTTAAAGAAGCCTATATGATGTAAAGTAAATTTCGGTGTTATTATTTAATATATCATATAAATGGAAAGGAATGGAAAATCCTTTTGCCGGAAATGCAATCATTCGAAATCCAGAGAGTTTCATTAAATCTTGTACTTAGCAACGAATAAAGTGTCATCTAAATGACACGGAATGAAAGTAACACTAACATTTCATTTTAAAAGATATATTTACCAAAATTGCACAAAATATCTTGAAATACTATAGAGTCAATTTATTCAATAAAATCGCCATCGGCTTCAGACGACTTCTGAATCTCCTGAAACTGTTTGACAGATATGACTGGGTGTTTCCGCTTGTGTGGCATGGTGCAGATAATGTTGCCAGACATATGAACTTCCCTAAGACACCCTCTTCACCTAGAGAAATACTACCTCCCCAAGACACTTGATGCAGACCTCCGTGTTGATTCTGAGGACCTCAGCAACAAACTCGGGGATTCTCTTCTTATCAGAACGGTCATAATGGGTTTTCCGAGCTGTCTTACTTTTTAAATACCTTTAAACTCATCCAACTTTTTCTGAATCATCTACACTGTCTTTGTATTAACAGCTAAATACCCTCAAATGTTCGTACTGGAGATTCCGCTCAGAATAGTAAGCAGTACAGCATTCCGTTTCTAAATTACTGGCGGAGTGATTTGCGTCATGGTCCTATTTTTTCACAAACGGTGCCCAACTGATCTGATTACATTGTGCAGTCGACAAACTCGGAAAGAAATAATGCGCATGTGCGAAATTAAAAAAAATAAAATGGCGACTATTACCTCACAGTATAGTCTATAATAGTAAATACTAAGAAAAACTCAAAGAACATATAAATGTTATGTATTGATAACTACTACTAAGTGTAAGCTGAGAAATTCAATAGTAAATAAGCATATACTAAACATAGACAAGGTGAAGCAGACAAAATTCTATCTGTCCACAAGAACGAAGATAGAGTTGTCTCCCTGCTTGATGTGGACTGACGCGTGTGATAAATGCAACCAAGGACATTGAGAACGAAATGATCAATCTTGTAAGCTAATACAAAAGGTTCGTTGCTTTTACACAGAATTCACGATGCCACCGCTCAGCATGTGGAAGAAATGCACTGCAATGGTTCCCAATAGGAAATAAGATCAAGATGTCCACTGAACTTCGTTACAGTACTGCATTCTCTTCTGTCAGGGAAGTGGACACTCTGAAGGGAAAAAAAGAATGGCATTCCACGTGGTTCGTATGAGCACAAAGCCTATTTTGAAATCAAATGAATTGAGAGCGAACAATTACGTTTATTAAGATATCGGTGGAAAACAGTTTCAAGTTCAAAATGAGGATCAAAACTCTTTTTGCTTTCAACCAACGGATATTTCATTACAATCAGAAAGCTCTGTTCAAAGTAGTAGGCTATGTATATATGTTAACTGCCTTGAATTTCACTGAAAGTTTGACAAACAGTCAAAAGAAAATCCATCAACAATTGAATCCGCTATAGAGAACAGTGGTACAAAAAAATTTCATCACTCAAGGTGTATCTGTTGGTTTATTTTTTTCCGGGAGGGATTTATTTGCGCCACATAAAATCGGATTTGAATCCAGAGAGGTCTTTCATCTGGACTGGTTACCAAACTAAGATAGACAACCGAGGCTTAGTAGCTGTTAGCTTCTAGCTGGAAATTTAATAAGTAGATTTATAAGTTTCTAAAAGAGTATTTGTGCAACGGCCTCATCCGGAATTCGAACTCGATAAACATATCCCACATTCCATTAAGCTGTAATTTTCGATTTCACTGATTGATTGGATTTCATCGGATTATCAACCCTTTGCAGGTTATTTATAACCAGAAAATAGTTTTAAATTGTAAGAAATTTTGAGATATTAATGATTAATGATACAAGTCTTACTAATAGCTGGGGTGAGAAGAAGTTGATTCATACTTTTCTCAGAGTCAAAGATACAAATCCACCTCTTCCCCCTTTAGGTAAGAAGTAAATAACATGGTAGACTATACTAGAATAACTAATGTTGAGTAGCAGTCGCTCAATCCGGAAAGCTATGATATCAAAATCATTTAAAAGACAACGGGGAACAACCCTGAAACCTTTCTTTAGAATTAAGGGGCTAATCGCTGAAATTAAAGAAAATGATGTTGTGGAAAACTACGGTCGCTTACGTCATGAGGATATATGGAATTAAGTGAAAAGCCAGTCAAACAAAAGGGTGCCCCGTAAAAACAGTGTATTTATTATCACTTTTAGCTTTCAGAAATAATAGACATTGAATAAACTTGAATAAATTTATTGAATATACTTGACCTTGAATAATCATTCGACTCTTGCGTAATTACTTTACTCTGCTTGTTTCTTTTTTGATTGATTAATTGCTGTTCGATCTTGTTACTCGTCATTGAAAGGCTATTTGCAGACAACTTTCGTTCTGTCAAGTTATCGTACTTTTACAAAAGAATATCCGATGTGGGGGGTTGACGAAATGCGCAGAGATCTTTCTTGAAGTTTTAACTCACATCAGTCGTCACCAGATCACAACGGTTGTCTCACGTCTTTCTGAATTTTACCGTCTTTTTACTGGCTACATTGTAGATGATATTAGAACAGCTGCCGTGTGAAAATCGAACTCTCTACCTTAGAGAGTTCTCCAGCTTCACTACAGTGTTAACCACGCCCAGTGTTCCCCTGATTTTTCTGCACGGGTCTTTGTTCCAGTGCGCTGGTAATAAACCCTACTTTATTCTAGCGATCAGTACAGTAAGCTGAAATGTTTTATGTGCGATAAAACGTGAACGTTTTTTGTTTCCTTTCTTTCGTTCAGACAGGGGTTAACATAAGTTTTCATAGACCATTAAACAAAATATAGTCTGTCTCTAAACATTCTTCATATTAATGGAGATGCGTAGGCATACCATTTCTAGCAAAATGTTCAATATATATATATATATATATATATATATATATATATATATATATATATATATATATAGCATATATATATATATATACATGAACAAAAGTTTGACACCAAGAATTTGTGAATGCTTTACATATACAAAAACACATAATTTAATGGATCCTTTTTCCACAAGTAGTATTTCAGAAAATTACTTTGGTGAATACTTAAAGAAACAAAATGAAATAAATTCGAACAGAATACATACATACACACACACACACACACACACACACACACACACATATATATATATATATATATATATATATATATATATATTGTAATAAAAAAAAAAATAACACTAAGATATATAATCCGGTGTTCTTATTGATATTTTTGTTTTTACAAAATTCTGCTCAATGTAAATTTACATAGCATAAATATTATAAATTAACTGATTTAAAATATTGTTTCTTCGCTACACAGGAATTACCATGTTTCAAAAACCGAAGCTAAAAACTTCAAACTTAATAATATAATTAAATTAAAAGGATTATTTCTGTTTCATCATCCAGCGAATTTTGGTTCAAAAATTCGCTTAAAGATGAAATAGAACGAATGGAAATTCCTGTGTAGCGAAGAAGGCATATTTTAAATAAATTAATTCATAATTTATATATAATGAGGAGAAAGAACAAATGGAGTAAAAATCCCCAGCTTGTAGAATTTAATTTATAAAAGTGTTGAATACAAAGTAGACAAGTATATTTTATTATAAGAGATTAAACAACATATTTCTGCTCTAATCACTGGAAAACATAAAGTTCCTGATATATTATAGAAAATGGAATACCGAAATAACCATAGCAAATTTAAACTAGCGGAGGCTAATTTAGACACCCATTTGCGCTTCCCAGTGAGAAACCAATGAACTATAAGGACCCACAACTACATTAAGTACACGTTTTACATGCCATATTTCGAAGGACAGTGCGACTAATAAAATTTATATTATTAATTTACAAGAAGCTTCTAGTGGATAACACAAAGATTCCTTTCAGGTCACATATTTGTACATAACTCATAATTAGGGAGGCATTCCTTATTGAATACTATTTTCCGGCTACCAATCTTGCACTATTTAACAGCGGAGACTGCGTGTCAAAAGTTTTCTAAAAATAGGCCGGTCATAACTTCGAATACATTCCCACTGCACGTACTGCATGAAACAATACTGCTATGCAGAAGCCACACACAGAAATTCTAAATTCTATGCCAAACTACATCCTTGATAATGGCTATAAAACTAACCGAAATTGCTCGAATCAATTATAATTATGGAAAATTTATATATATTTTAACCCCTGAAAAACGGAAAAAATATTGAATGATGGAAAAAATCAGTAAAAAAGATTAATAAAGTCTTTTTGTTGGATGTTTTAAGTGATTTTGAAAGAATGGTTGCTACCTAAATAAACACACACACACACAAAATATATACATGTACAAATATATATATATATATTGCACATATCGTGCTAGTGTTAATAAGATAGTACTCAGTGTAATATAACAGAGCTATTAAGTTTATATATATATATATATATATATATATATATATATATATATATATATATATATATATATGTGTGTGTGTGTGTACATGAAGAATTGGACAAAGTCCGACAATTTATTAAATATATTTTTATGTTTAACATTCTTTTTATAGATACAAGTATTTAAGTAAATGCTCTGTTTATAATAAACAGTATTAAATGACATTTACCGGCCTGAATGTCCGAGAAATTTTCATAGAAAATATTCGTCCTTTGAAAGGATTCGAACCTGCATCCTATACGGAACCATCATTTACGCTGACGTGCCTTAACCGACTCGGCAACAAAGGAGCGTTCGCTAGGCAAGGTCGAATTTACTGCTTATAAACTTCAATCTTCCATGAATCTCGTACATTCATAACTGCTCATGGCGTATCAAATGTAAACATATATATATATGTGTGTGTGTGTGTGCGCGCATGTGTTTGTGTATGTGTGTGTATAATACCTCAGTGATAGCACAACTCCGAGTTTCATGCACAATCCAGTCTTCAGATGTAATGTATAGACTCGCCGTTACGTAATTTAACTTAATATATATATATATATATATATATATATATATATATATATATATATATATATATATATATATTCGGTTATTGTAATGTTGGCGTAGATATATATTTTACTGGGATTATGTTTCTTATATTTCATAAATTATATTTGAATTTGAATAAACGGAAACGGTATTTGTATATAAATATGTAAAAAACTAAAAAAATAGAATTTGAATATTAAAATTTTATTATTTAAGGGTGATTACTTTTTTTTAAATTACGGTTTATTATTTTTTAGGTAAATTACGGATTATATATATATATATATATATATATATATATATATATATATATATATATATATATATATATAAAAGTGAACATTGAAGTCAACAAGACAGGCTGTTTCATACTAGTCGCAATCGCCTCTAAGTGTTTATTGAATGTTCACTTTTATATTTACACACGCCCTATCTCTGATATTGAGCACTTTATCCCATAAATATAGGACACCCCAAGTCGCGTTATCAAATAAGTTGATAAGAAATTAATAAAGAATAATAATATATCTGAGAAAACTTTACCACCGAGCTATGATTGGGTTCACATAAATGAAATGTACTAATATCGTACTTTATCGTAGGGCATTTTTCATTGTCGATGACATATCAGTAAATGGGCTTTAATTAGTACACCAGGCTATTCGTAACTGTTTAGACATTGGAAAAGAAGAGAAAGAATGATCAGTATTCACAAAAGATCACGTGACTAAAGCTAAACAAAATAATGGTTTCCAATTTAGGTGAAGTGTGTAGGAAATAACATGATATAGAATCTGTTTTGTTATTGTGTTTATATTGAATTTCTAAGGAAACAGTAAGTAACAACATTTTTAATAACATCATCTTTATGTAATCAATAAGCAATAGTCTTATACGGCAGGTATCGCATAAATTCATTAAAATATGCTATAATTTTTTGACCTCGTCTTGTCTAAAGGTTGCTTTGTACGTGTACCTATACGGTAATTATCCCCCCCCCAAACCGGTACACTCATATAACGAATTCGGTCTTTAGTTATGCATTTAGACTTTACTTCTTTTTAATTCTTTTGATATTTCTAATTTTAATTTTTAACGGCCTCAAAGTGCAGTGTAGGTAATGTACCTGGCAATTCTGATATACTAAATTAAAACAGTAAATTATTTCTGCTTAGTGATAAAGTAAACGACCGAGTTTTAATTAAACTCTCCGTACTGTAGATATAAGCGAATCCAGTATACGAGTATTTTAATCGTATACAGGATTCGCTTATATCTACTGTAAGATTGACCGGTTGCTCTTTTTACGGCTTATCAACCTTTTGCAGGTTATTTAAAGCCAGAGTTAGTTTTTAGACTGTAAAAATGTTTTCGCTTATAGCTACAGGAATATTGATTGATTTCTTTATTTTTTTACGGTTTATCAAACTTTTGCAGGTTATTTAAAACCAGAATATATTTTTAGACTGTAAGAATTTTTTCGCTTAAACCTACAGCAATCGGTTTATCTAGCTTTTGCAGGTTATTTAAAGCCAGAATATATTTTTAGTTTGCAAGCATCTTTCCTTTATGCCTGCATTACGATAGTATGATTTGTTTGTTTACAGATTATCAACTTTTTGCTGATTATATATGCCAGCAAATATATTTAGATTCCAAGATTTTTTTTGAAGATAGTAATGTTTTACTTATATACATCCTACTAATAAAACCACAGCTGGAGGTGGAGAGAAGTGGTGAATTCATACCTTTCTCAAGATTATTTGCGAGTAAGTAATTATTAAGTAATTATATCGAATCAGATTGAAATTGTAAATCACCTTTTTGATTTTCAATTCCGAGCTGTTATCCATGACACCACACCCAAGCTAGAAGCATCCAGTTTTTCCAAGCAGTCACCCAACTAGATCTTGACCGGACTCAACGTTGCATAAATTTAGTGATCGTACGAGAACCTATGTTTTAAAGTGGTATGTCCGTAAGTCTAGTGATATTAAGAACATTTTTCTATCATTAAAATAAATTATGTTTCGGAATATTGTTATAATGTGATTATTAGCTAAACATTTAAGAATTAAGGCTTGACATAGGGACGTATCAATAAGTTCGGAAACTAGTAATATTTTAACAGAAATAATATATAAAACCAAATTTAAGTTAAATTTATTTAAATAGTAAAAATGCAATCATTTTCGTTTTCATCGAGTGAAGAACCAAGAAAAAGACAAATTTTCGATTTCAGGTTTTAAGGAACTAGAGATTTATCCGATGCAAGAATAATTGAAAGACTCTTTTCAGAATTCTTCTTTGTATCTGAATGTTTTGCCTCATATGGAATGTTCTAGTCCTCGAAAAAAATGGTAATATGTAGGTTCTAAATACGGTGGAAATGGAGGGATGTTTTGGCATCTCTCATCCTGATGATATTGTTTTATATTGCGTTTGTTTTTCTAATGCATTGCTATATTTGGTCAATAACATCTTTTCTGTTTACCGTAGTCGACGCACAGTTTCGTTTATCCAGTCAGATGGCTGCCAATAAAAATATTCAGTAATGATCTTTCTATATTCTAAAGGCTCGTAATGCAATGTCTTCTTTGTTAGACATTTTCATGACGGTCGTCCTCGAGTATAGAATCCAGAGGTTGGCAGTGAATATTTTGGAGAAAGTAGGAAAGCGTACTTTAGTTTTGCAGTGGATATCGCAGCAGAGCGTAGTTCTTCCGTCTGTCATGTTCACCTCACAAGTTGGCTCTGGTCATTCCGGTAGGGTAAACAAAGATGGCCGCCTTTATACACGATGGATACACTGTTCTGTGGCTTCTGATTGGTTAATCTTCTATTGGTAGACTATAAAGGGAAATAAGTCATTTTGACTCGCTCACTAGTTATATACAGAATATACACAAAAAACCGAAACATTTTTTTCTATTCCACAGACACATCATCAAAATGTTCTGGATGGAATTTTAGTTTTCCTGTTCGTAATGGACTTTCATTTTATGTTAACCATTAACTTATTTCACTGCCGACATGAAAAAAATAAATTTTACCATCAGACGTGTTGGAACTACTTAGTTTAACATATTTTGGAGGAATATTGGAATAATAAACAACATATATTGGCAGAAAACCGTTTGCATCCGGACATGAAAAGCGTTCAACAGATATGCAAACATAGAAAGGGTTGTAAAACAAAGATGCTTCTTCTCACTGGATTTATTTAACCTATACAGTGAAGCGATTCTGAGAGAATTAGAAATGACACAATATTAACAACATAAGATATGCAGATGCTACAGCGTTGATGGTAGACACAGAAAAGAAGACTACAAGAAACTCCTACAGAAATTAACAAATGAAAGCGAGAAGAAAAGACAAAACATCAAATGTAGTAAGACAGAATTATGGTTGTCAGCTAAAGCATGCACCGAAAATGCAAATTAGAAATGCCAAAATCAAACAAGAATATTTTACATATATGGGAAGTGTTTTAACAAAGGATGGATAGGGTGACACTGAATTCCAAAGGCACAGAAGGAAGAGAATTGAAGCAACAGAAATATGAGTTTACAGAAGGATGCTGAGAATATCATGGACTTATTATGCGAGCAACGATGGAAACAATAATACTTATACATAACTTGAGAAAAATCTGATACTCATGAGACAGACCGAAGGCAAGAGGAACAGAGGAAAACAATGCATAGTATACTTACTGAGATAGAGTAAATGGATGGCGCGACAGGGTTTAAAGGAAATAGAAAAAAGAGAAAAAATATTAAGTTACAAAAGATGGCAAATTATGGAGAGCCAGGATCACCTAAGTCTTGAAGAGACACAGCACATAAAGATGTACCCTTCGATGAAAAAGCGAAAGTCTGCCATTCCTGATTAAAATAACCCTGCTGATTTTCGTTGCTTCTTCCTTGGTTGGTTGATCCATAATTTATCGCGTTAAAATATGTAATTACATTCCTAAAACCCTGATCGAAGAGATGATAACCTAATTCGTGACGCTGCTAAGAAAGGTGGTTCACTGTGTCGTTTGAGACAATTTCTCTCTCCAGAATCTATCATACTGTTGAAACTTGACTAATGCATGGAATAATAATGAAACACAAAATGTACTTAGAACAAAATGTATTGAAACAAGAAAGTGTATGCAATATTTACATATAGTCTTTTGTATATTCCTGGTAAGACCGTTCCTGGAGAAAGTGTTGACTGAGTCGCAGTTGGGCAGAGTCTCGGGTTGAATCTCTTGATTCCTTCCTCTCTTCCCGGTACCAACCATATTTAGATGGTCGGTACTCCACTATGCATATTAGGTGGATCCTACCACAACACATACACACGTAGTGTGTGCTTAAGTAACCGTAATCGTGTTCTGTGTAACAAGCCCGTAGTAGTTCAAGTTTCCGCTGCTAGATGCCACTTGAAGCAACCCTCAGGCAACAGTGTGCTAACTGGTGTCATCATGGGAAGACGTACAGATCCTGGGTTCACATTTATTTTGAAATGCTTCACGCCTTTTCGTCTAGTTTTAACATGGCTGAAATGATGCCTGTCGTCAACTGAAAGAACAGTTGAAAGTTGATCCAGACCTTTTTTTTCGAAGGTCATCACAGGCGACGAAAGCTCGTGCTATGGCTACGACCCGGAAACGAAGCAGCAATCAAGTCACTGGAAGCATCCAACGTCATCACGGCACAAAAAGCGCCTCAAGTGATGTGCAATGTCAAGGCGATATTGAACTGTTTCTTTGATGTGAAAGGAATTCTTCACAAAGAATTTGTTCCTTCTGGTCAAACTGTTAACCATGCTTTTTTACTCGGAAGTCCTGAAGGTGAGAAAGACAAGGTGAGAAGAACATGCCCTGACTTGTGATAAATTGGAGGGTGATGGTTCCATCACGAGAATTAGCCAACGCACACCGCCTTGAGTTTGAGACAGTTTCTGACCAAAAATAGCATGACACCACTTCCAAAGCCGACCCCCCCTGCAACATTTTTTGTAACCCAGATTGAAGAAAGTTCTCACAGGAAAACGTTTTGCAGATGCGGTAGAGGTTAAGAAGAAAACAACGGAATCATTAATAAACATAACTTCACAAGAGTTTCCAGGACTGCTTTGAACAGCGAAAAACACGTCTGGACCGATGCATTGCTTTAAATGGAGAATACTCCGAAGGTGATAAGAATATAAAAATGCAAAAATAAATGAATAAAATTATATGAAACAATTCCAGTTACTTTTCGGTCCCCACTCGTAGATATATGTCTACCATTTGTCCGTGATTATGTTGCCACATATGGCCCAGTGCTCCTGTTATTTATCTAAAGCTCCTTGATAAATTTCAAAGAAAATTCAACAATATTATTGGTCCAAATTTGGCAGCTTGGCTTCAGTGACTTTCCTCCTGCCTAAAATTTCCCTCCCTCTATCTTTTCTATAAATACTTTCAGGTTAATTGTTCGGGTGAATTATTCGCTACATATTTTTCTTAATTTTTGTTGTGTCTGAATGGCTGCATGTCAGTGTGAGTGCCTGAGATGAATGAATGTTTTCTACTATTATAGTCCCGCATTGATTTCGGTCAGTGAACTGATGTTTCTGCCACATTTAGTGATTGTGAGGGGAGGGGTTATTACTAAAATTATTTTCTTTATTTTCTAGTAAATAGTTTTGTAGTCATATTTGTAAATACCCATTGGGGCTAATTTTTAGAAATGTTATTTTACCCCCCCCCCCGCCACAGACAATTAATTGTAAATATTGGGACTAGTTAATCTTTTCATAGAGACACAGAGGCATTATGGTGATTGTAATAAGAAAGGTACGTATGAATGTGTTGTTTTGGTGTAAGGAATATTGTTTTTGCGATTGGGTCAGCGTTTGTGGCTAGCTAAGTTATAGTTAAGACAGAAGAAGACCGTCCTTTCCCCAATCACCACTTCGGTCATGTACCACATTTCTGTATTAAACAGAATAAATATCACTCTTCGCTACGTAGAGTTTTTGAATGTAAGCGATTTACTAGACTGTTGTCGAGATTTTACAGTTGAGCTATCATGTAACCGTAAATTCTATGCTATAAATTTTCTGCTTTCGCAATTCTCGCTTTTCGGCACCATGTTTTCCCGTCAAGCTTGAGATTCAAAAATTTAAATGCAATGTCAATCGTTATCTACTGTTCTGATTAATCTATTCTCTTCCCACTGTTTTTTTTTATTCCTAATTCTTTTACACTCAATAACCCCTTGTGTGTTGTTGGCTTCAATGCATTGCATGGGTGAACACGATTTAATTTTTTTTTACCATGGCGATGAATGATGCAGTTATACCACTGTGCAAAAAAACTCTACGTAGCGAAGAGTGATATTTATTCTGTTTAATACAGAAATGTGGCACATGACCGAAGTGGAGATTGGGGAAAGGACTGTCTTCTTCTGTCTTAACTATAACTTAGCTAGCCACAAACGCTGACCCAATCGCAAAAACAATATTCCTTACACCAAAACAACACATTCATACGTACCTTTCTTATTACAATCACCATAATGCCTCTGTGTCTCTATGAAAAGATTAACTAGTCCCAATATTTACAATTCATTGTCTGTGGCGGGGGGGGGGGGGGATAAAATTAATTAATTTAAAAAAACGAATAATTCCGTTGTTAGTTACTTTTTTATTTTTTCCCAGGGAAACATGGAGCATTGCACATATTAGTACCTCGTATTTCCATTCCACGAAGTCCTTCTTTGCAGACTGAACACATTCTCGATTGGATTTAAATCAGGAGAATTTCCGGGCCAGTCTATACTACTTTGATTTGCTCCTTGGTAAGACTTTCCAGTGTATTCGTGCGGCGTTGCAATTTTCTTTCGCTTCCTTGGAGTAACGTCTATTGCAGACAATCGCCGTAGGACAACTAATCATCAGTCGAGACAATAATGTCTGGGCGTGATGAAAATCGGATGCAATCCCGGATGACGCATTATATTTCAAGGCCAAACAAATTTCATCATACACCCCCAAAATAGATCGTATTGCTGCACGACATTGTAAATTACCTAGTCTGACGAAAAGATAGAAATCAATTACACCTTGTCACTCCAGTAGGTCTAAAACTGACCGTATGTTGAAAGAAAGGAAACTAAAACTTCTGTTTCAATTAATTTGCACAATGGTGTACGTTCCGAACAGAGTCATATGCATATAAAAGCTCATAGTATCGAAATCGATATGATGAAAGAATTAATGATACAATTAAAATGTGAACAGGATTCAGATCCGTTTATGTAATCATTCTGTAATTAATGCTATGCATATTGCGGTATTGAATCACATTAACCTGGCATTTATTTCATCACAATAACGACCCCCCGAAAACCTAGTGATCTTAGTTGATAAGCTGTTTTATGCCTGTAAATTATTTTTCATTTTTCCTTATCACTTTCGATATTGTTTCTATTTATTTCGTATCTTTTAAAGCGTTCATTTGGTATCGGCGGGAAATTTTTCCCGCCTAAAAAAAAAAAAAGTTTTGCTAGAGATTAACTTTAGCTCTGCCTGTGATTCTCTCCTTTTTTTAAAAATGAGCGGGATTTTTATCGTTATCAAACTATCTCAGGCATTAGCAGAGATTTTTCCTATTTTCACATGAACTCTCCACAAAGATTCTAATCCAACACTATGAACATCACGGGCACCAGAGATTCATTGATTTTTACTTCATCGTTAGAGAAAAAATTTCTTTCAGAAATGATATCAAATGAAAAATATTATCTTTCTCTTACTATGTATGTCTGCTTCTCTCTCCCCCCATATATATATATATATATATATATATATATATATATATATATATATATATATATATATATATATATATAGGGTACCACTGATGAATTGTCATGTAAATTACGCAAAATTAAAATAGCACTGACATCTCATTTTAAGAGATATATTTACAAAAATTACACACAAACATCTAGAAATATTAAAAAGTAAATTTCTTCAATAAAATCGCTATTGGCTTTAACCATGGTCTCCAGACGACCTCGGAATCTCCTGCAACTCTTGTGGACGATTTCTTAGTTTTAGTTGGAGAATCCTGTCATAATCATTGCATTCGGTACATCTTTGGTGTTACAAGGAAGTTTGTTGGTCTCTCGCTCAACAGTGCCCCATACATAATAATCAAGATTGTTTCAGTCTGGGGAGTTAGGTGTCTATGTGTAAGTCGTGATGAGGTCTCAGAAATTGTCTGCCAGCCATGACTGGGTCCTCTTGCTTGTGTGGCGTGGTGTAGAGACCTGTTGCCAGACATATGGTCTTCCAGCAGCCACCCTCTTGACCTATTTGATCCTCAGGTAACTTGATGTAGGCTTCTGTGTTGAGTCTGATGACCTCTCAAAATAATTTGGGAATTTTCTTTTTTCAACAGAACGATCAGAGTTCATTTTCCGAGCTGCCGTACCTTCGTAAACACCATTAGACTCATCCAACTCTTACTGAAGACACTGCACTGTACTCAGATTGACCCTTAAGCATTCTGAATTGGATATTCGAGTGCGAATGCCAAGCACAACAGTATCTCGTTTCCAGTTTTTGGCTGATTGAATTGCGTCATGGTGCTCGCTTTTATACAAATGGTGTCCAACGGAACCTACTATAGTGCGCATTCGAGAGACTAAAATTCAAACCAAGCGCATGCGCGAAATTCAAAATATGAAATACACATCGCACCCTATATATATATATATATATATATATATATATATATATATATATGCAGAGTAACTGAAACATTAACCTCACTTTCGTTATCTTCTTAATCGTACTTATAGTTGGTACTGCTGTGGTCAAATGGTCGTTCCAGTTGTCTTTACTGCTGTTGCAATGTAGACATGTTGGTTTCGCAGTGTTCAGCAAGAAGGAACAAAGAGCTGTGATTTCAGAACGCAAGATTCAATAGATGAACTCTGGAGCTACAGAATACCAGAGTTCGTAGGTGAGATTGACGAAGAGAACCTCAGTAAAAGCATCAGTATAATCGCCTACGAAATGGACACCAGCAGGCAAACAGTCGGGTATATCGTCAAGGAGGTCTTGAATTATAAATCTTATATGGCGCTAATTGCTCAGCGTACCACTGATTGTACGATATATTCCCCCATCCGATTGCTAGACTGCAATCAGCTTGACTACTGAGAGGCGTCTTGCTGAGGTAGGTGGAGAGTGGGCTCTACTACATCACAGAGGCTCTCAAGACAACCATAAGGGATGTAATGGCCAACATGGAGAGGACCACTATCGCAAACGCCTGGTCCAGCTTCCGGTTTCGCATGGGGTAAGTGGTAGTTGCCCATGGTAGCCTGAACGAGTGACTCTGATATATTATCTATGTGTCTAACTGTGTATAAACTTTCATTGAAAACTTTTGAATCTCCACACCCTCTCCATAGGCGCTTTTTAAACTTATCGAATGCATTACTGGCTTTTTTTGAATTCTTGCAACTGCGGCATTGAACATGTTCACCTCGACTTGGTGTAATGTTTAGCAAGTTTGTCTAGCTAGAAGGATTACAACTGAGTCGTGAGTACGATTCCCAGTGGGTGTTCTATACTTTCGGGCTTGTACCACATCTAAGTTACGCTTAGAAAAACACCATCCGTTTATTTGGCATATTCTCAGTAGGTTGCTTTCAATATATATATACATATACACATATGCACGCGCGCGCACACACGCTCACACACACACACACACACACACACACACACATATATATATATATATATATATATATATATATATATATATATATATATATACAGGTCCCAAAGTAGGTGTACTGTATTTGGAATAGGTTTATGTATTGGTTATATTAATACAACTCATTATCTTGATGAAACATTTCCTGAGAAATGGATTGGCCGAAGAGGTCCAATTGATTGGCCGGCATGTTCACAAAAATTGAACCCAATTGATTTCTTCTTTTGGGGAATACTCAAGGACAAATTTTATAACCGAAAACCAAGAAAACCAAAAATACATAATATATGCATTTCAAGAAATTAATACCCAAAAAGTGTTGTGCAAAAAAGTTTGTCGAAGCGTTAGAGGTAGATATCAAAGCTGTGTATAATGTGATGGAAAAAATTTGAGCTCCTGTGTTGATCTGTATTATTGTTCACAATAAAATTTAAGGGCTTTTCTTTTATTGTTGTCAATAAAATTTTATTGTCAATGTAATAATTGTGTTAGTAAATATAATTGTATGTATATGTAATCTCAAAATAAATGTAATTATTTACTGTCCACCTACTTTTGGACCACCCTGTATATTGTTATAAATGAAAATAAATGAATAAATGAAACAATCACCTAACTTATCAGCTATCCTCACCTCTACCAAATATCTAAACAATAGAAACCAAACAGGAAATTACAAATGTAACAAACCTCGTTGCTTAGTTTGCAAACATTTAGTAATAGCTAATACATTTTACGTACCCAACACCAATATCAGGATACAGCCACCTAACCTCACCTGCGATACCCATAACGTAATCTATTATTTATTCTGCAACTTATGTCCTAATAGTGGATATATTGGTGAGTCTGGAAACAATTTTAGATTTCGTTTTAATAACCATAAACAAACAATACGTCAAAACAACCCTTATTCCCCCATAGCTAAACACTACAATCAATCAGGACACACATTAGAAAACTGCAAATGTTTATTAATAGATTCCGATTTTACTTCCACATTCACACGCAGAAAAAAAAAAAACATATTGGATTTTAAAATTAAATACACATAAATTAGGGTTGAATAGGGACTTAGGTGTTTTAAATCTTTATAAATATTTCAATAGCTAAGCAATTTCTTTAGATATAGTAAAAAATATTTTTAAAATATTTATGACAGTTAGATTTAAGTTAGGAATATCTGAACAGTGACGTTCCATATCACGTGACGTCCGCGTCTCTCGAAGGACGCTACTTGCCAACAAACAGTAATTTTAATTTATTTGTAACAAACAGTTATTTCTGATGAAAATTGAGGACAATTTGAAATATCAAATATATATAAATAAATAAATACTTTCATAAAATAAAACATTATAATTTTTAGTTTGAAACTTTTTTCTATATATACATATTAAGAAAGTATACGTGGCTTCTCATTATGCTATATATATATATATATATATATATATATATATATATATATATATAAAATGAAATTCAGTAAGCATTACAACCAACTTCAAGAAAAAATAAACAACGATACAAAAACTATTAAAAACTCCAAAGACATTTGTGTAAGAGCTGATATATCTAAAAAAATTATAAATGTAACCCTTCACACTACCATGAGATTCTCTCGGACAAAATAACAGACACATACAGGCTAGATAGATAAAACCGTAGAATATCTGAGATCGACACCGAAACTCCCAAGATAGCTAACAATTTAAATATTGCAGATAGAGTAGAAAAGTTCCATAATAAAGATGCTTACATTTTATTTAGGTATCACGATCCTAACTTCGCTGATAGTACACAGTCTAGACTAATAAATTCAACTAAAACGAAACTAGGTTTAATCACACAAATATATTATTATAAGCAATCGATAAACTACTAACTACAACCTGTGCTAATCTTCGGAAGGATTCATCAAATACAATCAATAGGTTCGCCAATATTAGTAATAAAGAGAGAGCGGCATTTATTAAGTTTCATATAATAGATTTTTATAACTCTATATCCAGATATCTCGTCGTTAATAGTAATGAATATGCAAAAACTATATGGACATAACTGATGATGAAACTGATATAATCTTAACGTCTAGGAAATCACTGTTAACACTGAATAATTCCAGCTGGACTAAGTGATGATTTGGATGTCCCTATGGGAACATACGATTCGGCTTCTGTTGCTGATTTAGTATGTTTTTTATATTTTAGATATACATAGTAAAATCGTAGATCTAGAACTAGTAGGGTTATATAGAGATGATGGGCTCATCTTCATCCCCAATTGTAATTGTCTGGTAACGGTAACGTTACAAAATACATTATTAGGGCCTTTAAATTACTAAGGTCTAAGATTGAGATTTCTTCTAACTTTAAAATAGTTAATTACCTAAACATCACCTTTAAGCTTTATGATAAAAACTTGAAACATTGCCATAAAGAGAATGAAACGCCAAACTATATTAATGTTAGTTCTAACCATACCAATGCCACTGTGAGACAAATACCCATTAGAAATAGCATCAGAATTAGTAAATTATCGTCCAACGAAAAAATCTTTAACAAAAATAAAGAATTGCATGAAAATGCTCTCTACGAAAGTTGTTGAAAAATGAGTTATCTTATTTAACCCCTATAAGTAACACCATACATCTAAAGTGGGATGCTGGCATAGAAAAAAAATCATATGTTTAAAATCCCACTTCTGCAAACTATCCAATATTAATATCAGACAGTACTTTTAAAATTAATAAATAAACATTTCCACAAAAACGATCCTCCAAGTAAGATCTTCAACAGGAAATCGATCAAAATTAGGTACTCCTACACTAATAACATGTACCAAATTATCAACTTCCAGAATACTTATGCCTTATGTAAATTCTATGTGATAAAAAGAAACAAAGCATTGAACCCCCACGTAATTGAAAAAAATAGAGAAAACTGCCCAGTGGAGGGTAAATGCAGATCGACTAGGGTTATAAACCAACAGCCATTGCCCCCAAAGGAAATATGATAAAATTTAATATTTACTTTGAAATTTCCGCGGGAGAATGGAAACAAAGGTTTTATACCCATAGTTACTCATATAACAATCCTAAATTAAAATAACAAATAGCCCTTGCAAATAAATTTTGGGTATTGAAGGGAAAATGTCTAAACTCTCAGACAGATTGGAAAATTATAGGTTTTGTTAATACCCCTAATAGTCTTAGAGATAAATGATGTCTATACGTAGAGGAAAATGAGAATAATAAAATAAAATAATCAATGCAAACTATTAAATCAAAGGAACGAACTAATCTTAAAATGTAGACATAGAACTATGTTTAAAATTATATAAGAACATAGATCTTACCTTATTACTTGTTAAATCCCAAACACCTCAATGTTGTGTATATAATGATAATTAACTTCTACAATAGCCCTGTATTTTCCATATTAATCATATCTTAGAACAGTACCCTCATTCAGGCACACAACCTTGATTATTTGTTTTTAAGAATTTTTAGTGTGGCTTGGATTTCCTAATAAGTTAACCTATCCTTAACGTTATAAATGGATAATCTATTCTAACTTTAAATTATGTTATCTTTAAATCTACGATTCCTTAGTAATACAAAACCCTTAAAACTCTTCTTTCTTTATATTAATTGTCTAAATTCGATTTATTGTTAATATTATCATACATATTTGCTGTTAGTATAATTTGGTATTCCTTAACGGGAGCCTAAATTCCTTTATATGTAATTAAAGGTTATGGTCATAAATAAACTCCCCTTTCGGCCTTCTTTTAGTTTCAATTCAAGAACTCACTCTTCATATAACACCGACTTAGGATCATAAGGTTAATATCGGGGATAATTCCAGTGGACCTCTTCCTCTTTTACAGAGATACCAGCCACCCTCCCCTAACCACCAACTCGGGCTTTTTATCGAGCGAGGACGCCATTTTGGATAGGTTCGGTATTTTTGGTAGTATTCATTAAGCTATTTAAATGAAATCCAGTCTATGGTTGAAGAAAACTGGCGCAAGTTTGCGCTCGCTGAAATGGAGATAATTGAGATTTTTTTCATGTGTAATATATATACTACGTTATAATAAATTCACTGACCTCTCTTTGTGGATCAGTTCTGATATTCGATATTACAATGAACCATCTGGATTATATACCAAACGTGATATATATATATATATATATATATATATATATATATATATATATATATATATATATATATGTGTATATGTGCGTGTGTGTGCCTGTGCACGTGCTAATTCTATTAACGCGCTATCCTTACCTTTTGATGTCGCACAATTTATGACAAAAAAATGCCAGCCAAAAATGGCTTTCCACCGAAAAAAACTTGACCAATTTTAACACCGAAAAAATCGTATAATTTAACACTATATATATATATATATATATATATATATATATATATATGTGTGTGTGTGTGTGTGTGTGTGTGTGTATGTGTGTGCAAATTTATCTATATATAAACACACACACACACACATATATATATATATATAAAAACACACTTATATATATATATATATATATATATATATGTTTAATCTCACCCTCCTCTCTCCATATATATATATATATATATATATATATATATATATATAGTATTCTGCGTGTATATGAGTCAGTGTGTCTAGAGAGAAAGAGAGAGCTATATATATATATATATATATATATATATATATATATATATATATATATATATATATATATATATATATATACATTATATCTGTGTGTATGTATAGGTACGCATAACAATCCAGATTGTATTTATTTATTTATTCGCATGTGCAGATGTAAATGTACCCAAATTGAATAAATGCTTACAAGCGATCTTTGTTTCTGGTTTTGATTTATCTCTGCGGTGGACTTTGAAGACGGCCAACGAAATATAGAATTGTTTGATGACGAATGATGAACAGCAGACTAATTAAACAATTGCAGATTCATTCTTTTGTCTGCATCCGTTCATAGATAAACTGTAAAGTTCGGTCGCTTTGAAAGCAACATTCTCAGTGCTTTGATTGTTTGAAGACTGAAATGCCAGCACTGATTAATCTAAAACGCCTACCGTCGCTTGAGTTTATTCATATTTTACACTTGGATCTAATAATGGAGTCCTGATTTTCCCTTTCACGATACAGGTTGTAACGGATGTAGTTTGTAAAATTTCTGTTAATGTTAATGGAGCAGAGAATTCTGCACTGAATGCATGCAGTTTCGCTTAGTATAATTAAGCTCTATAATTAAACGTATTTCTATTACACCCGATGTATTTATATTGACGTATTCATGTCCACTGATGTAAACCTTTATTCAATAATAGCTTATATATGATATGCGCGTGAGCTGAAAAGTTCCTATGCTGACTATGATACCAGACTTGTGAAATCTTGCATGCATAAATTTTAACTCTTCTTATTAATAACTTCATTGTTTTTCCAAAGAAAACTAACATCTGACGGTGCAGCGAATACTCTAAAATTGACTGATAATGCCTTCTCTTGAAAATGGACAAACATTTGACATCGTGGTGTTATCACGTACAAGAAAAAGGGTTTATCCCCAAGGTATTTCATGCTGACCTGGTTGGTGCATTAATGTATGATGCATGATCTTGCTAAACAGTGCAAACTATGGTAGCTGAATTTGAGAGCAGAATGGAGAATCATGAAGATGACGTAAAGTTTCGACACACTGCAACTGCCCCCATCGAAGAAAACATTGACCGTGCTTCACTGAATGAGGTTAAATATAAATAAAATAACCATTACTTGCCTGGGAACAATTTATCACAGTGATCATGACGTCATCTCTGCTGTTAATAATTTTTGACCAGCAGGATAAAAGTTTCTTCAACAATGGGATACAAGGACTGTAGCAACGATGGAAGAAATGTGTGGACACCAAACGGATATTATGCTAAAAAATGAACCTTATTTAATACCCTTGAGAATATCTTGTAATGCCTATGAACGTTTCAGCTTACCTTCGGATTAACCAGGTCTAACTTTGTGTGTCAAAATAGTAAAATTATTTTGTGCTGAAAGTAAAATATATTATTAATTTTCTTTCAAACGACGTTGATTTTAATGGTATTTCTAAATAGGTTACAGCTATATTATTTTAAAATACCGTTTCTCATACTAGATAGGAAATCGCTTGGAATTACGAACTGTTGTAAAGTTAGATGTGTGGGTGTGGAAAAGGAAACCAGCTCGCAATTGAAAAGTTCCAATTCCATTTTAGTTCCTTATATTTACTTTAGCACAAGTATCCTTGGGATGACATGAATCTGCTTCTTCTCCCTGCCCATCTATGGATAGATTAATAGGAATTTTATCAGTGACTCATTATTATCTCAAAAGATATTACAATCTTACGTTATTTTCTGGCTTTAAATAAACGCAAACGGTTGATATACCTTAAAATACAAATCAACCAATTCATAGATAAATAGATGATCATGACTTTTTTTTTCGCAGATGTTAATAGCCGTGAGTCCTTGTTAAAGATACTACTCTCCGTTGCCTTCTCCACGAATTGAATATTATTTTTTTTCCATTTTTTCTATTCACTTGGATTGGATTCTACTCAAGGTAAGAGAGCTCAGTATACACTGCTGTGCACTTCGCTTAAAAGAAAAGAGATGGATTAATACCTTACAAATGGCCGTTAGTGGAAAAGAGGACGCAAATGTGTGAATTTGAACTCGGCCCGCTTATTCCATTTGACTCAAAGATATCCAGCATCCTTTTGTGGTCAAGTTAATATCGAAATAATTAGTTCTCCACTCTTCATAATACTAACTTTTAACTAAACTCGATCACTGAGCTTTATTATCAGTGGTAAATAGAGGATCATTTCAACCATGAGGCATGATACTCCAATTAAACCAGAAAACAAATACTAGACAAACATGGACTCCAGGAAGAAGGAGTAATAATACAAAGAATCCAGCAGTTAGTCATATGAAAAAAAAAGTTGATAATAAAAGAAGAGAAATTTATGGAATGTTAAGTACTAAACATCAGTTGCAGGAAGCCAGAACGAATGGTTGTTGGCAAAAAATGTATGAACCCAATAGACAAATTACAAACTTGAGATACCAATACCATGTAAGTACAAATATTTGAGATACCAATCTCAAGTAAGTACAAAAATTTGAGATACCAATATCAAGTAAGTACAAATATTTGAGATACCAATCTCAAGTAAGTACAAATATTTGAGATACCAATATCAAGTAAGTACAAATATTTGAGATACCAATATCAAGTAAGTACAAATATTTGAGATACCAATATCAAGTAAGTACAAATATTTAAATATCTGGGAAGCGTTTTAACAGAGTACTCGATGTGCGACACTGAAATCCGAATACGCATTGAAATAGCGAAAGACGCATTCCAAAAGCAAGCAGAGTATTAAAAAGAAACAAGATAATGTCATCAGAAACAAAGAAAATAGTACTCAACTGTTATGTAGTATCAGTACCTATATTACACGGAAGGGTGGGTAATATTCTCACAGATGAAGAAGAGACCTGAAGCAACAGAAATGAGGTTCTACAGAAGGATGATGAGAATACTATGAACTCAACATGTAAATAACATTGGCGTTTTTTAGGAAATGAAATAAAAAAGAAAACTTACACTTAACATCCGATAGAGGCAGTTGAAATTTCTAGGCCATATAATTAAGAAAGAGGGCTTCCGTAATTTGACCCTCACAGGTCAGCCTGAATGCATACCCAAGCCAATGAGCTGGATTTAGGGGACATAGCAAGAAGAAAAAAGGCAGGAAATCTTGGAGAGCCATGATAGTTAAGATCCTGCAGCGCCATGCCACATAGAATAATTAGAATAATAAAACGCATAACAATAGCATAAGGAAAATAAGTGTGTGAAAAATGTAGACATACTAATAATCTACTACATAACGTGTGTATTCATTCATTCGTTTTCTGTCTCACACTATAGTGGGATATCCTATATAATAAAAAAAAACGTTGTGCCTTTATTGATTTGTTTATTTCGTCTCACTCACTATAGTGTCAAGCGACGTAAATCAATAAAAGATAGTAATGGTTATCTATCTTTGTCATTTTAATAATCTATAAAAATAAAATAGTTATCTTTATTCAGACAAAATTAGTTACGAGCAATATAAACAGTTTACTCAATATTAATATATATGTTTAGACTTATTTCTTGAGGTCTCTCGTTCGATGTACTTAGGTACAATTGTCTATTAATTTTTCGTCTTACATGTATCTAGACTTGAGACACACATTGTCGTCGCTGTCATTGTGTTGCTAATATTTTTACTTTCGAATGGTATTTCAATTATTAGTTACTGTTATATTAAACATAAGAGTTTTAACATGAAAAGACATTTAACAAACAGCAATTTATATAATGCAAAGAATAATCAATGAATTATAGATTCCCTTGACCGTTTAAAATATATATAGGGAACGGATTAATTACACGGTTCATTGACTTCGATTTTACTTGGGGATTCTCTGTTTCTGGTTTATCCAATCTCCACACATTGTTTCAAAACGTTTGTTCCATTGCATCGTAGGTTTAATTTTTTGCGGCTGATCAAGCTGTATGGGTTATTTAATGTCGAAATCTACATATTTTAAACACAATTTTATGGCTTCGACTAAATATACTTTGAACGCAGATGCGTGTCTTCAAATACAGATAAAATGTATTGTTGGTCATTCGGCTTTAAATATATATTGTTGGAAAATTTATATACCAGGTCATCCCATAAGTTCTGTCCGAATTTTGAATAAAGAAAACAAGTGACCAAATGTTACATTTAACTACAAATTCAATCAACAATGTATTTTCCCTGATTATCTATGACTCCCTTCCATCTATTAACAAGCTTACTAATTCCATTACTGTAAAATTCTTTTGGCTTTGATTCGAAGAACTCACAAATGTCAGTTTTAAAACACTTCCTTTATTACAAAAGCTATTTCTTCTAAATGATTCTGTAAGCTACGAAACAAATCGTCGTCTGAAGGGGCAAGATCGGCAGAATAACGTGGATGAGGAATTTTCTCCCAAGTTCTTCGATCGTTTGTGACGTTATTCTTGCTGTGTGGGGGCGCGCATTGTCCTGATGTAACATCACCTACTTTTGATTCACTAGAGCATGTCTTTTATTTCCTGAAAGCTTGGTTCAATGCTCTAATTGCTGACAGTATATTTGAGCATTAATTGTTGCATTAGGTGGTAAGAATTCAAAGTGAATTATTCCTTGGCGATCCCACCAGATTGAAAGAAGAAAATTTTGCCCATGAAGTTCCCTTCTCGGCTGTGGCTGGGTTCCTTCCCCTTTACCAAGCCACTGTCTACAACGATTAACATTTCGATAAAAGATCCATTTTTCGTCGCCAGTCACAAGTCTATCCAAACAAGGTGAGAAAAGTTGGCGAGAATGGAGAGAAGAGCAGATGTCAACTCGGGATTTGAGGTTGTTTTCAAACAATTCATGAGGCGCCCATTTTCCAAGTTTAGGAACTTTTCCAAGTTGTTGAAGATGACGATGAAGAGTTGTATGGTTTGAACTGAAAACTACTGCCAATTCTTCAACTGATAAAGCAGGATTTTCTTCAAGGGCTGCTTTAAGGACCTTTTCATCAAACTCAACTGGACGTCCGGTTCGATCTTCAACATCAAGGTTGAAATCTCCACCTCTGAATTTTGCAAACCATCTTCTGCAAGTTTTTTCATTCACACATTCCTCTCCATAAACTGATTCAATGTTTCTAGCCGCTTCGGCTGCTGGGTTTCCTTTCTTGATCTCATAAAGCATTATGTGCCTCAAATGATTCTTGGGTACTTCCATGTTAGCAAGGTTTTAATCCAACAAAATTTAATTTTATTGTTCTCTGAAATAAAATTGAATCAGTTTAAATGCATCTAATCATAAAAATAATGTTCAGCTCCATTAGACATTATAAAATACTCTTTAAATTTCGTTCATTTTAACAAAAAGTTAAAATTCGGACAGAACTTATGGGATGACCTGATAAATATGTATTGTTGATTGCTTGATTTGTTTAGCGATATACAAACCTCTATGGGTTAATTAATGCCGAAATCTAAATATTTTGTGGGTAATATTATGCCTTCAATTACAGATGTTTTGCCCAGAATTTTATACTTTCAGGATATAGATATGATGTTATATATATATATATATATATATATATATATATTCCTAGCCTATAGCCTAGATTCTTTCTACTCGTTTGTTTGTTTTTTTCTTTGGAAAAAGAACTTAAAGCACTTGACGATTTGTTTCGTCTTGTTGTGATGTTTTTTAGTTTTTTCTTTTTGTATCTTCAATTTTTTCTTCGGTTACCGATTTATCCGAGGTTCTACAAACAAATGCAACTATTAATATATATATATATATATATATATATATATATATATATTGTGACGTCGTCCCCCGGTCGCAGCGTCGACTATGTCGTTCGATCCCGGTTGCGGCGCCAAGTGTGACGTCACGTGCTCCCCAGGCTCTGATATCCTGGTCACGGACAGCACCAGTTGTAACGTCCTGTCCGCGGCGTCAGCTGTTCGCTCCTCGCTGCTCCAAACGTGACGTTCTAACCCTCGCCGTTCCCAACCCACTTCCAACGCCTGGTTACCAGGGTAACTGCACTGATCTCCAGTCTGCCTACCCACGTTGTGAATTGATCTTAGACAGACGAGATCAAACAGGGGTTGGGGCCGTAATGCAAGTTGAGTCTAACGTGGGTGATAACACACAATTATGTATGAAAGAAAAAATAAAAACTCACAAGGTCCAACGTATCAAAGAAATAGGTAACAAACTTTTTATGTCTATTTGCTCGGTACATAGGACTATGTCTACTTCCCGACCCGTTCTGTGGATTGTGGCACGACGCTTTTACTAGGCAACTTTAAGGCTTCCAGTTGTCTGCTGTCTAAGAAATTGGTGTTTCGGTGTGTCTTTGGACGAAAGTCGAAAAAAAAAACTTATTTCTGTGGTCTGATTCTAAGTCGCTCTTCAAACTACTTGTTCTTAGTTGAAGAAGAGTCCAGAAGTGTGCGTGAATCTTGGTCAGCTATCTTGACGCGGTTTCAACACTGGGCGCTCATCTCTGCTTGTCGTCCACGGTTGAACTCTTTCGCCGTCCGCTGCTCAAACTATAACTCAAACTGATTTCTGTTGGTTGGGGTCCCGCTTTTATTGACGCAGTCAAAACTGGGGTGGGTCTGTCGGCGCCAGGGCTTTTTCGATAATTCTAAACATGTATCCACCCTTCTTATTTCAGGTTAGGGATTTTCATTCCTTTCCATTTTCGGTAACTCACTCACCCCCTCCCTTACTGTGCCTCTGAGGGGCGTGTGCCTGCTTCCCCGCTTCTTCGTATCGGCTTCTCACAGTTACACCTCTGACAGGGACGTCGACCGATTCTCCTCGTGCGTCACGTGACCGCTCTCGGCCAATGAGGTCCTGGTCGGGTATCTTTCTTCCTCCTTCGTGTGTCATGTGACCGCTTTCGGCCAATGAGGTCCTGGTCGGGTATATTTCCTCCTCCTTCGTGTGTCATGTGATCTTATTTAGCCAATGACGTCTTTAGTCGGGTGTGACAATCCGTGGCTTTGTTTTGGGGAAAGGAACACCTTGCTTAAAAAACAAAAATATTAATCTAAATCGCCCCCACCATGAGCGACCGCGATGACACCTTCGGCTTTTTAACACGTGGTATTTGTCAAGCAGTTTATTGCTAATTGGATATGACCTAAGAAAGGGATTTCAGACCTGTTGGCGTTTTTTTGAACGAAATAAAATATTTCATTTTCCTCCGGCCGAAGGTCCGATAATAAAAATCTTTATTATCTCAAAAAGAAATTTTCAGCGACATCATCTTGTGTGGCTTTTTTCAATTCTGGAGATTGTCTGGGTTTTCGTATTAATGGTTTGCCTTCATATCCTTAGATACACTTCCCCACCCACTTAGACTTTTACTATCATCCAAATGACACACTTTCCACTTGTTACTTATCAATATTTTTCATTGTCCCTAAACTTCGTTTCTTCAACCAATTGATAACAACTTCCATTTTCCCCAGATCTCGGTTAGATGCTTGACCTGGACATTTTTCGACATCTGTTATCTGTCAGACGAGCGTGTGTGTGCTCGCTGATGACCTGTTTTCGTATTATTTTTTCTTTCTTTCTTCTTCGTTTTCTCTTTCCTTCTTCCAGATCGCTTGAACGTAAAGAAAGAATTATTCTTAAAACCCGAAATATTTTTCGGCCTTAAATAATTATTAAATGGTTGATAAACCGTAAAAAACAAGTCATATATCTATGAATATTTCTTTCAAACCGTCAGGATGCATGGTGCCACATATACACATGGTGCGTGCATAAATTGTCGTATGAATTAAGTACAAAGGAAAATAACACTGATATCTCCTTTTAACAGATATATTTAATGAAATTACACAAAAATATCTTGAAAGTCGAAAATTAAATTTAATTCATAAAACTGCCTTAAGGTTCGACCATGGCCACCAGACGAATCTTCTGCAATGCTTTTAGATGGTCTCCTTGATTAAGATTGTGAATGCTGTCATAATCCTTGTCTTCAGTCCATCGTTGGTATTACACTGAATTTTGTTGGTCCCTCGCTCAAACGTGACCCATATATAATAATCAAGGGGCTTACAGTTTGGGTAGTTAGACGGCCAGATATAAGGGGTACGCGTTCACAGAAATTGTTTGACAACATGTTCTCCTGCTTGTCTGACATGGTGAAGTGTCCTGTTGCCAGACATAGATTTTTCCAAAAATCACTCTCTTGATGCAGAGCAGCACTACCTCCTCAGGGCACTTAATGTAGGCCACCGTGTTCAGTCTGAGGCCCGGTGGGAAGATGTTTGGAGGTATAACTTCGCCATCATTAGTGATAACACCAAATAATATTAGGCTGAGTGTATATTTAGTTTTCATCACACTCGGTTCATCTTTTAGGGATATATACATCCTCTTCACTATCCTCACATTGACACCTAAATAATCTAAAATCTTCGTTTTGGCGTTCCGGCGCGAATGCCAAGCAGTACAGGATGCCGTTTCCAAATTTCTGGCGGGTTGAATTATGCCATGGTGCTTTTTTCTCAGTCAGTGCGCAACTGTCCATACGATACTCTGCAATCGAAAAAATCAAAACTAAGTGCATGCACAAAATTTAAAAAGAATATAAAATAGGGACAATTTTCCCATTGCACTCTGTATTTTGTAACTCATTAAATATATTGGTGGTAATTTTACTAAAGAAATGTATTTCTATATTCCTTGTATCCTTGGTAAGTCGATAAACTACATCCCCCTCCATGGTAAGACGATAAACTACGTCCAACAGCAAGGCCACTGATCAGGAGGTTTTCAAGAGCATGGAACCACCCCTTAATAGCTGGTGTTCCCAGCTCCACCCTGACCCGGGGTGGTAGCACCTGTTAGGGTCCAATCTATGGCTGGCCCCGGAACTGAGGTAAAGAGCGTTATGAAAGCGTAAATATGCGATTTAATACCAGAGATACTTTGTAAAAGAATTGTCACCAGAAATAGATTTTTGAAGAAAAAACAAATACCAGATTTTTTTCAAAAAAATATTAAAACAATACATGTTTTGAATAATATTACCATCAATACATGTTTTAAAAAAAACGAGCAATACATGTTTTAAAAAATAATATTATGAGCAATACATGTTTTAAAATAATATTACGAGCAATACATGTTTTAAAATAATATTACCATTACATGTTTTAAAAATAATATTACATGTTTTAAATAATATTACCAATACATGTTTTAAAAATAATATTACGAGTGTTTTAAAATAATATTACGATCAATACATGTTTTAAAAAATAATATGAGCAATACATGTTTTAAAATAATATTACCATGTTTTAAAATAATGTTTTTTTTGAGAATACATGTTTTAAAATAATATTACCATCAATACATGTTTTAAAATAATATTACGAGCAATACATGTTTTAAAATAATATTACGAGCAATACATGTTTTAAAATAATATTACGAGCAATACATGTTTTAAAATAATATTACCATCAATACATGTTTTAAAAATATACGAGCAATACATGTTTTAAATATAATACCAAGGTAAAAAAAAAAGGTACCAGCTACCAGGAAAAAAAATCAAATCACCCAGTGAGGTTGATATGACGTAAAACATACCAAACCAAACTATATTCCTTAGTGTTACGTAATACTTTATTATAATCATGTACTGTTAATTTTTATTTGGGATTTCACTATTTCCCATAGCTGTGATTTACTTCTACTGTAATATTCCCTAAAATATCATTATTTAAATAATGCCCTGTTTTTAATGAGTGATTAAATAGTTATTTTAACTATTGTAGAATGGTAAATTTTTATGTCGCCGAAAAGTTATTATTCTCATTCGCGATTAAAAAATATAAAATAGCGATTATGATTGCATATATAGTGTTACTATAAGAGGCACGGTGGAGTAATGGTTAGCAACTCAGTTTGAGGAATCGGTGAGTCGAGTTCGAATTCTAGTCGAATCCATTGCATCCACTTACGTGCTTACAACATTGGGAAAGGTATGAATCCTCTTCTTCTCCCCCCAAGCTATGGGTAAATAGCAGGACAGACCGGGTTATATAGCTTTGGGTGACAACTGCTCTAGCACAGAAAGAAATGGCAACCTACTGCAGGAAAAACGTCTGCCTCTTCAGTCATATATCCAAAGATACATGATCACCTACGCGTGTATTACGCATGTCACACAACTAACTGATATTACAGAATTTAATAACATTCTACATAGGAATTAATCAGGTTGCCAACATTTTTACAGTGGATAGGGGACGGGAATACATTATTAAACCTCCAAAAATGTCTCAACTGATGTTTTATTATATTCTGCGAGAAATGTCAAACGGAATAGATTAGAGGTGGAGACATGTTTATATGATGGTTGGTCGACTGATTTCGTTTAGTGGCATATCAACACCTCTATGTGCTACTTAACGCCGAAATTTAAATATTTTGAACGCATTAGTACGCATTCAGCTACACATAAAATGTACTGGTAGTCATTTTAAAATTAAAAAATCTTGTAATGAAAATATAAAAAAAAAATGTAAAAAAAATCTTGTAACTTGTAAAAATGTACTCTACTTTGGTACTTTTTTGTTTGTTTGGAGGTACCCTATTTTTCCATAGCTGAGACTCTAACAGGTGGTATCAGGGTAGACTTGGAAACATTTAACGCTTCCTGAAAACTTCCAATCTCCAATTGCTGCCGAATGTAAAATATCCACATACACCTGACTAATCTCACTATGAAAGATTTCTAATAATTGGTACCATTTTCCAAAATAAATAAGAAGGAAAGATCAAATTTAGGATCCTTGTCTCCGTTGGTAATTGCATAATTAAAAAAAAAACTTGTATTTCCAACGAATGATTTATTTTTAATGGAATATTTCGACTAGCAGTTACCAGTCTTGGCCACACCTTCATTTGAGTAAAAACAGGGCAAAGAAGTTCGAAACATTTAAGAATTCAAATCAAGGAAAAGAAAAGATCAGTTAATGACAATCTGATCTACAAAATTAATTGCATAAACTGCTCAACAAGTAATGTCGGCATGACTTCAAGATCACTGAAAGAACGACTGGATCCACATCGATAAGGTAATTTCAAATGATAACGGAAAACAAAAAAATTTGAAAAAAAAACCTTCAACGATTGCATTACAGGCCATTACAGAAGGTCGCGGAATTGACTTCGACCATCCGGAAATAAAATTGACAAACCAAAAGGATTTCAATCAAAGAAGAGTAGTTGGATGAATGGTGACAGCAGCTTACAAAGAATGCCTGCAATAGGATACATGCAGCACAACTCCATCCTGTCAAGACATCTGTGCTCCAGAGAAAAATATATAACAAAAAAAGCCTTTTATAGACAAAGGTACTTTTCTTTACGCCTCAAATTGCTATTACGTTGTAGATGTCATCAAATCGCTTTCTTTTCCTTGATTTGAATTCCTAAGTGTTTCGAGCTTCTTTACATTATTTTTACTAAAAATTAGGAAGTGACAAAGACTGGCAACTGCTAGTCAAAATATTTCCATAAAAATGAATCATACAAGTTTTTTTTTCTTTTAATTAAGATCGAAAGATGATAGAGATGAGTAGAAAAAGTCGTAATAACAGTTAAGAAACATAAGTAAAGCGTATGGGGAAAAGACGCATGGGCAAAAGAATTGTAAGGAAACACGATAAACAAAAAACTAACGGAAATAACAATAGCAGAGATTAACGTGAAAACGAAAAAAAAAAGAAAGAAAACAGTAGGAATTGTAAGTGTAAAGAAAGAAAATGAAAAGAGAGAGAAAAATAATAACAGACAGTACAAGGAAAAGGGAATGAAAAGTAAGAGAATGAAAAGGAAATAGTGATAACAAAGAAAGATGATAAGAAGCAAGATTTACATTATTTACAACACTTCGACTGTTGTTCTCGTCATATTCATAACGTTTAGGCCGTTGTACATTCCGTCCTTCTTAAGGTGATTGAACCCATTATTTTGTCCGCCGCGATACATTAATCTATTTCTACGTGCAAGGCCTGTTTCGAATGTTTCAGTATCAGTTATCTAGAGCAATCTTCACCGGTGGACGAATTAAAAGGTTCAGTTCACATTTCGTATCTCCTGAAGAAGTCAGGAGCCTACGACGACCGAAACTTCGTGAATATAGCAATCTTAGAAATATAGACATATCTAAAAAAGTATTTCTCTAAGTGCGTGGATATTTATAAATTTATGCGTTCACATGAATCACAGATATATAGCAAGTTTTGGTTTGGTTTGGTTTGGTTTGGTTTGTTTTACGGCATATCAACCAAAATGGGTTATTTAATGCCGACAAAATTTCCTTTGTTTTCATAAATGTATAGCTGGTAACATTTTAAAAACAATATATAGATTGGTTCGTTTTGTTTAGTAGCATATTAACCTCAATGGGTTGTTTAATGCTGACAAGATTTTTATTTCTGGTAATATTTTCATTTTTCAAATATTTATTGCTGGTAATAAGTATTTCTGGTAATAAAATCTATTCTTTACACTTTTATAGTGATTTGAGTAAGGTTGTGGCGGTCAACAATTTGCCCATACCTGGGACCCTAACAGGTGCTATCACCCCGTGTCAGGGTAGACCTGGGAACAGCAGCAATTAAGAGGCGGGTTCACGCTCTTCAAAACCTTCTGATCAGAGGCCTTGCTGCTGGACATAGTTTATCGTCTTACCCAGGTCGCAGATGTAATTTATTTTCATACCAAGAACGGGATATATAGCTAGACAGACAAACATATAAACAAATCGATATATAGCTCAATATATAGCGAATTAGTTGACAGAAAGAAAGGACAGAAAGAAAAAAGAAAGAAAATAAATAAATAAAGAAAGAAACAAACAAACAATTCTACAGTATGTGGTTGTGCATATATTATTATATTCATTATCATTTTGGATCTTAGCAAATCATTTATTACAGGAGATATTCTCTCTTGTTTTATGTTCTATGTCCTTTAAAGATGTGGACGATCATGGCCCACTAAAACTTCCTATGTTTTGAGCTGCAAATGTTTAAATAGCGGTTGTCTCTTGACTCTACCTGCAATTTACTATCTTTTCATCCATTTAGACAAGTTTATTTACATTATTTACATTGTTCAGACTGTTGTCCTACTCTTTATTGACATATTCACGACGTTTCGGCAGTTGTACGCTCCGGTCTTCTTCAGGAGATTGGAATTTCGAACTGAACACTTTATTTCGTCCATCTGGCTAGATTGTGTCAAGGAGACATGGCCCAGTGGATTAAAGCGTTGGTTGGATCCAGCGACTTGACCCACTGAGTAGTGAGTTCAATACATGGCTACTGCTGTAGTGTACAAAAACTTGGAGAGCTGAGTTAAATAACTGAAGCATCCGGAAGAGCCATGACACGTGGAACTAAAACAATGTAACCCATGGACAACATAAAGGGTTCAGCACAAAATTCCAATAACCTGAAGAAGGTCGAAGCGTACGACGGAGGAAACATCGTGAATATGACAAGAAAGATGATGGGATCTGTCCAAAAATGTAAATAATTACAATGCATCATCTCAGAAATATAGACAGATATTGAAGAAGAAACGGCAGGGAAAAGAAAGAAAAAAAGATAACAGATATTGAGGAGGTGAGAAAAAAAAGACTGAACTTGTAACAGTAAATAAAGACGTCAAGACATTCTATTAAATTTCACAAGTAAGAGCGAAGAAAGACGATAAGAATAAGACAGAAAAATGAGATTGTCGTAGTAAGTGTAAAGAAAAACGAAAAGACCGAAGACAGCGAACATTTGACTGGAAGAAAAGCCGATAAATCAAAGAAAAAGGACGGAAAATGAAACAAGAATGGGAATAGCAAATAAAGGCACCAATAATTAAAAGGATATTGATAATGCCATAATTAAAAAACGTATCAAACATATACGATAAGAAGGAAGTTTGATTCGCTATCTACGGCTTAACAACACTTTGGTGGGTATTTAAAGCTAGTATAGTAATTATTTTTACATTTTAGTTAGTTTTTTATTTCGATAATAACTGTTTATTGGTACAAGTTTTACTAATTAAATCTTAGCTGAAAAGAGGTTAAATTTGACCTTTCCTTAACGGTATTTGCGCGTAAGTGAATATAATAAACCCAACGGCAATTAGAACTCGGCTCTCCGATTAACAATTCCAAGCCATTATCCATTAAACCGCCTACAAATCCAAGCTTACACCACCTAGGATTCATCAGCGGTCACCCATCCAGATACTGACAAGTCTCGACTTTGCTTAACTTCTTATCGCGGATAAGAACGAAGAGAACGAGAAAATATCGATAGAGGAATCAGACAGAAGGATACTTTACAAAGGGAGAATGAAAGACAGACAGTAAAATCAAAGGGAGAGGAAAAGAAAGAACGGAGACGAAGTGATAAATGGAAGAGACTAGGAAATACAAACAACGGAAGAAAAACAAACAAAAAGAATAATAATATTCATTCATCGTAAAAATAAAATCATTTTATAGATTTATTGACCAAATAAATAAATTATAAAATTTAAAGATAACGTCATATGTAACGAGCTATAATAAACTAATAAATATAATTACATATGACGCTATCTTGCCATTTTACAATTTATTTATTTAGTTAATAAATATATAAAATTGTTTTATAAATACACGAGATAAATCTTGAATGCTATGTATATGTAGTCTAATGAAGAAAATCTCGGGACTGTTCCTATGTTAACAGAAGCCAAAGTATGCAGAATGAAGCCGGTTTAATACAGACTGTCCTTGAATTGTGTCGCAGATACACATTAAGTTATAACGTTCTCACCGACTTCAGTAGTTTACAGCAGTTCTTGGAAGGAATGTGTGTAGAGTGTGGTCGTCTGACCTCACGAAATAGATTCCCAGTTTTTGGTCAAGTTTTCCCAAACATTTTATTCTTAAGATCTTGCCCCTCGTTACTTTTTTTTTCTTTTCAAAAGACAAATCTCACCCGAAAGGAACACGATTTCAAGACGTCGAGGAAATCTAAGAGAATGCGACGAAACAGCTGCTCGCTATTCCCAAAAAAGATTTCTATGAATGCTCCCATCAATAGAAATGACGCGGGATAAATTGTTTGCCTGGAGAAGCGGACTACTTCGAAGGAGATTAAATGCCAAAATTCATGCGTTGTGGGTTTTCGTTTTATAGGACCAGTCTCGATATTTTTTTATCACCCCTAGTATACGGTATTACAATTGTTTAACATTTATAAAACTCTTTCTTTAAAAAAAAAAAAAAACAAACTTGTCAGGTAAAGACACTTCTTAAGTTCTCTATCTCCCAAGTCACTTTCTAATAATGATGATAGTTTCTTCACTAAACTTTTGTTTAACCGTTCCGAGTATGACGATAAACTACATCCGCGTCCTGGGTAAGACGATAAGCTACATCCGCGTCCTGGGTATGACAATAAAATACATCCGCGTCCTGTGTATGACGATAAACTACATCCGCCTCCTGGATAAGACGATAAACTACATCGGTGTCCTGGGTATGACGATAAAATACATCCGCGTCCTGGGTGAGAGGATAAAATACATCCGCGTCCTGTGTATGACGATAAACTACATCCGCCTCCTGGGTATGACGATAAAATACATCTGCGTCCTGTGTGAGAGGATAAACTACATCCGCGTCCTGTGTATGACGATAAACTACATCCGCGTCCTGGGTATGACGATAAAATACATCCGCGTCCTGGGTGAGAGGGTAAACTACATCTACGTCCTGTGTATGACGATAAACTACATCCGCCTCCTGGATAAGACGATAAACTACATCCGCGTCCTGGGTATGACGATAAAATACATCCGACAGCAAGGCTTTTGATCAGAAGATTTTGAGAAGCGTGGAACCACCTCTTAATGCTGGGGTTCCCAGGCCCACCCTGAACCGGAGGAGTAATACGTGTTAGGGTTCCATCTATGGGAATATAGTTAACCCACAAACTGGAGTCAAATCACTATGAAAGTGTAAAAATAAATCTTAATACCAGCAATACTTTTTTGTAAATGATTATTACCAGCAATAAATTTTTGAAGAAAATATATTACCAGCAATAGATTTTTGAAAAAAATAACAGCAATACATTTTGAAGAAAAAAAATTCTAGGATTACATTTTTGAAAATAAAAACATGATATTAGCAGCAACAAAAATCTTGTCATTAAATAACCCATGGAATTTGTTATGCCGTAAAACATAAACCATACTAAACCTTTTGTTTAAGATTCTTTATTTCGGCTATAAACTTATTTCACTACCATTACATCTGTCTGTTTTAGTTTTAAATGCTGTTGGAAAACTACAATTAATGTGTCTTTGCTATTTGGAGAAATCATTTGTGATAGTGTAGCGGTAGTTTCTAATATCTTCTGAATTGTTGTCTTTCCGAAAACCATGAGAGTTCATTCGCTTGAAGCCACTTTTATTCTTCGATCTGGGAAAACTGCTGTATATAGTTGATAATTTAGACATTTACAAATGGAATTCCCGCAACATAGATTGTTATAATCGGTCGACAGTAAACTCGAGGAAAACATCAAAAATTACTGCTAGGAGCTGCTTAATTAAGTGCAATTTATCTCCCGGTAGATACACCATATTACATCTGCAATGTAATGGAATAAATGCGTGGTCGTATCTATCCAAGCATATTAAAGTTCTGCCGCTAAATGAGTTGTGTTCGTTTTTTTGTTAATCGGGCTGTAGGATTGCAACATGATCCATGCATTCTCAAGGGAGTTTAAATCTGGCGGGAACATTCGCCAGCGGAATTCCTAGTAGCATATTTGTATCAACCGCGCTCAGTGGGAGGTTGTTGCATGAAACTTCATGTCCAGTGAACATGACTAGCATAAATATCTGAAGATGATCAATGACTATAACCCCAAAAGAATCCAACAGTTTGAAGAAAGATTTGCTAGCGCTATGTGCATTGTCTTCCAGACTCAAACTCGAACGCCAGCGACAAAGAGTTTATCTGTCCACGGAAGAAGACGGTATACTTTCACAGTGCGTTATCATCTCAGGATTCAAATTTAATAATATTACATTCTAAATACGAATCGATATGGAATATTGATTTTATGTGAAAAAGATTCCCTACAAAGTGTCTCTGTCTAGCGAACAATGCTTTTAAAATTGTTAATGTTTTTTTTGAGAAATTGGAAAATATTTCGTATAGAAAATTCTTCAGCATTATCGTGAATTAATCTAATTTCATAAACAATTTAATGGAACCGAACGATACATAGACGGAAAATATATATGTCTTCTTAGTAGATTATTTATTTGCATTATATTATATCGGGATTAATGTCCATATCCTTGTTGTTTTTATCACAACGTTTCGACCATTATTCCCGCCGACCTTCCTCAGGCAATTTGAAGCTGAGCCTTTTATTTGATCTATGGGAGTCGGTTGTAATAATTTCACGGCCCAAGTCTCGGGGTATCTTGTCTAGTTGTTATTTTAATACTAACAGTAGCCCTTTGCGTCTTAGTGGCATTGTCACCTTGATTCGTGTAAATCGATTTAAAAATTTATATTTTCCTCATTAATTCAGAGTCTTATGAACTTATTTATATGCGTCACTATTCACCTCCCGAAGCAAATTGTGAATATCTTTTTCATGCTATTGTTCACGCAATTCAAGTCCCAAGAGACACTAAATGTAGAGCGTTAGCGAATTGGGTTGCTTAATGGAAGTGACATTTGTATATTATAAGTATATGCAGAATAGATAACGGTTTAGATAAAAGATCGTAGTGATCGGGAAATATCATGGGAGTTTATTTCACAAAGGAGGGAGTCTTGGGAAAAGATGCCTCAATGGAATTTCTAATCTTCGTTCTAACGCATTTCCCTTGATGATACAACTTTGTACTGTAGTAAATGTTTTCTTTGTTAAACTTAGTTTTATCAGACCAACTAGAATAGAAATCGCCCAGTTGAAGAAGGCTACTTACAGTCAATCTGACTTTGTTGTTGAAGTGGTTGTTTCGTTGTCAATAGCTATTCAACCAGTTAAATGTCATACTTGATACACGAGCGTTCATGTCTGACTAGGTAGATTTAGTAGTAGCTTGACATTTCTTTGTGCAATAGATTGGTTGCCAAACAAGGCTAAAGAACCCAATCTGTCTTGATGATCACCCCATAACTGGGGAAAATAGATGGATTCTTACTTTCTCAAGGGTATTTGTAGAACTTCTGTAGTGTGGTAAGACGACCACACTCTACACACATTCCTTCCAAGCACTGCTGTAAGTGAGCGAGAATGTTAAAATTCAGTGTGTATGTGAAAAACAATTCAAGGTCAGTGTGTGCCAAATCGGCTTCGCACTGTGTTACCATAGCAACAGTCCCGTGACATTTTGATCATACCTCATAAACATAATATTTGAATATAACGAACTCAACTGGAATTAGAACTCGGATCTCAGCTTTCCCTTTCCGAGTCTATATCCATTACACCTAAACGCATATCCTAATACCTATTAGGTTATCGAAATCTATGTCTATTTTTTACACTCTAGAAGTCTACATATGCGTAAAGTAATTTTAATCTGCGTGGAAAGTGTTATCCGTGTACAGAATTCAAATTCTGGTCGATTCACTATCACTCTTTTCGCGCTAATTCTCTTTGAAAAAGCATGTATTCATTTTCCTTAAGCTCGAGTATAAGAAGCAGATCATACGGAACTCGCTTGCTAAACAGAACTGAAGACTCTAGACACATATTCTAGGAAACGGAAAACTGAAATCCAACCAACTCTTAAGAGGACTTCTTTCTTTCATTTCTCTTTCTTTTTTATCATATTTCTTCTTCATTCTTTCTTTATTTTTCTTTAATATTCATTCAAAATTCATTAATTTTTCATATTCCTTTCATTATTCTTTCTTTGTTTATTTTTCTTTCATGTTCCTTCTTTCATTCCTTCTTTATTTATTTCTCCCTCATTCCTTCTTTCATTCAGTCTCTTTCCCCAGTATTCCTTTCTTATTTTATTTATTTCTCCCTGATTCGTCATTGCATTCATTCTTTCTCCCAGATTCTTTATTTCAGTCTTTTTTCATTATTTCTCTACAAGCAAGGCAATAAATCCACTAAGGCTGAAGAGGGTTACTGATGGTTAGAGAATATGCGAAACAAAAATCACTGTTAAAAAGGGAGAACAATAAAGGAATAAAAATCATGAAGTGAGAAGATAACGCTTGACATTGCATTTAAGTTTTTTTTTTTAAGAAAGTTGACTGGGAAGTAAGAAGCTGGAAGAGAATTTAACAAGTGAGAAGTTCGAGAGAATAAACACTTATTCATTCATTTTTTTTCAGATTCATTCATTTTTATGGAATCATTATTCATTTATTGCCTCAAGTTCTTTCTTTCTTTCTTATATAATGGAATATACATACACCTCACTGGAATATGATTGGTTGGTGTCCGTCATAAATACAGACGGACGTGTAGGTACGACAGAGTTTCAGTCTATGACTACGCCCATTGGACTACGGTATTGGCTATTCTACTGGTCTACACTTATTACATGCGACTACGACGAGTACCAATCTATTATTGCTACCGTGTACTTCTTGGTTCCACTAACCAAACCCACTTACCTACTTTGATCAAATATATCCCATACCGGGACATATCACTTTCTTTCTTTCTTTCTTTCTTTCTTTCTTTCTTTCTTTCTTTCTTTCTTTCTTAGGTAATTAATTATCTTCCTACGCCATATTTCTTTTATTTTCTCCCAATCGTTTTTCTGATTGTCTCCCTTTATTTTCAGAATTCCTAATATATCTCATCGGGGTGTGAGCCTAAAATGGAGGATATCGGAATTTTGACCACCGGTAATAGCCTGATCCGATCGCATTTGAGATTGAGAGTTTAAAACAAAGAAAGCTTTCTAAGCAAAGTAATTTACTTTGAAAAATCCTTTATCTTCTTTCATCTTTCCTGTCATCCGTGCTAGAATCTGATATGAAATTCGTATTTCAAGCAAAGGGGAAATTAGCCATAAATTATCGATCGCAATGAACTTTCGAGGAAAAATATTCTACCCTTTCATTTCGATGAATCCCTGAAACATATTCAACATTATGTTTATTGCTGGTCGCTCGTATCCGAGTATTCACATTTGCTAGCGTAGTTAGCTAATCTCAGTTGTAGACTGCCTCTCAGGTACATTTGATTTTAATTCCGCTAATATCTGTTGTATATTGTAATTATGCTGACCAGAAAATATTTACAGTTTCTAGCGGAATAGCTTATGGATTTATCACCATTTTGAACAAATTCGTAGACTCAAACACTCGGATACGCTGACTCTTGACTTCGTATTAGAAAAACCATTACTAACTTCCGAACGGTCAATTTTTGAGGATTTCACTCAGCATTCCTGCGCTAAATTAAATTATGTTTTTCACGCAATTTCCAATGGCCCCACATGTGACAAAGTCTATCCAGGACGATACTAACAAGATATCATTTCCTTGACAAATCGATCCTGCTGAGATTCGAAACCCGCTCTAGAATTTGAACGTTCTAACTTCCTACATCTGTTCAGGAGACGCCTCCAGTAGATAGTATTATGCTATATACATAACTCCTAATAGACAGGTATGTATTTACCCATCTTTCCACAGAGACGTGATGTAATACAAACTAGGATTTAATGCTGGGCACCCGAGCGCGTACCACAGGATCAGGCACAAAATTTACCCAGCTGCCGCAACAGTCGTTTCCGCCGGAATGTATATATTTAACGACCCCACTCTTTAGTGCAATTAAATGGGAGTGTCGCGGGCAGCCGTTCCCCAGGACCTGCCCCTCTCAGTATTTTTCCCCAGCTACGCCTCTATCCATGGAGGAAGACACAACTGAGAAATGATATTACATTACCCGCGGAAGATATTTTTTAATCCTAATATCCGCGTTGCATATTACGTTTAGACAAACTTAATCTTATAATGGCAAGCAGGCAATGCAGTGCTGATTGGAAAGCTTCTTCAATTTATGGAGGGAAATAGTATAGCCCTTTATTTACTTAAGGCAATGAAGTAAAACGAAAGAATGAACAAACAATTGTAAAAGGCAAGAATGGATGGTTGTTAGCAAAAGAGATAGCCAAAACCGAAGACTTAATTTTTGTGTATGACAACAATAATTAACTCAATTACTTTAGCTTCGGTATATACGCATGTATAAATCGACTTCGTGAATTCTTTTGCATACATTTTAACCCCTCCAGAATAAAAGACCTAAGTATAGTATAATCAGTCACCGAAAATGTATGACTTGTTTCAAATGCATTTTGCTTAAAAAATAATAAAAAATACTTGAATATGTACGGCAGACATTTTGCTTAAATATGATAAAAATACTTGAGCATTCGCAGTATGCATTTTGCTTAAATATAATAAAAAATTACTTGAGTATGCACGCTATGCATTTTGCTTAAAAATAATACAAAAAATACTTGAGTATATACGGTATGCATTTTGCTTAAATATAATAAAAATACTTGAGTATATACGGTATGCATTTTGCTTAAATATAATAAAAATACTTGAGTATATATGGTATGCATTTTGCTTAAATATAATAAAAAATACTTGAGTATGCACAGTACGTATTTTGCTTAAATATAATAAAAATACTTGAATATGTACGGTAGGCATTTTACATAAAAATAATTTTAAAAAAATTACTTGAGTGTGCACGGTATGCATTTTGCTTAAAAATAATAAAAAAATACCTCAGTATGTATGGCATATTTGTAGTATTGTGACAGAAAAAGAAAATATGCAGCAACAACGTGAGAGCGCATAGGATTACTCAAAGATGCCTTACAGAAATCAAGCAAGGTATCAATGGAGAGGTACAATGGAAACGACTACCGAACTAGGATATAATAAATAATATGACAGAGAATGCAGTGTAATACTTTAGTAGATGAAGAAAAGACTTGAAGCTACAGAGATGTGATTTGACCGGCGATAGCTGAGAACGACGTCGCCAGAACTCGTGTTTATAGAGGAAGTTGTAAAGAGAATAAGAACTTTAAAGAGAGTTGTAACAATCACCAGAAATTGACAGCTGTAATTTTTGACACATAATGAGAAAAGGAGGCTTGGTGAATTTAACATTCACGACAGGAACATTGAGTAGCCAAATAAACAGGTTTTAGTGGATGAATAGCCAATCAAAAACAAAGAGAGCAGAAACAAAATGTTTAACTGAATCATTTAGCGGAAAATCTGGTATTGATTATGAAAATTAAAAATCCTGAGTTAATTACCATCGGACTGGTTCACGTCGGTAATATCATGAATCCATCTTTTCTAACTCTCGATGTATTAGGTAAATAATAGCATATTCTGCGCTGTCTACCCTTGAATATCATACTAAAAACGACTATCTGAATTCTAAACCATGACGAAGACAATGAAAATACACTCCACTCTTAATGTATGACAATTCAGAAATAATAGGAAATAGAATCTATGATGTCTAAAATTACGACGGGTCATAGTATAAGATTTTCGTTTTTTGTTTTTTTAATTTTTTTAAGCAAATCACTCCAAGCAAGGCAGGAGTGCTACTAGCATTCAAGGGGTTACAGAGAGTGAGAGTAAGAGTAAAGAGGAGTGTTTGAGAAAAGGATAAAGAGAAGGGCAGGAATCAAGGTCAAGGCATCAGAAGATGTCGATTCACGTTACATTTGAATATTTGAAAATTATAGCTATCAGGGAACCAAGTGTTACGAAAGAAGTTCCACTGACGGGAGGTGCGAGATAAGAAAATGTTGGAGTAGAAGAAACGGCTATATTTAGTCGTTTCGACAGTGAAAGGGTGGGGCCGAGATGCCAACCTAGTAGCGCGCTTAAATTCATGCAATTTGGGAACCAGTGAAAGTAGCTAGTCGGAGCAGTTGCCATGAAAGTACTTGAACCTACAGCACGTCTGTGAGATAGCGACTACAGATGGGATGCCCAATCAGGACTAACCACGTTGCATATCCGTCTCTGGATTTTGTCTAGGACCTCGAGATTAATAGCGGGGGCACCAGACCATATATGGCAGCAGTATTGCATGCAGGAACGAATGGTTGATTTGTAGATATGAAGGATGGACTCCGGTGAGAAGTACCTTCTGGTGCGACGCAAATTTACAGTGTGATAGCTCAACAGAATCTGGAATTAACTAAAGGTTTTGTGCTGAAATGGTATATAATATTTGTCGTCCTGTATGACAGTGAATGATAGGCAATGCTCTCAAGGATGAATGGAAGACTGGAGGCAGCTGAAATGTGGTTCTAGAGAAGAATTATGAAAAGACTATACAAGGTGTGCATAAGCAAATAAGAAGTTAATGGAAACGCTAAAGATAACCGGACACTTATGTGACGTCCCCCAGCGTCGCTGCGCCAATAGTGACGGCTGCCTGGCCGCGCCCGCCGTGCTGTCCCGGTCGCGGCGCCAGTTGAGACGTCACCCCGTCTGTCACCGCGCCGTTGCCGTCCTATCCTGTCCCGTGACGACCAATGTGACTTGGTATTGGTCGCGTCATGTGACGTTCTAACCTTTTGCTGATTCGGATGGGAATCTGGTTAGATTCGGTATCAGCCTTGTCGTTCCCAGCTCGCCTCCAACGTCTCGTTACCGAAGTAACTGTTTTGATTTCTAGTCTAACTTACCCACGTTGTGATTTGATCTTAGGTAGACGAAATCAATCAGTCGCCCGGCCGTAATGCAAACTGAGTCCGGCCAAGGGTAATACCGCACAAGTATATGTAAAATAAAATAAAATAATAACTCGAAAAGTTCAAATGTGTTAAAAAAAAAGGATAACGATACTTTATATCTGGTTGCTGAATACAGGACTGAGTCTTCTTCCCAACCCGCTATATAGATTCGTGACACTTTGTGTTTGTTAGGCGAGTCTTAACATCTTAAGTTGTTTGTTCTTTAAGAAACTGGTTCTTGGTGTATCTTCAGGCGATATTCGTAAAACTTGTTTTGGCGGTGTGAGTCTAAGTCGTTCTTAAAAAATAAATTGTTCTCGATTAGAAGTCGAGGTCTTGAATTGCGTGAAATCTTTCAAGTCATCTATCTGCGAGGCGGGACCAACTCAATCCAACTCAGCTGAGAACTGCGAACTTAACTGGAACTAGAACTCAACTGCTTTTCACTCGCTGCGACTCTGCTTATATGAACACCGACCAAAGACAGGGTGCGCTTGTCGGGGTTTGAGGTTCCTTGATAATTCTAAATCCACAATCCACTTCTTCGTTTTCGGTATTATTTTCTATTTTTGTCTTTTCGTCCTCCCACCTTCTTCTGTCCTCATATTGGTATCTCACCATACCCTCAGAGGGTGTCAACAAGTTTCCCCTCTCTCTCACAGTGGCATCTCACACCTATCCCTTCAGGGGGGCGCAACAGGTCTCCCCTCCTTCTTCACATGATTACCTCCGCCTAACGCTCACGCTACCATTCAGCCAATGGGCGCTCAGCGGCGTGGGTGCGGCCAGACTAGCCTCGGTTTAAAAAATCTTGCTCAAAGAAAAAAATTATCTTCCTTTCTCTTTTTGTTCTTTTTCTTTTCTTTCTCGTTCTTTCCTTCTGCCAAACAACGAACCCTTGGTCTCTTATCTTAGCCAAATGTCGCTTGGACTTTATCACCCGGGGCCTTCGCCAAAAAAGTGGGTAGTCAATTAGACGTATTTGCATTCTGTTGCTAATTAACTGTTCCGATAAAATAGTTTCGCTATCATAGCCAGTCCCGACAATAAACAGATGCTTTTTCCAAACGACCCTTCCGCAGATAACTAATGGTTTAGTCTTTTGTTTTTGTAACTCTGTGTGGTCCAGCGACATTTTGTTTTTCGGTCAGCGGGTGCTTAATTAATTTTTATCCCTTTAGAATTCTGTCTCGCCGGTCATTTGATCAACCTGGAATTTTCACCATTGCCATGGGCAGATTGGCTATATCTTATACTCCGCCCCGTAACATAAATCAGATTAAATCCAGTATCTTCCTTTCTCGACAATGGAAATAAAAATTTTACCAATTTTCTTTGCTAGAAAAATAACATCGCTTAGTGTCCTGTTCGTGATGGCTTCTTATCACCTAAATTTAATTCTCGCCTTTTCTCCTTTTTCTTCTTTCTTTCAAGCAAGCCAAATAGTGTCACACTTATAGTCATAATCAGAAAGAGATAGCTGAATTTTCACCGACACATAATGACGACGGAAAGCACATATCGAAGGCGAAAACGAAATAGGAATACAGCCGGCTGCCTCACTAACGAGCTTATGTGACTGGTTGACGGAACGTGTTGCTGCAGGGATGACAAAGGAACAAATGTTAGGATTGTAGATCGTAGTGTATCATAGTCGACACGACAGACAGAAGAAGAAAATGAAGACGACACCTAACACATTAAGGACATCGAACGTACAATAAGCTACGCTAGAAACAGTCTCATCCAACACTGCAAATTGATACAAAATAAAAACTTTTTACCTGAAAACTAGCCTCGTCAGATCGAAATATTTATATGGATCTCATGTATAGCACCAAATCCCTTTCAGAAATTTCGTCCCGGGTAAGACCTTAAACTCCATCCGCCTCCTGGGTAAGACGATAAACTATGTCCAACAGCAAGGCCTCTAATCAGGGGGTTTTGAGAAGCGTGGAATCAACTCTTAATTGCTGGTGTTCCCAGGTCCAACCTGTCCCGGGGTGGTAGTACCTGTTAGGGTCCCAGGTATGGGCAAATAGTTGACTATTACCAGTGGTACATTTTGAAAAAGATTATTACCAGCAATACTATTTTGAAGGATAAATATTAACAGAAACAGATTTTGACAAAACAAACTATTACCAGCAATACAACAATATGTCGGCATTAAATAACCCATTGATTTTGATATGCTGTAAAACAAAATAAACCAAACCAATCTAAACTAAAGAATGCATACTCTATTCATATGAACCTATTCTAAAAATGTTGTTGGCATTAAATAACCCATTGATGTTGATATGCCGTAAAACAAAATAAACCAAATCAATCTAAACCAAAGAATACATATTCTATTAATACGAATCTACCCTAAAAATGTTGTTGGCATTAAATAACCCATTGATGTTGATATGCTGTAAAACAAAATAAACCAAACCAATCTAAACCAAAGAATACATATTCTAGTCATACGAATCTATTCTAAAAATGTTGTCGGCATTGAGCTTGATATGCTATGAAACAAAATAAACCAAACCGAAGACATTCAGAAATATCAACATTACAAGTTGTATCCAAACTTTTTAGGTCAATTGTTAAAAATGGTTTTGAGCGTGTGAAGCCTATGATGCTTGGCGAAGATCACATCTCATCCAAACATATGTACTGGCGCTACAGAAACACATTTGAGCACATACCTGAAAGGGGATGTGTTCGGCTCGAGGTCATTTTACATTTTCTGTAGTCTTTTCTTGTTCGGGTTTTCTTTTTATTAAAATGTTAAATATTTTGACAAGTTGTCTGTTGCTTAAGTCATCATAGATTTTTCTTTAATATATATATATATATATATCGGCGGTACTGTGGAGTAATGGATAGCGGCTTGGATTGAGAGCTGTGTTCGAATTCCATTGGGAACCATTACATTCACTTATGTGCCAATACCCTTGAGAAAGGTATGAATCCTTTTCTTCTCCCTCCACCTATGGATAAGTAGAAGGACAGTCAAGGTTTTTTTGCCTTGTATGGCAACTGGTCTACCACAGAAAGAAATGGCAATCTACTGCGGGAAATATCTGCCTCGTTAGTCGTGTATCGAAAGAGAGGTAATCACCTAAGCGTTCATCACGCATGGCACATAACTGATTGATATCTAAGGAAACATTATTATAATTATAATATATAATAATATTATTAATTATAAGAAATTTTTAAGCATTACAGTCCAATCAAGGCAAGAAACCACTAAGATGCAAAGGATCACTGTGTGTAAGTGTGTACGAGAAAAATAACACTATTAAGGAAAGTGAATATTAAAAGAACAAGACTTGTATAGACAGAAGATGAAGATTGACATTGCATTTTAAATGTTAGAAGATCAAAGTTGACTAGAATTCACAAATCTGAAAGAGAGTCCCACAAACGATATGTCCAAGAGAAGAAACTGTTAGAATAGAACTTACGGTTAGATTTAGCCAATTCAGTTTTAAAATGATGAGACCTTGCCACCAATCTAGCACTGCGCTTATATATAGTTAAATTTCACAGAATAATTCGGATGCTAAAACAATTTGAATAAAAAGAAGACAATTAGAAAATAAATTTCTTAGTAATTGCTTACGCGTTTCCTCAATCCGACTTTATCAATCAATGCAAGTTTAAAAGACAAAATGTATTTAGTTAAATTAAATTTATATATATATATATATATATATATATATATATATATATATATAAGGCGGAGGTGACTAGCACGCAAGGGGTTACAGAGAGTTGGACCGAGAGCAAATAGGAGTGATAGGGAAAGAATTAGGGTATATATCAAGGCATCTGGAGACGTCGATTGGCATTATATTTAAATAGTTGGAGATTATAGCTATCAGGGAAACAAGAAAAGGAGAGGCAGTTACTCAGGCGAGAAGTGCAAGACATGAAGCTATTGGAGTAGAAAAGACGGCTACATTTAACAGATTCGGCAGCAAAAGGGTGATGGCGAGATGCCAACCTAGTTAAACGCTTAAATTCATGAAGTCTGGGAACCAGCGAAAGCAGCTCATCAGAGCAGTTATCGTGAAAGTATTTGTAAAAAAAGACTGAGGGAGGCGACGGCATGTCTGCGATAGAGCGACTGCAGACGAGATGCCAGATCAGGGCCAATTACAGTCCATATCCGTCTCTGGATTTTATCAAAGACCTTGAGACAAACAGAAAGGGTACCTCACCATATATGGCAGCAATACCTCATGCAAGGGCGAATGGTTGATTTGTAGATTTGAAGGATCGACTCCGACCAGAAAAATTCTCTGGCGTGTCAAGAGATCCAACTATCCTTGCGTTGGACGAAGCTATTGACTAAATGTATTTGTTCCATCTCAGGTCAGCAGGCAATGTGAGACCGAGCAGTCGCAAAGAGGTACTCTCGTGGAGCTGAGCGTCAGACATTAGGGAAATTGTATGATAAAGTGGAAAAAAAAGGTTACTTGCTATTAATGGAATATGCGTGTATTAACGAAGAATTAAGAATCTTCAAACAAAGATCTACATGTTTGAGTTTTTATTTATTTGAGTATAACTTTTCTTGAATTTGAAAGAAATGAATAAAAAATAATTCTTTGCGAACAACATCACACAAAATATTTTGCATATCTTATTCTTACAGTAAAAACGAATATATATATATATATATATATATATATATATATATATATATATATATATATCACGTAAGATTTGGCAAACGAGTATAGCTGCTTATATATATAAGATTATTAGTATTATATATATATATATATATATATATATATATATATATATATATATAGAGAGAGAGAGAGAGAGAGATAGATAGAGAGAGAGAGAGAGAGGGTTATATGGGTAAATTGTCGTCTGAATGACGCAAAAATGAAAATAACACTGACTTTAACAGATATATTTACTAAAACTGCACAAAAACTAAACAATTAATTTATTCAATAAAATCGCCAATCGCCATTCGTTTTATTCAACAAATGACTGCAGAAAATTTCAGAATATCCTGGCCTCCTTGTGTCAGTTGGTGAATGTTGCAATAAAGCTTACCTTAAGGTCATCTTTGGTGTTACAATGATTTTTGGTAGTCTCACGCATAACTGCGTCCCATATAAAATAATCAAGGGGGCTGCAGTCTGGGTAGGTAAGCGGCCAGATGTAAGGATTGCTGTGTTCGCAGAAATTTTCTGATGGGCATGAATTGATTACCCTTCTTGTGTGGCATTGTAGATATAGCTGTTAATGGACATAAAGCATTCCAGAAGCCAGCGTGTTTACCCAACGCAGTGTTGAGTCTGAGGCCATGATCGAAGGCCAGTCTCCGAGGAGCTCGTACAAGGGTTTGGTTTCAATTCATAAAATCTTTCCCTTCAAACATTTTTTTTTCAGAAA